>CM061138.1:176283998-176868998 GCA_030789695.1 Scilla litardierei
TCTAATCCATTTTGGATAATTGATTCAGGTGCCACCGACCACATAGCAAGGGACCGACGGTCCTTCGTGGAGTATCACCGGATACCCCAAGGAACAAAGTGGATTTATGTAGGAAACAACACATGTGTTGAAGTGAAAGGCGTTGGGACTTGCAAACTAGTCTTGGACAACGACCGCACTATCTTACTACATGATGTCCTCTTCGCTCCAGATATTCGAAGGAATATTATATCTGTGGTCGTGTTAATGTGTCTTGGTTACAGCTGGTTTTTTCATGATTTTAAAGTGGACTTGTTTTGTAATAAGTCCTTAATTGGTACTGGGTACATTAATTCCAAAATAAATATTAATCATACGCATCAAGCAGACGAGGAAAGTATAAAATGAGAATTCAATTATTGAAATATCGTATTTGAAATCCATTTTTATATCTTAACTCCCCCTGAATCTAACATATCAAATTAGATTCACGGTAAATTGCTTTAAATTATCATTTAGCACATCGTCATTATTAAGTCTCTCCCCCTTTGGCATAAGCAAAAAAGAGCGAGAGGAAATCAACGACAACAACAATGGCTACAAATAAAAGCACGGGAGTCGTAGAATACGACCACGGTCCAAATGACACCAAAAGAAAATACGAAGTAAATCAAAGCGTGCCATCGATACCATAGTCGAAAATCGAAAAAGAAATCATCAAAACTCAAATCAATTTCACGTATTGAGTTATGGAACATACTCTCCAATATCAACATTCTTGATGAATCTAGTGCATGGAAAACAATTCTATGTTTTCATAGAAATAATTTATATTAAATCAAATGGAATCGTCGAGCGACGAAGTCAACATCAGAGACAATAATATAATGTGCACAAAGAAGAAAATGGCAACACGATGTATATATATATATATATACTAGTCATAACCCGTGCCCAAAGGGCACGGTTCATTCCCTCAAAATATTAGATCCCCTAAATTTAAATGAATAACAATAAGTAAACCGTAATAAGTGTTATTTTGTTTTTCCAAAAAATTTAGGTCCCCTCAAAATTTAGTTTCCAAAAAAGAATTCATTTCTCCCAAAAATTTTAGATCCCCTCAAATTTAGTTCCATCAAGATTTAAACTTAATTGAAAATTTAGATCCATCCTAACCATTGACTTCTTAAAACTAAATCCTACATGCCTTTCTACCCACCTCTTTGTCATAGTCAGCAAACCCATTCAAAAACATCCCACATTTGTTAACATCAAATGTTCCAAATGTCTCCTCTTAAGCAATCTCTGATAAATTTATATTAACACCAAATGTTCTAAATGTCTTCTTTTAATTAAGCTTAATACATTTCAAAATACAGAAAAAAGAGAAACCCAAAAAGTTCATATTTGATATCCACACATTAAAAGTAAAGAGAGGAATAATTCAAACAATTCTTACAGAAATGCCATTTACAACTGATCATTTCACTGCATCATTTCTCATTTACATATATGATCATTAAAATAAATCACCTTGGTAATTTCTTGAATGGAACTCATTTTACACATCATTGAAATCTTGTCCTGATAATACCAATACCATCGAATTGCTCGGCATGGTTTAAAAGGGGAAGACGCACGGAAATCCACCAATAGATGATACCAAGGTATCCTTGAGAAGAGAATACAAAAATGTGACTTCAAGGAATGAGGCTTCATCTAAAATAAATGTAAGAAAATTTCCATTAATAACGGTATATATCCTACCCTAGCATTCAAGCCCCCGTATCTAAAGGTTTGATGTCTTGAATGCACAAACCTTATTTCAACAAAATCCCAATATTACACCAAAAGGAAATTAAAAGAACCCCAAAGAAGAAACCAGAAAGCACAAATAATATTATAGCACAGAAACAAAATACAACATGGTAAAAGAACTAATCTCAGTTGCCATCCTCATTTCGAGCTAGAGGTAGAACACAAAGAGCCTCCACATCATTGGAATGATCAAGTGCATCTGCAGATCCTCGATTGTTCTCAAATGGTCAAATATGAGTAGAGCCACGCTCTTCATCATCAATAACGTCATCTACATGTCCTGCATCGTCGTCATCCCCTTCTCCAGCATTTCTTTATCATTACCAAAGCCAATATATCCACCATCAGCATCCCCAGCTTAAGGAGCAACGAATCGCTTCCAAGTAGTGCCCTCGGCAAAGAACTCTGCAAGAAAGATCTACCCATCACCATCAATCTGTCTGCTTCCCTATGTGGTCTACTGTTCAATTCATTTTGTTCCCTTCTAAATTTTTTCACTTCATCTCAAGAGGCCTGATTATCAAAATGTCAGCACTTCTGTAAGAATCTAGTCATGGAGTAGTCACCAATGGGAGGTTGTATGGAAGATGCATCAAGTGAAGGCAATTTTTTTGATGAAAGATGAATTTACATCGTTCTTAAATAGAATCACTATCATGCTATTTTGGGTTTCCTATGTAGTTCAAGGCCTTTGTTGTATAACTGACCATCCACAATTCTGTCATGCTTAATATATGGTCAGCTAGAAGGACAGCAGCTGGTTGTGAACAGAATTTGGACCTCAGATCTCTAGCACATTGCAAGAAGTTCTACCATTACATTCCAATGTCATCCTCTTGTATATTCTTCATACATATTGAAAATTGTAGGATTCCGAATGATATTTTTAGAAATACTTATATTACACATGCATAAATGTACATGGAATGTGTGGCCACTGAGATGTTGAAAATTATTAAATAAATTAAAACATATTAAACTTGCAGGACTACACATCTTATACATGTTCCAAACGCAAAGGTCCAAATATTTAAGCTGTGCAATTGCTCCTCTTTCATTCCATCAATAATGTTGATACTTTTGATTTTGAAGAATATATGTTTATGCATTAGGTATAATTTCTAATATATGGTTTCAATTTTTCTGAACCTTGTTTTAACCCTTCATTGTTCCACAGACACCTCTGATATAATTTACTGATTTGTGTTAGTCAAATTACAAACAATCATCAGTTTCATGGTGCATATTCCTGCCATCTTATACATAGATCACTTTATGGAAAACACAATTCTTGTCCTGAAAATTATGGAATAAGCAAATAATAGCATTTCTACATAAACACATTGGGATGAAAATTCAAAGAACAACATACCAATATAGTTAAATTGCATTCTTTTCCCTTCCCGAACATGAGGACTCAATCTCTATCAAAATATAAATACACAAAAAATAACACACAAAGGCCTTAGACTAACATAAGCGCATCGAACACCTCTTCATCCAGAGAAGAAATCCTACACCACCACCACCAACAATGGTAAGAAAACAAAAAAATCACAGAGGTAATGCATCAAACACTTGGCACAGACTGCACATAAGGACCTGCTTGATTTGGGTGTTTGAGAATTTGGCCAGCTTTATTACCCATTTGTTTGTGTGTCGGGCCTCTCTCTTCAGCTTGATTTGGTCATAGACGAAAAATTGATCATTGGAACCACTTGAGCAAAAACTGCAAAAAAATTATATATGAAAAATCCATCAACAATCTTTGCTCCTTTTTATATGAAAATCCATCATATATGAAAAAAACCAAGCTTCATGTATATGTATGTATGTCTGGATGTGAACCTGTAGAAGTTTGAGCAAAGATATTAATAAGGGTGCCAAGGAATGAGAATAGATCAAGCTATCCTTTGATTATCATGGGTTGAGATTCTGATAATATCATGTCGAGATGCACCATGTTTTAAAGCAAAACCCAGGAACAGAACAAAATTATCCGAATAAATTAGCATAATAAACCCACCTCCTTGCCGAGCTGCGCCATATTATCAACCACTCAGGACATTTCTTTCGCCTGAATAAGATTAAAAAAGTTGAAAAAACATCCAAGAAAAGTGAATGGATTCCGATAACTACCATGTGTTTGATAAAGTGTCTCAAGCACAGAAAAAATAAAACAAAATAGAAATTAAAGATAAAGGGTAGACTCCCTTAGTAACGGTGGTGTCAATACGATTGTGTTTCACCAATTAAGATACCATAGTTCTGCGAATTCCATAAGTTGTTTGTCATAAGTTGTATGTCACCATTTTTTCTTATAGATGACTTGCATATTTCCTCTTGCTTCTGGAGGCATTAGTGTCAATATCAAGATATAATATTGTTATATACTTTGTCATATTAATGTATCAGTTTTCAAATTAGATGTTCTTATTCAAAAGGCAATACACTGATGAATGTGTATAGGGTTTAGTTTGATTATAGTTGTGTGGCCACTATTTACTAATTAAATTGCATTTTACAGCAGTCTTCAACGTTAAAAATAATGTTCTAAAATCTGGCATTTCGTAAATTACATTATCTTCTTTCCCAATGTAATAACTGGCATTTCATAAAGAAAATATGAAATTCTGATAAGTACCAAAGACCGAAGGTTACAACCAACAAACACATGGAGGAATCAATACCCATGTCTACAGCCTCAAATGAGCTATACTCGGCTAACTGGTTACCAAGGTAATGAAGAAAAAGCCATATCCCAACTATATGTCAGCTGGTGTATGACTATTGCATCATCTATATTCTATTAGGGAGTATAAATATTGCTATCACAATGATAACTTGTTTTAAATTACATGTAGCCATCTAATAGTATTGCAATTCTTAAGGTAGCTTTACAAACCTCATTTACTTGTTCACAATTGGTAACACGTTTAGCCATGCTTGCGAACTGGAGGGGCCTCTAGTTTCCTCAATGTGAACCTATAGTTTACACACATAAAATTTAGCAAGACATGTGGTCAAAATTGAATAAAAAATAGTTGAAAACAGATATTGGAGTAAAAAGACTTACTTCCTCAGGTGCAACAGTACATATTATTGTAGTTTTCGCATTACCACCCAGGGCCGGTTGAAGTATGTGTGTTAGCTTGCTATCACGATATGGAATGTGTGCCCTAAAACAACAATATTTTTTATTTTAGATAAACAATATTTTTGCACGCTTGATGATGGTATTTGGTGATAGAATTAGGAGTAGCAAAGCCTGAACTTTCAAGAAGCCTAATAACCACATACAATCACATTGAGATGACTTTAGTAATTACAACGCATGTTTCTTAGGGATGAAGAATGCAATAAGAATTATTTAGCAATGAAAGAGCAACCGCCAGCTAATGAGGTGAAGAATGCAAATTGAGATTCTTTTAAGTAAGATGAACGGAAATCACCTGGTGAAAAGTATTGATTAGCTTAGTATTCGACGAAGTGGTAATTTTTAAAAAAATTGAAAAGGCATGCGGTTACAGTAATTGAAATTACCTTTGCTTTCCACTTTCACCCAGCTTTTTAATCACATTTCCAAGAATCATTAGACTCTTGTTAATGTGCTTCCCTTCCTTCAAACATATTCCACCAGCCCCTGTCTTTGCTATTCTTTCCGACCAAGCTAAATCTACCAAATTCTACATTGAGAAATTCAGAACCTGCTCATTAACATATTATCCAAATATTCAAAGTAATGACATTTGGAAAATGAATTGAAATGGAACATGCCAGAATAGAAACTCGAATGGCATCTGAATTAGAGACGCCATTGGAGGACTTGGGACCCTTGATACTGCTTTCAATAACCTAAAATATGAAAGAAAGTTTTGTACACAGTAATTACAAAATGCAAATGGAAATGCCAATGTGCCTAATGGATGCTTACCATTCTAAATATTGTATGTGATCTGCTGCTTTGGACATTCATATTTGGTTCACCAAAATGACGAATTTGCTATATGAAATAATAGTTTTCTAGTTTTGGTAATCCTCATTGGTCAAAATAAGAAAAATTGGAATCTGCATGTTAATGGCAATATTTATACCTTCACCGAGTTTGATGAGTTCAAATACTTGTTCCACACTATTGACAATGTCTTCACGAAGGTCCACCACATATATGCCTCGCTAGTACACATCACAAACATGATAAAATAACAACTACATAGAAGTACTATGCAACCAAGCACCATATTCCCCTAGAGCCTTACATCTAAGGTCTCATGAATCGGAAGCTTCTGGTTCTCTAAGGAAAGGAGATTGTTTATCTCTTCGTTGTAAATCTCCATGTTGGAAACTCTAATTAAGAACTCACAGTCTGTAATCTGTTTACAAGAAAATCCATTAACAATACAGTCAAACAGTCAAAAATCAGCAACTGATAGATGAAGAATATATATAAGAAAAATATATTTGAATACCATCTAAGTAGAGTGAAAAATCTCTCTGACGGCAAGGTGGATGATCCCAGGATCAGTTTCACATCAATTCATGGTGAAGTTTTTCGCACTGCTGGTCTGGCCATAGGAAAAAGCGGTGCCTGAAAGAGAAAAAGCTTCAATCGCAGACCCAAGCAGAGAATGAAAGTGTGCTTAATTTCAATTACATTTTAAATTCCATAGCTTTTTGGGTGAATAAGATGGCACATTGTGAGGATTCCAACCATTATTTTTCTCGAATTCAAGACTACTAACCATAGCACGCCTCCAAGCAAGTTAGATAGCAGATAATTGTTAACAGGTCATATATTAGTTTTCCATATTCTGTTGATTTATATATTAACAAATTTCCAAATTTCCATATTTTGGGTGATTAAACTGCGTTAGTTTTAAACAGAAATGTCCATATTCTCATCCAAACTTCACTTAAACCGTTAATGACGAAAACTTAGCCAAATTCTTAACTTTTTAGTAGTTCCATATCCTAAAGTTCTGTATTAGCCAACTTCAGGAGCTAGAAATCCCTAAGTTGGTTCCTTTTTGCTTGAAAAGGGTAGTAAAAGGCAAGCTCTTACCATTGAATCCATCGATAAGCACATACCTGAACGTGATGATATGCTCGATCACATGTTGGAACAAAAAGTTGAGATCTTGACCACCTTAGATTGGAATTTGAGTACCTGTGCAGCTCCCCGATGCAGCAACTTCGCATCCGATTGATGAAATACAAATGCATCTCCCCGATACAGCAACATCCCCATGATGCAGCAACAACCCCATTACGATCAAGAACCATACCTTGAGCATCAGCCCCATGACGACATTCAATGTCCGTAAGAGCTCAGGGATTGGCAATTTCTCCATTTCTCCCAATTTCTCTCAGGGATCGGTGAGAGCCCCGTGACAACCTTCCCAATTTCTCCATTTCTTGCTGTCAGCAGTGGGGTTTTGGGGGCAGGGGGCCGAGAGAGAGAGCCCCATAACGACCTTCCCAATTTCTCTCAGGGATCGGCGAGAGCCACATGACAACCTTCCCAATTTCTCCATTTCTTGAGGTCAGCGGTGGGGTTTTGGGGGCTGCGAGAGAGAGATCCCCCAAACTTTAAACGTTGGGTTAGCTGAGTATTTACTCCCCCCGCCCCCTTCATTTTTGTTTTCAATTACAACTTTCAAATTTTCAAAATTTGATGTTTTCAAACAAAATTTCAATTTTAAAATGTTTCCCCCCAAAACTTATCCTTGTCATCATCTATTGTTTGTCCCAGTCAGCATTTTTGTTGCCACGTAGGACAAAGGTTTGTCCTAGTAGGACAACATTCAAATTCTTCATGTTTTATAGAATAGATATATCAATCATGATACAACAAAATGTATACATCCGCCAACATACATAATAACGATCGAACGATCGGAGCACATCATACAACATATATCACAACAGATATCGAAGTATCACAAAACATACAGTAATCTATCAGAAATACATCAAAATACATCAAAATGCATCACCACCCACTATCCTACCCCACTCTCTCACAAACAACTAGATCATCTAATGTGCATAGGGAGAGTCTGAAACATAGGTGGGTTGTGTCATATTGTATGGTATGCTAGTTTGGAGAGAACGAGGCATATTATTTGCTCTAAATTAGGGATTTGATTAGTCTCATATATACCATTTCGGAATGTGCAATGAACACACAAAACATCTAGCATCTAATTCATCATATGTAATCAAGGAATTCTTCATGATTAAATCAATAGAGATTTGATCATCTCAAAAAAAGAGATTGAGAGGGGACCCACATGATTAATCATATCGGTGAGACCGAGTTGGAACTTTTCCATCCTAAAAACTTGGCTTAATTTCGCAAAACTACCTCATACTTTCAAAAGTACCTCTTACTATGATATAATCGCAAAACTATCTTATACTTTCATTTTATGTTACAGAAAAGCCACCAACGTGACGGCCGCTTGTTTGATGTGAGTACGTGATGGTCATGTGTCAAGTAATGACTAAAATGCACTTTGATTTACTTTTATAATGTTGCCTTAATTTCGTAAAACTAACTCATACTTTCGCTGAATTCCAAAAAACTAACTCTTATTATCATATAATCGCAAAAAACTGCCCCAGTCGAAATCGCATCCATACATTTCTCAACGTCCAATCTTGCTTTATGAGCATACAACATCTATTCGAGTAGTCCCACCAGCGTCAATGTGATCTCGATCTGGTTCCTGAGCTTCGCTTGTTGTCCCAACACGGGCCCACCCATCTAGTTGACCTTTCCAATGAGGTTGAAGAGTGTGGTTAGGGTTTGAATGACGAACGGATCGTCGCTAGTGAAGATGGATAGGGCGTTGTTGTGAGCCCCACGGTCTCCGCTAGAGACGGGGGCGTCGATGAAGTGACATCCAGCAAATGCGACGACAGGGGCAATCTAGTAGATGAGGGATGTGTCACTGCTTCACTTGCGATGTGAGCACATAAACACGAGATTTGAGATTTTCATTCTCAATACTCAAAGTTGAGTTTTGAGAAGTCAAATCCGCTATCTTGTGTTCCTCCGAATCCTCAATATGAACATGCTCAAGTTGAGATTTGAGATTTACAATCTCATTTCTCAAACCTTCAACAACGGTGTCGTTGTTGCTGATGATAGGTTTAGGCGAGGTTTGGAGACTAACTAACTCATCTTTGGTCGTAGTATATCTATTTACTAATTTAGAATATTTAGACCAAATTTGCTCGTTAGCTAATCTAAGGTCATTCATAGTTACCTCATCGCCTTCATCCTCACTATCATCGGAGGAAGATCCTTCATCATGTTCCTCTCTAGCCATGAAGCACATGTGTGCTTGCTCCACTTGTTCATCGTCTGACTCTCCACTTGAGGAGTCCTCGTCAGAGTCGGTGAATGTCCCGACAAGCCCTTTCTTGTACCCTTTCTTGTACTTCTTTGACTTGTCGAACTTTGGCGCCTTCCACTTCTCCTTTTGTTTGTTTTGAGGACAATCCGCTTTCATGTGTCCTGGCTTATTGCATTTAAAGCACAAAGGAGCGGCGGTGTTAGAAGAACTAAATTTTGATTTGTTCTTGAAATTACCTTTCCGGAAGAATCGGTTGAACTTCTTTGCCATGAGGGCAATGGATTCCAAGTCCAACCCGTCTTCCGAGTCTTCATCATCGGTAGATGTAGATGTAGATGGAGTGGCCTTGAACGCGATCGCTTTTTTCTTTGGCTCGTCTTGCTTCAAGTAAGACTTCATCTTGTCCTGCAACTTTAGTTTGCTATCCTTGCGTACCTCATAAGACATCAAGGTATCCATTAGTTGGATAACAGTATATTTACTCATATCATTACCTTCCTCGATGGCGAAGGTATGTTTCTCCCAACAAGAAGGAAGTCCATCAATGATCTTTGAGACTTTCTCCTTTTGGGTGTAGGTCTTTCCAAGAGCCTCCAATTCGTTGGTGATGTCAACAAAGCGAGCATAGTACTCCTTCATCTTCTCACCCTGTTGCATATGAAATAACTCGTAATCTTTATTTACAACAACGATTTTGGAGTCTATTACCCTACTCGTTCCTTCATGCAAGATGAGGAGTGAGTTCTAGATTTGATATGCACTCTTACATGTGCATATCTTATTGAAGTCTTCGGGCTCCAAAGCGCATTGCAAGGCGTTCATTGCCTTGGCATTGGTTACCTCCGCGGTAGTCCACTTCGCGAAATCTTCTTCTTCGGGCTCGACGTACTCCGTCAACGTGGCTCTCCATAGTGAAGCACTCCGGAGAAAAGTTTCCATCCGGCATTTCCAGTACCCATAGTTAGTACCGTTGAAGAAAGGAGGCCTAGTCGAGGAGTGTCCTTCCATCACCGAAGAAGCTCCCTCACGGTTCCTGAAGGTGCTGTAGTCTGAAGGTGGACGTACGGTTTTGTTGTCGTTGGAAGACATAGCTAGGTACTTGGCTCTGATACCAAATGTAATGCCCTGATAGCTACTGCACAAGTACTAGAGGGGTGGTGAATAGTACTTTAAAATAATTAAGAAGATAATTCCTAATTATCTTGCAAACTCAACCAACAATGCGGAAATGAAAATATTGACAACAAGGAAATACAATCGCAAACAAACGATATAACGGGTTCGGATCCACCCAAGTCTCCCCGACTTGTTCCCGGTGATCCTACGTCCCAACCACCTGGATCCCCTCCGGATACTTGAGTTAGAAACTTCTAACTCAAATTTGCACTATGAAATACTTGTAGAAAACCTCTACAAGATCAAATCATACACAAATGAAATTGTGACTCCCACAACCCGGGATCACAAACAACTCTCACAACCGAGAGTAAAACACTTGCAATATCAATGTAAATTGAAATATGAAATGCTTACCACAAAACCCTATGCCTTGAGTAAAACTTACGCTTTAGGGCAAGAAGGATTTTGGGGAAGATGAATGCACCAAACCCTAGCTCCAAGATGTTGATCAGCGATGGGAGGCTAGGAAGATGTTGGTGACCTTGGATTAAGCTCTTGGCTTGAATGGCTCACAATCAATGTGAATCTCTCTTTTGAAATAAGAGTGAGGGAGAGATTCAAGTGAGAAATGAATGAGCTTTGAATGAGAATTAATTGCTTCTCTTTGATCTCTAAACTTCAATAAATATCAGCCTTGAATGCTATAAAAGCAGCCCTTCAAGTATAAATAGGATAGAGGAAAGAGAGAGCAAAATTCGTGGTATTTAATGCTCCAACGGCTCTATTCTGAAGCAGATTAGTCTGTCAAAGAAGGATCACTGACCGACTAGATTCTCATCTAGTCGGTCGGTGATTCAACATGAACCGACTAACAAGAGAACAGCCAAAAGG
This sequence comes from Scilla litardierei, assembly GCA_030789695.1. NCBI lineage: Eukaryota > Viridiplantae > Streptophyta > Magnoliopsida > Asparagales > Asparagaceae > Scilla > Scilla litardierei. The sequence goes on from CM061138.1 coordinate 176,295,170, forward strand.
TGAAGTTCAGAAGTAAAGAACTAGTCGGTCTAAGAAGACTTGCCAACCGACTAGTTTCACAACTAATCGGTCGGTGAGTGTTCTTTGACCGACTAACAGATGAAATAAAAGTGGCTGAATCCAAAGACAGCTAGTCGGTTTAAGAACAACTTCCAACCGACTAGTTTCTCAATTAGTCGGTCGTTCGTTGTGCTTTGACCGGCTAACGGTAAACAGTAAGTTAGGATGTACAGTGGAAGCTCAACTAATCGGTCTAAGAAGGATTCCTAACCGACTAGTTTCATAACTAGTCGGTCGGTGAACCTTCTTGGACCGACTAACTGTAAACATTAAGTGAGCTGAAATTGAACAAGGCATCTAGTCGGTTCAAGAAGCATTCCGACCGACTAGATTGCCATCTAGTCGGTTGGTTCTTCTTCTTGAACCAACTAACATGCACAAGAAGCCGCGATGAGAAGAGTTAAGCTTCGGGAAAGATTGTATGGGCTTCTAATATGATCCTAGCTCTAAGATAGGAGCGTTATGAAGATTAAAACGTAAAACCTACTCAAGGCCTAACATTCTACAAAAAGAAGCTAGAAGACAATAAATTAAACTTGACGAACCGTCTTCAAAAGCTTCAATCGAATCTTCTTGACTTCAATAATGGTCCTTGAGCTTCAACGAAGCTTCAAGCACATGATCACGCGCTTTGAGAAGTCTCGAGACGTCGCTTTTGATATATGTTGAATATTGGCGACGATCTCCATAACTGCACTCACAAAGAGTTAGTTCACGATATTTATGTTTGTTCATCATCAAAACCAAATCTGGGGAATCAATACTCAACACAAAGTGGTCAGTTGTAAACTTGACTGGAGCATCAGAGGTCATCAGGTTTGTTTCAGCTTTATATTTCGTGTTTTCTTTATACAAATCCTGGAGATGCTGCGGAGTTCGGCACACTTTGGACCAGTGGCCTTTCATGCCACAGCTATGGCACTGGTCTTCCCATTCCCTCTTGGGTGGGGTGCATTATTTCTATTGTTGTCATTTCTGCCCTAGGTGAACTTCCGCTTACTTTCATTTCTTCGCTGCTGGACTTGGCCCCTAGCCTTTTTGTTCTGTCCCCCTTTCTGTGGTCTTTCTTTGCGTTTATTGTCTCTCTTCTTTTTGGAAAAAGAAGAGGCATTGTGAGCTTCTGGTAAGGGGGCAGTGACAGGGGGCGCATGTTGTGAGCAGCGAGGAGAAGCTCTCTGTTTTGTTCAGCCATGGGTAAACCTGACAACAGCTCAGAATACTTGGTGAACTTTCGTTCACGGTGTTGCTGCATGAGTATCGCATCTTTCTCATGGAAAGATGTGTACGTCTTTTCCAGCATGCGATCTTCTGAGACCTTTTCACCACACAACTTCAGGCGTGAGGTGATGCTAAAAAGGGCTGAGTTGTACTCAGCTATGGACTTAAAGTCCTGCAGTCTCAGATTCTCCTACTCATATCGTGCCCTTGGTAGTATAACATCTTTCTGATGTTTATACCTGTCCTCAAGGGCAGTCCACAGCTTAAGTGGATCTTCGACCGTAAGGTATTCAGCCTTTAGGGTCTTGTCCACATGGCGGCGAATATAGATAATAGCTTGTGCTTTTTCTATATCGCTTACTTTTTCATTTGTAGTCACAGAAGAAATTAGGGACTTAGCCCGCAGATGAAATTTCACATCGAGCTGTCAGCTCAGATAGTTTTTGTCGGATGCATCCAGCACTTCGAAATCGACACTTGCAATTTTAGCCATTTTATCTAGCAGAGCACAAATATGCATGAATTAATAATTTAAACATAAACATTTTCATGTGGAGGCAATTTTAATATGAAGGGCTAATTGCGTGGATCGGTCAGTCCCACATAAATAAGAGTCCAAAGTCCCATTATAGTCCATATTACACAAATGAAAGCTTTAAAAAGAAATTACAACTTTAGAAACCCACGTGGGTCCCATATAAGATCTTCAGCTTCAATTGTGGCCTCCGTCTCCATGGAAAATGGTCTTCGGTCTTGGATATTTACATAATTTACTCACTACAATTTCTCTCAAAAGTAAAAAAAACAGTGCAGGAAAATAAAATGTGGGACTTAAACAGCCGATCCAAAAACCGCAATTAGCCATCCATGCAGAAATTTTGTGCCCATCAAACATTTTCATCAGACATTTTCATCACAGGCATCACAGGCATTAATATTCGCAGAGATGGATAAACAATTTAATAACTTAATAACTATTGGACCACTGGACAACGTCATACACCGTTAGGTTAGCTGACTAACGGCAGAGCGGTCGCAGGATCTTACTAATTATTAAGTTTTAAAAATATGCACAACCATACACAGTTTATCCGCAGAATGATCCAAAATGATGCAAAAGCATATATAAATGATTTTACAGAAGAAATCATTTAATGCAGGGGTTGTGCTAGTTGGGTTTATCCAAAAAGATCAGAAAAGAGCCCAACAATTAAACATGTTCTTCATAAAAGGAAGAAGTTTTCCTTTTTAATTTATCCCCAAAAGAACCCCAAAAGTTCCATGTTTTTACATGAATTTTTAGGTCTCCGAAATGCCATTTTTGATCAATTTTGAATACACAATAAGCCTTTTTAAAGCTTATTTTTAGCCCCTTTAATTGTAATTTGCCGCTTTTCAATTTTTTTATTCAAAAATATGGTCTGCGGGCTTCAGGCCCGCAGTCTCAATCTGTTTTTTTTTTCTTCGAAAAAGTAGTCCACGGGCCTGAGGCCCGCAGAGTTGCTGCGGGCTTCAGGCCCGCAGTCTGAATTTGTTTTTTTTTTTTCGAAAATGGGCTTCAGGCCCAAAAATGAAATTGGGCAGGAGGGGGGAACTGGCGGCGGCCAGGCACCCCCTCCGGTGGCTAAGCAAGGGGGGCCGTTCTCGGTGGGATGCCGCCCCCCTTTGGGGGGGCTTCGATATGCGGCGGAGCGTCGGCCGGCCCCCTTCGGGGGGGCTCGATATGCGGCGGAGCTTCGGGGGGGCTCAATGCACGGCGGAATCGCTGGCCGGCCCCCTTCGCGGGGGGGCTCGATGCACGGCGAAATCGCCAGCCGGCCCCCTTCGGGGGGGCTCGATGCACGGCGGAATCGCCGGCCCCCTTCGGGGGGGGCATCGATTCACGGCAGAGCGTCGGCCCCCTTCGGGGGGACCTTGATACACGGCGAAATTGCTGGCCCCCTTCGGGGGGAGGGGATTCGCGTGCCGGGGGGGACGGACGGGGGAGCGACCAGCGGCAAGGCCGCCGATAGGGGGAGGATAGGGATGAAACCCTATTATATGATTATTTTCAGAATTTTAGCATGTTAAAAACAAGATTTTAAAAGATAAAAATCGTCGATTGTAGGCGATTAGCTATTCCCATATCGATTTTGCGAGATCTATGAGTAGATCAATCATACGTATGATAAAGACATCGTTTTTAGCGGGTTTTACCTATATATCCGTTCTCCGGATATAGCGACGGTTGAACGAAGCCTACGCGGATGACGACGCTCGTTTGAGGAAGCCTTGCACCGCGCGCGTAGATCATCCGTCTCCCTTCTCCTTCGCAACGATCGATTTTTGTGGAATTTTCAGTGGCTCGTGTTGATAACGTGTTATGAATCAACTACTAGGGGAGGAACTCCCAGCTCTTTATTTATAGTCAGGATAGGAGAGTTACAAGATAAGATACATAGATATGGGCGTATCTCTAAGATGCCCACAATCCTAACCAACTCTGGTCCATATCCATTCACAACAATAACATTATTATGATTTAGTTATTTAAAATAATTTTTATAGCAAATCAATAAAAGCCGGTAGTTCATTAATTAATTTTTCGTGCAAATAATCTGCGAAGTATAACGAAGAATTTGCTACCACATAAAGGAGCCAATGCGTCAGATTCACGAATAAATTGTAATTAAACAATTCACGAATAATTTGAAAATAGTTAACTGCTTGCTTGCCTTTACTGAAAAACATAAATAGTACCTGAGTTACGACGAAAATTACATAAATAATTCATGAAAATGCATAAATTTCATGAGTGTTCGTGTATGTGGGAAAAACTAGATTTTAGATCAATTTTTCTTTTTCTATCATTTTCATTGGATCAAGAATTAGAAAAAACGGAAAGAAAATTTTCAATCTTTATTTTCTCCGATTTTTCTCCATTTTTTTCCCATTTTTTTTTACTTTTCTCTTCAACCAAAAAATGGAAATTAATTTTTTCACTTGGATGCCCTCCGTTCCTTTCCGTTTCTCTCAAACCATCCTTTATTTCCTCTCCCTCCCTCTCTCAAACCAAACACATCCTAAGGCAAGAACATACAAGGAATATTCACTAGCAAGTTTGGAACGCCATTATATTATCTTGCAAAATATAATAAAAATTATGAAATTGATTTATTATTACTAATTAATTATTATGAAATCACTGTATCCGAAACTAAGAGAAGAAAAAAAGTCTTAATAAGCAAAAAAAAATTATTCATGGAAATATATAATTAGAAACATATGACAGCCGATACACAGGTATGTACACAAATGGTACACGTTCATCAAACATAGTAGTACAACGACGACGTCTGCTATAACGATACAGATACGCATCACCACGCTCTCAAAACACTTGCATTTGCATGGTTCTCTTGTCACAAGCCAAAGCAAAGGGATGCTCCTCCCCCATCCCCATGCTCCTTTAACCCCGCTCACCGTTTCGAGAGCTTTGACAGGAAATAGACCACGAAGAAGCAGAATAGCGCGAAGAGGATCACGTGCAGGACGTGGTTCGAACCATTCTGAATGATGCTCTTGTTCATCCTCCTCATGTTGTTCTTCACCCCAGCCTGGGCTTTAATGAGAGTCATTTGCTGTTCACGAAACCATATTAAGCAACGCCGGTTAGGTCAAATATGATGAATACAACTGGATGTCACAAATTGACGGTCCGTCATTGAGTAAATAGAACAAGTTGCATGGATTCATGTGCTTCAAAATCAAGGTTTTGTGCAAAAATATACCACCAGTCAAATTTGGAGTGTTGGATGTTGCCTCAGCGGTTATAACACTAACTTTAGATATTCATCAATACCAAAGAGTGTTGGTGTCGCCTCAAACCAACAAAGAACCCACCATTTTCCTTCTCCCAAATCACCTATTGTAGCAAGCCCACAAGCCCAGCTCAAACGGTAACCCCAACAACCCCAGCTCAAAAATCATATACAACTGCCAACACCAACACTAGTTGACAATCAGGGACATGGTTAACAAATCTGGGATAACAAAGTCACCCACAGATTACATGTAAAAGGTACCATGCTGCCCTCAGCTACTATGGTGGTGTTGACAGTACACGGAATTACTATAGACAAGATGTCAGTGAGAACTTCAAGAAACTATAATATGATCGAGGTGTCTTGTAAACCAAAAAAAAATTATGCTTGAAGAACTTAAGGTTGCATCTGACTGTGTCCGAAAAGCATGCCAGAAGTTTCTAGCTGTATCGTGCAGAGGAGTTGTGCATACGACGGTTATCATTTAATTTCGTATATGAAACACATGATTGGATACATATCATATCTAATCTGGCAAAAGAAGTTAAGTACCTCCAACTTTTTCATCTTTCATGGAAGGCAGCAAGATAATGAATGGATAATTACAATTTTCAAAAGAAAGAAGACCCATATATGAACATTCGAATGCATTTTGCCTGGACAAAGCACTATTGCATTTGACCCTTGACATGTGAACACCTTACCAAATATTGTCCAAATTATGCACCTTGTTGGAAATTTCAACTAAAAACACAAAATTTGCATCATGACTCTTCTCAAAAATCTGGAAATAATCATGCACAGAATAGGGAAGAACTATGTGCATCAAACGCTGTTAGCAAAAAAGGCTAAAGAGAAATTGTAGGCAAAGACAGTGTTCATTTACATTCATTTGCTGCAAGCTACGAGAAAGAGGTGAATGGGAGACATATTCAGGTCGGATCTTACAAGATCCAAGTGCAGGACTGGACTTTATTTAGTGCAAGGGTAGTATGCGCTAAATCATATTGCAAATGATCCGAACTCTATAAACTCTATAAACTCAAATTCGATCAAATGAACAAAATCTAGTATTTTTATCATAAACATCAATTACCCCCCCCCCCCCCCCCCCCCCAAACACACACACACACACAAAACACAAAACACAAAACACAAACACAACCCCCCCCCCCCCCCCCCCCCCCCCACGCCGTTGAAAAAACATAAAAAACACCACCGCCCACACAAAACCCCACTCCTACACCGACAACAAACAAAAAACGAAGGATTTTTTTAAAGGGTTTTTCGCATATCTGCCCCTTAAATCTTGGATATTGTGATATTTGTCCATTAAAAATTTGTATTTGCTCTCAAGTCACTCAAATATTAAACGTTAACCTTAATAGTCACTCAATCATGTATTTTGTTAAAAAGTTAACTGAAAATACATTAATTAACAATTAAATAATGATAACAGTTAATTAATTAAGAAATAAAATATAATTAACCATTAACCCCCTAATTAACCCTTAACCCCCGAAAGCCCAGGGAAAGAGGCAGGGCCTCCTCTCCCCGAAAGCCGCCCAGAGGAGGAGGCGACGCATCCTCCCCCTCCTTGTCTCCTCCCCCAAGAAAGCTCAGGGGAGGAGGCGCCGCCCCCTCCCCCTCGGTGCCTCCTCCCCCTCCTCGTCAGGAGGAGGCGCCCCCCCTCCCCCCCGAAAGCCCTCCCCCTCATCCTCTGATGCGGAGGAGGGGAAGGCGGTGGCGCCTCCCCCCCAATCCCAGGCGACGGTGCCTCCTCCCCCTGCTCAGACGAGGAGGTGGTGGAGGAACCGCCTCCTCCCTAGAAAACACAGACACCCAACGAAAAGCTCGTTAAGCCCTAACCCTAACGGAATATTCCCATTTCCATTAGATTTTAACAGAAAGTTAGTGAGAGTGACTATTAAGATTAAAAGTTTAAGATTTGCGGGACTTGAGAGAAAATATCAATTTTAAATGGACGGATATCAAAATATGCAAGATTTAATGTGCGGATAGCGAACAACCCTTTAAAAATACTTGGGGGAGGGGGTGTTGCGGTCTTACCAGGATCATTAAAGATATAAACAGATTTAATTTTAATTTTAAAAAGATAGAGATTCAATCAAACAATAATGGAATGAAGTTTGAAGGATGCACACAACAGGGATACCATAAAAACCTAAGTCTCACTGGTGGCCAGAACAAGGGGAGTGTTCACTTGACAAGTAATAACCATCGGAACAACCATAGCCTCGCCCAAATGTTACTAAAAAGAAATAGTTCCATGATATAAGCTCTTATCAAGATCATTAGAGCTATAAACAAATCTGGTTCTAATTTAAAACATAAAGATCCAATCAAAAATGATAATGGACCAAAGTTTGAAGGCTGCACACAGATGGGATAACATGAAAAACCTAAATCGCACACACAGCCAGATTAAAGGAGAATGATCACTTGACATGTAATAACCACATGAACAACCATAGCCTAGCCCCCACCAAATTTCCATGAAGCTTACTGAAAATATATATGCCCATGCATCAATCTGAAGGTAAAATCATTGCTTGAGTTCTCTTTAAATATTTTTGTATAAACAATTATTCAGTTAAAACTATTGTCGTGATGCAAATCATAGCACAACTTCAACGGATCTAGTTCAAGTTCCAATTGGACCGGTTACGCGATCACGGGTAAATAAGTTTAAAGAGGCACTCAATGGGCTATTGGACTCAAGCAATTTCGTGGGTCTCAACTAAGCATGATCCATGTGTTCAACAAAAATGCATCAACATAATTCAAGTTCTAGAAAAATCCGGCCAAGGCTAATATTAAGTTCAGCAAGTAAATTGGCATGTTTAGGAATAATCTTTTTGGTCTGATTGTGAGGCGTGCATGCCAAGATACTTATTTTCTTTGTATTTGTTTATTCCTTTTGACTTTTATAGGAGTGTATGGCCGATGACAAAGCCGTTTAAAACTCCCAATTTTCCTTTTCCATTTTAGGCGTGTGATCAACCAATTAAAGGGCTGATTGTTTTGTTTTTCTTTTTTTATCCAGATTTTTAGCCTTAATTAAGGTAGCTATTTAGGAACTTTCTTCATAAATTCAACCTTTTAATAGGCATTTAAGCAATGAAAAAGGCAGAAGATTATTCGGTAAATTCTGGAAGCATTTGTTCTTCGGTTCTTTAAAGAACTATTCGAACTTATCGGGATATTTTTCCGTAACATTCACCAAAAATTTCTACCACCGTTTGTGACGTCTTCCTTGTACTAAAGTCCTTGTTTCGCAATAAGCAATAGGTTGAGGTCATATACACCAAGGTTTTTGTTTTTTTGTCGTTAACAATGGGTCAAGCCGTCAAGGTCTTCACCAATTCTTATTGTAAAACGATCTTTGGTTCCTCTTCGTTGTCGGGTCTCGTTATTCTTGACGGTGTTCATATCATTTGGTATCAAAACATAACCTTTTCTTTCTTTATTCCGTGTTCTTTTAGTATCCAAATTCTGTTCATATATCCTAATTTAGCCAAATTTCTTTTACCACATTCTGTTCGTATTTTGTTTGTTTATTTCAAAATCTTGTTCTATTATTATCAAAAGACAGTTGTTAATGATCAAAAAAAGAAGATAGAAAGGAGTCTGAAAAAAGAGTAAATGGACACGGCAAAAACATTGTTTGTTTTCATCCATTTTGGTTCCAATAAGCACAAAAATCACCTCACCCCATAGACCCATTTTTTTCTTTTTTGTGGAAATTTTGCTAATTTCATTCTTATGAAAGTATACTTAACTGTGTTTCTTGTATTCTTGCCTTTAAGGCTCGAAATTCCTTGATGAGTTTTTAGTGAATTATTGCTGAAAATTCTGTGTGTATTGTTTGTTTAGTTTCAAAAGAACTAAAAAGACCAGAGTGGTTAAAACATAAGAACTAAAAAAGAATTATCGAGTGGAAAAGGACCAGTGGTTAGAACATAAGAGGGTTAAAATCCGCGTATTTTTTTGAGTGAAAACACGAGTATAGAGTGATTCACATTTTTAAGTGTAAACATGTATGTGAGAGGATTGTAAAGTCCTTTCTTTCTAACTTTATTTTGCAGCAATCATGTCTCACAATAGTGCTAAAAGCATTGCTAAAGGTGCTATGGAATTGGCTTATCTAAAATTGCTTAGGAATGCCATGACGAGTGAGATTAGGCATGTGATAAGTTTGGAGTTGGAGCAGGTTCATGAACAGATGGATTAGCTAGCTGGAGAATACACATGTACAGCAACCACAAAACGCTCTTAATGTGTGCATAGAAGGGAAAGAGTTCAACTGAAGGGAAGTAAAGGTTGAAAATGAAGAGTATTATGGGGCTGATTTTGATGAATATGATGATAGGGATTCGGTTGTTAGTACTAGGAGATGTGGAAGGCTGTTTAGAGAAGATAGGAATCGAGAAGATAACTTAGGCAGTATCAAGATGAAGATTCTGTCATTTCAAGGTAGATCCGATCCTGAAGCATACCTTGAGTGGAAGAAGAAGATGGAGTTCATATTTGACTGCCACAACTATTCCGAATCAAAGAATGTAAAATTAGCTGTGATTGAATTTTATGACTATACTATTATGTGGTGAGATCAGCTTGTTATAAACAAGAGGCGTAATAGGGAATGACCAATAGAGACAATGAGAAGATATGAGAACTGTGATGAGAAAGCGATTCGTTCAAGGTAACTACTATCGAGAGGTGTACAGTAGGCTACAAGGTCTTAGACAAGGAACCTGGAGCGTAGAGGATTACTATAAGCAGATGGAGATTGCTATGATCCGAGCTAATATGATCCAAGCTAATATAGAGGAAGTAGAGAGGCTACAACGACTAGGTTTTTACTTAGATTAAACCGAGAAATCCATGATAAGATAGAGATGCAACATTATGTAAGGTTGGAAGACATTGTGCATATGACCATCAAAGTGGAGCAACTCAAAAGGGGTGGTAGTTCATGTGCAACCTATAACTCCAGTTCTATCTCTTGGAAACCGAGTTATACAAAGAAGATGGACACGCCACAAACGTCCAAATCAGAGCCTAAGTCCGAGAACACTAGCCACATTCCTCGAGGTAAAACAGACACTTCAACCTCTACGAACTTGACCTTTCTTTGCATAGTTTTGTTGTTTCTCTTGTGCAATGAGTATGAGAATATTTTTCCCAATGAAACGCCACATGGGTTACCTCCAATACGATGGATTGAACTCAAATTGATTTTGTTTCCGGTGCGACAATTCCAAACCGACCAACCTATAGGAGCAATCCGAAGGAGACAAAGGAGCTTCAATGGTATGTAAGTGAGTTGGAGAAAGGGTACGTGAGGAAGAGCATGAGCCAATGCGGTGTTCTGATTTTACTTATACCTACGAAGGATGGGACGTGGAGAATGTATGTTGATTGCCGAGCCATCAACAACATAACAGTAAAGTATCGTCATCCTATTACTCGCTTAGATGATATGTTAAATGAGTCACATGGTTTGTGTATTTTCTAAGATTGATTTAACGAATTGGTATCATCAGATTAGAATGTAAGAAGGATATGAATGAAAACCTGCCTTTAAAACAAAAAATGTTTTGTATGAATGGTTAGTTATGCCTTTTGATTTAACTAATGCTCCAAGCACTTTTATGGGACTTATGAATCATATTTCACGTTCATTTATAGGCAGATTTGTTGTTGTCTACTTTGATGATATACTCATTTATAACAAAAACTTGGATGATCATGTAGTACATTTGAAATCTATTTTAGATTTGTTTAGGAAAGAAAAAGTTATTTGATAATCTGAAGACGTGTAATTTTTGCACCAATAAGCCGGTATTTTTGGAATTTGTTCTTCGTGCACAATGTATACAGGTTGATGAAGAGAATGTACGTACAATCCAAGAGTGACCGAGTCACATGAGTGTAGGGTAATATTCATAGTTTTCATATACTTGCAAGTTTTTGCCGACGGTTCGTAAAGGACTTTAGTAGCGTAACCACACCACTTACTGAAGTCATCAAAAACATTGGATTTAGATAAGGACAAGAACAAGAGAAGGCGTTTCAGCTAATCAAAGAGAAGCTGAACAATAAAAATGCTCCGTTATTGTCTTTACCTAACTCTTTGGAAACATTTGAAATTGAATGTGATGCTTCAGGTATTGGCATAGGCGCAGGTCTAATGCAGGAAGGACATCCAATTACTTATTTCAACAAAAAACTAAGCGGCGTAGCTTTAAACTACCTAACGTATAATAATGAGTTGTATGCAATGGTTCGAGCTCTAGAGACGTGGCAGCATTATCTATGGCCAAAGGAATTCATGATTCACAATGATCATGGTCCTTGAAACACTTAAGGGTCAACACAAGCTGAACAAAAGGCATGCTCGTTGGGTGAAGTTTGTTGAGACGTTTCACGTCATCCGGTATAAGCAAAGTAAGAAGAATGTGGTTGTCGATGCATTTTTTAAGGTATGCATTACTCTTTACACTTGATGCAAAATTGCTTGGTTTTAAGCATATTAAAAATTTATATGTTGATGACCATGAATTTTGTGAGGTATATCGGGCTTGTGAAAAAACCATGTGTGGTAAGTTCTTTAGACATGGTGGGTTCTTATTTCGAGAGAATAAGTTAAGCATGCTTAATTGTTCCTTGAGGGAGTTAATATCAGGAGGAATCTCATGGTGGGGGTTTAATGAGACCTTTTGGAGTTGCAAAGATTTTAGTTGTTTTGCAAGAACACTTCTATTGGCCACACATGAAAAGAGATGTTGAGAGAATTTGTGAAAGAATGTGCCATGTGTAGGCAAGCTAAATCAAGAGTTCAGTCCAACAGTTTGTGTACTCCTTTACAAATTCCTAATAAGCCTTGGATTGATATTTGAATGGACTTTATATTAGGATTGCCTATGACTAAACGAGGGATAGATTCAATTTGTGGTTGAGGATAGATTTTCTACGACAGCACATTTTATTCCATGTCACAAGACGGATGATAACTCGCATGCTATTTGTTCTTTAAGGAGATTGTGAGATTGCATGTCATGCCTAGAACAATTGTTTTCAGATAGAGACGCTAAGTTTTTGAATTATTTTTGAAAGATTTTGTAGTGTAAGATAGATACTAAGCAATTGTTCTCTGCCACTTGTCACCTACAAACTGGTGGTCAAACTGAAGAAGTAAATAAGACTATCTATTTTGTTGGGGGCACATCAAAACATGGGAAGAGTGTTTGCCACATGTTGAGTTTGCTTATAACAGATCTGTTCGATCTGCTACTAAAGTTTCACCATTTGAAACTATGTATGTGTTTAATCATTTAATTCATTGGATTTATCTCCTTTGCCTTTGACTGATTGTGTTAATTTAGATGACAAAAAGACGGATGACTTTATCAAGTAGATTCATGAGAAAGCAAGACTCAACATTGAGCTAAGAACAAAGCAGTACGCAAAACAAGCCAATAAGGAGTGTCACAAGCTGATTTTTAAACCTACAGGCTGGGTTTGGTTGCATAAGAGAAAAGAGATTTCTAACGCATGCACGCTCCAAATTGCTTCTAAAAGGATATGGTCATTTCCAAGTCTAAAACGCATCAATGACAACGCCTACAAGCTACATTTACCTGGTGACTACAATGTAAATGCTACTTTTAATGATAATAATTTGAGTCCTTTTGATGTAGGCGATGATTTGGGAGCAAATTTCTTTTAAGAGAATGATGCAAATCATACAACTTCAAGGTATCTAGTTCAAGTTCTAATTGGACTGGTTACTTGATCTAATAGAATCCGATAGGGTTTTAATCGATGAAATTAGGGTTTTGGTTGGAAAGGTATGATTTTTAGTGGAAATATGGGATTTTTAGGATTTAATAGAGATGATTTGGGGGAAGGTGGGATTTTTATTGATATAAACTGAAACAAAAGAAAAATACAAGATAGATTTAAGTTCTTTCAAGAGGAACTTGCTCTCCCTTGGCCACTTTCGAGCGGTGGACCGCTCTCTCAAACTTCTATTCAAGACAAAGCTACAATCTCCAACAAAAGATGGATTTTTATCAACCTTGCACAAGATTTCACTCAATATTCGACGCCCCTCGTAATCCCATTTGCCACATGTAAATACTAAACTGAAAATAACAAAATTACAAAATAACCCTAAAGCTAAAAATTACAAAATAACCCTTTGAAAATTAAAAATTACGAAAATGCCCCTAAGACTCCAGAATTCCAGATCTATCCTTTTCTTCTAGGATGTGGTCTCATCATTTACTCTATCCCCGAAGAATCACCTTGTCTCAAGGTGGTGTATGAAGTGCATGGACCACTCTACAATTGATGGTGCTCGTCCCCTCCTGAATCAAAAGGATAGGATTGGTCCACACCGCCTTCAACGACGCTAGGATAGATGTCGCAGTGATCACTAGCCCGGCTGAAGGTCCTCCACGTCCATAATAGAAACGCTCATGCTTGGGAGGTCGTCCATATGCAAACCATGGGCCATGTGGGCCCCACAAAAGTGTCGACGGGCCATGGCGGGTCCTAAAGATTGTCGTGGGGACATGGCAGGTCCAGCAGAACTGCACAGGCCCTAACGGGCCCGCAGGCCTGCGAGCAAACCCTGGTAGGCCTATAAGGCAACGCAGGGCACAGCCGGCCTTGCAGGGCCACCATGGCCTTGCAGGACAACCAGGGGGCGTGGTGAGGAACGTAGGGCACGTCACCCCGGTCTAGTTATCTACCTGACTGCCTTTGGGATGATCTCCTCAAAAGGGATGATTTTTTCTCTTTCACGTCCAAAGGCGTTACCCAGATCTATGCTGCTGATCTCAACTTTCTTCAGATGTGGCTTTGGGGTCTCCTTCAGAAGGCGAAAACTTGCTAAAATTTTGTGGCACGACCCTCACGGATTTGATTCATCTCTGATCTGAACTTTGAATATTCTTATTTGATCCACTAATCAAATCGTCCGCCATGCGATCAAATTCTTCCTCCAAAGCTTTCTTCTTTTTCATGGCTGCCATGATCGACACTCTGATACCAAACTAATAGGATCCACTAGGGTTTTGATGGATGGTATTTGGGGTTTTGGTGAAAAAGTGGGATTTTTAGTGGAAAGATGGGATTTTTAGGATTTAATAGAGATGATTTGGGGAAAAGGTCGGATTTTTATTGATATAAACTGAAATAAAAGGGAAATACAAGATAGAATTGAGTTCTTTCAAGAGGAACTCGCTCTCCTCCTTTGGACACTGTTGAGAGATGGACTGCTTTCCCAAGGTAATATTCGAGACAGGGCCACAATCTCCAACAAAAGAGTGATTTTTATCAAATTTGCACAAGATTTCACTCAATATTCAACACCCATCTCTAATCCTCCTCCGCCCCATATAAATAATAAACTGAAAATAACAAAATTACAAAAATAACCCTAAATCTGAAAATTACAAGAAGACCCTTGGAAACTGAAAATTATGAAAATGCCCCTAAGACTCCAAAATTTTCTTTCCTTCTAGGTGCTATCTCATCATGATCACAAGCAAAGTTTAAAGATGCATTCAATGGGCTGATTCAAGAGGTTTAGACTTAAGTAAATTCATGGAAGCCCATTGAGCAGGATTCACGTGTTCAACAAAGATGCATCAACATGATTCGCGCTCTGATTCAAGCTCTACCAGAATCCGACCATGGCTAAGGTCAAATTCAACAGGTAAATTGGCATATTTAGGAATGATCTTTTTGGTCTGATTGTAAGGCTTGCATGCCAAGATACTTATTTTCAATTTATTTGTGATGCGTTACGCTAGGGTTTTGATGATAGAAAGGGGATTTTTATTGGAACTCGGATTTGGAATTAAAAAGAAATCCTACTACAACTCAACTACTCACTAACTAATGACTAGAAGACAATTATTAACCTAGGGGAAAAAGCCAAATCCTAATACAATTAATCTAAGGGAATAAAAGAAATAACTCTCACCATTTTCGCATACCCTCTAGGGCCGGCTCAGCCCCTTTAAATAGAAAACTCCCATATTTGTTATTTTACTCAAATACCACTCCTTCGAATTACTAGCCGCATCACTACTCCGCCCCTGAAAACCCACCTTGTCCTCAAGGTGGTGCGTGAAGTGTATGGTCGGCTACTCCACGTGCAGGTGCTCCTGATCATCGTCCTCGCCGGCTTCCAGCATTACCACACTCTCTCCTCCCTCTTATTCGTCATTCACTATCAGGATCTAGGATCTGTAGAGTATGATCCCCGCACCGATGCCCAAGAGTAAACTTCTCGTCGCATTTGAAACACATGCCCTTGGTCCGCTTGTCATGAATCTCTGCATCGGTCATTCTTCGTGTATGTCCTCCAGGCCGTGGTTCCATCCACTTCTCCATGGTAGCCGTTGTCCTGTCAGTGAACGTTGCCCCTCCTGCGGCCACCTTCTGCCCCCCTCCAGGATCCGGCCCTCGAAAAGTGGATCCTCCCCACGTCCCGCGAGCCCTCTTTTCTGTATCCTGATGGTCTTCCACCTTTCTAGCCAACGTCATCGTCCCGCGCAGACCCACTGGCTGGAATTGCCTCAGTCCCGACCTCACCGTAGGCTTCAACCCCTTCATAAAGCAGCCCTCCAATGATTCCTCAGATACTCCCCGGACTCAGTGGTAGAGCGACTCAAACTTCTTGATATACTCCCCTACGCTCCCCTCCTGCTTCAGCGAGTAAAGCCTCTCGAACACTCCGCAAGACTGTCATGCACCAAAACGCTCCATCAAAAGCGATGTAAACACCTCCCACGTCTGAAATGGTTGTTGCTGATCAGTCCACCGAAACTTGCCTAAAGCCCCCCTCCAAACAAACACCTATCGCCTGAAGCCACTCCTCTCCTGGGACTGCTGACAACTCAAAGTACCTCTCCACCCGGTACAGCCAGTCATCAGGATCTCCCCCCCTCAAAAATGGGCACCTCGAGCTTCCTCAGACGTCTCTCCCCAGCGAATCCACCTCTCTCTTGCTGATGGAATCCTCCCATCTGCTGGTAACCCTGTCGTCTATCTGAAAAATACGCCTCGGCTCGATCTCGGACTCCTCCCTCTGCTCTGTATCCCTGCCAGTCATCCTGTGGATGTCCATACTCTGTCTGGTGGCCTCCTGGTGCGCCCTGGTATGCTCTCCAATCACCCGTCACTCCCCCGAAGGGTGGGGGCTGGGTCGACGGGCCACCCGTGAACTGGTGGTGCCCTCCAGGCTGCTGAAGTCCTCCACCGGGTCCCACAAGTGACTGAAAACCTGGAAATTGTGCTCCTCGGACGTTGGGCTGGGCCCCTGGAAGCCCGGATCTGCTCGAAAAGGTCTGTCGGATGTCCTGGAAGGCTGGTGGGGCCCCGGGGGTCCGCTGGTGCTCGGAAGCCACCCCTGGGGTCGGGCGAAGCCCCCGAGGGGTTCACCTGGGGCGGCCGGCCCTGATTTTGGGCTGGCGGGCCCGCCTGGTTCACCGACCCATCAGGGAGGGGCGGCGGGTGCAGCCGCCCCTCCTGGGGGCCTGGCGGGCCCCCCACGGCTCTCTGGGGGTTCGCCGGCCCCCTCAAAGACCCGTGGGGGTGCAACGGCCAGCCCCCGTCCCACCGGAGGGGCGGGAATCCCCCTCCAGTGGGTCCTGCGCGCAGTGGCGTAGGGTCATGATAACCACCCACTCCTTGTCACGTGGATCGGAGCCTCCGTCTTCATCTCGTTCCGGCCCTCCTTCGAAAAAAATCGTCTTTTTACCCTTGTTCTTCGCCAAAGGTGACTCCTTTTTACTTGGATCCACCTTCGGTGCTAGATGCGCGGACAACGTCGCTATCGCCTCCGTTAGTTCCGACAATTTCGCCTCCGTTCTCTCTTGGTTCGCCTTCATCTCTCCTCGGATCTCCGCGGCCATCTCGGCGTCTTCCTTCCTCACGTCGATGAACCCTTTGCTGATTTGGGCTTCCATCCGTTCAACCTTCTCCTCCAACGCGTCGATCCGCTCCATAGATCGTGTGATCGCCATGGATCAACCTCGCTCTGATACCAATTGATGCGTTTTGCTAGGGTTTTGATGATAGAAGGGGGATTTTTATTGGAACTCAGATCTGGAATTAAAAAGAAATCCTACGACAACTCATCTACTCTCTAACTAATGACTAGAAGACAATTATTAACCTAGGGAGAAAAGCCAAATCCTAATACAATTAATCTAAGGGAATAAAAGAAATAACTCTCACCATTTTCGCATACCCTCTAGGGCCGGCTCAACCCCCTTTAAATAGAAAACTCCCCTATTTGTTATTTTACTCAAATACCCCTCCTTCTAATTACTAGCCGCATCAATTTGTTTATTCATTTTGACTTTTTATGGGAATGTATGGTTGATGATAAAGCCATTTAAAACTCTCAATTTTCCTTTTTCATTTTACGCGTGTGATCTGCCAATTAAAGAGGTAATTGTTGTTTTCTTTTTTATCCATATTTTTAGCTTTAATTAAAGTAGATATTTTAGGACCTTTCTTTGTAATGTTCAACGTTTTAATAGGTGTCTAAACAATAGAAAAGGATAGCTCATTATTCTTCTGTAGATTTTGAGAGCATTTTCTCTTCAGTTCTTTGAAGAACTATTCGAAATTTATCGGGCTTTTTTTCCATTGAATTCACCATGGACTTATTAAACGGATTTCCTCCACCGTTTGTGGTGTCTTTCTTGCTTCACAATAAGCAACAGGTTGAGGTCATATATACCAAGGTTCTTGTTTTTTGTCGTTAACGGGTCAAGGTCTTCATTCAATTCTGATTGTAGAACAATCTATGGTTCCTCTTCATTCTCAGGTCTCGTTATTCTTGATGGAATTTGTACCATGTCATCGCCACAAAATTAAAAAAAATAAAAATGAATCTTTAATGTACCCATGTATATTATCTATTATACAACTGAGGGATGTTTTTGAATGTGGTTGCTAACTAAGAGAAAAGGGTGCGTAGAAAGACGGGAGTGACTCTTAAGGAATCAATGGGTAGAATGAGTGTGAAATTTTGGTAGGTATACCCTAAAATTTGGGGGGAGGGAAATTTTAAAGGAACCCTTAAAATTTTAGAAGAACTAAATCTTAAGGGAAATAAATTTTGGGAAATTAAAATTTTAAATTTTCGAAAGAACTAAATTTGGATGGAACTAAATTTTGGAAGAAACTAAATTCTGAGAGAACTAAATTTTAGTTTGAATGTAATTAAAGTTTTTTTGTTATGGGGAATATTTTGAAGGTGTCTACAAATCTCTTTAGAGATATGAAGAGGATGTAAACTTATTTTGGTGAGAGATTTTGAATGTGTTGAAATTTTTGGATGGAAATATTTTGATTGCTCTCCGTCACCTATGGTCACGGGTTATAACTAGTCATCTAATAAAATTAAGTGTTAATAAGAGTGTTGAACCTGTCACGGAAGTATATGCAGTTAGAAGGTACATCCTAGAATGGAATACAAGCTGGCAATATGCCCAGAAACATGAAACTATTGTTGTATTCACAGGCCAAAAAAGAAAGGAGCATTCTTCTTGTTGTCTTGACTTTTGAGTACTCAATAACATAAGTCGTAGTGTCACATAACGATCCAAACAAGTGAATCAACACATATAATTCAATGCATGCCAATAGTCCGAAAATGAACATGTTACAGTAAATTAGGTTTGTGTCTTTTTTATTCCTTTTTTGTGTGTAGGGCATATTTGTTTCCCGTGTGTGTGTTTTTTTGCTTTTTTAAACATGGGTTGATGGGGGAAGGAGGGTTGAATTCCATCCTAGGCAATGGCCACATCAATTCATTCACCACATCAAACAAACTCGGAGAGAATTCATTCTAAAACAAAATAAGCAAATTTTGAGACATATTGATGTAGAACACGAACGATTTAGGGATTTTGGGGGAGAAAGCAATTGGCTTCACACCAAGAGATCCAAGGCTTCGCACCAAGGAGAGGACAAGCGGATGTGGAGATCAGAGCTCGTCAGAAGTTGGATGCCATGGTCGAAGCTCGTCTGAAGTTGGATGCGGTGGTGGAAGAAGCAGGAGGCGAAGATGAGGGCTGTGGTGCTGTCGATGCAGATCTTGGCGTGGCGGGAGCAGATCTTGGCGGCGTGATCTCCGGCGTGAGATCTGTAGGTGGCGGCGGCGGCGTGATGTCGAAGGCGACGGAAGCGGATGTGGAGATCAGAACTCGTCGGAAGCTGGATGCCGTGGTTGAAGCTCGTCTGGAGCTGGATGCGGTGGTGGAAGAAGCAGGAGGCGGAGATGAGGGCTGTGGTGCTGTCGATGCAGATCTTGGCGTGGCTGGAGCAGATCTTGGCGGCATGATCTCCGGCGTGAGATCTGTAAGTGGCGGCGGCGGGGAGATGTCGAAGGTGGCGACTCCGATCTTCTGGGAGGTGGCGGCGGAAGGTGGCGTGCGGATCTGAGAGGGGCCTCGGCGAGAACTGAGATCTGAGAGCACACGCGGCGAGATCTGTTCGAGCTTCGGAAGAGATAACAAACGATGTGAGAGGGCGACGAAATCTGAGATCTGAGAGGGATGGAGGGCCAGTGGGAAAAAGAACTAAGGCTTTGATATTTTTGTTGGGGTTTTTTACTAAGTTGGAAAATGGCGGATGTGGGTGGGAGTTTGGACAACTAGGGTTTTCAAGGGGAGATGAGAATCCTTCGGCTCTAATACCAATTTGATGTAGAATACGAACGATTTAGGGATTTTGGGGGAGAAAACAATTGGCTTCACATCAAGAGATTCAAGGCTTCGCACCAAGGAGAGGACATTTCACAGGTTTTGAGGGAAAAGTTGCTTTCAAGCTTTCATTGATTCATTAATTGATCCAAATAACAAATCCATTGGCCTTTATATAGGCTTACAACCCAACGCTTCTTCACACATCCAATGTGGGACTAAATGCACCCAAACGACTCAAGACACCTAAACACTCAAAATTAACTTAAGACTCAAAATAAAACTAAAATAAAATTACAAATTCTGATCCCCATCACATATCAGCCATTGTTTGTTTTTAATTGTATAATCCGCTTTAGCAGCAATGGTCTACTGTTTCGACAATATTCAATTTATGCCATTTGCTAAAAAATAATTGCAAAATTCAAACATGTTTGAAAATATTGACAAAAATCGGCCTACTTTGGGCCATGTCTGCTTTCGCATCTAAAGTTTGCCGCGTAGATTTTTTTTAATCAAGAAACATGAGTTATACACCCCAGGTGTTGTTTTTCCCCAACATGAGAACGTAATCAAAAATCGAGGGTTCAGAATCCCAGGTTTTGAATTAATCTACCATTTGTCAGCTTCAGAAAAAAGTTGGGGTTCTGCACCCCAAGTTTTTGTTTAAGATGTCCTTTTGACCGTTCTCATACAAAACCAGAGGTTCAAATCTCCAGGTTTTGGAATAAGCTGTCCCCTGACATCTTTATACAAAAACCCTAGATTTCTGAAAGAAAGGTTTTAAAATTGGGTACCAACAACCCGAAAGAAAAATCAAACTCTGAGGTTCAAACCCCAGCTTTTAAAATTTTGCTCTCGAGTCCATAGTCAAAAAAGAGAACAAAACCGCAGGGTTAATATCTTCAAGTTTTGACGTTGATTAAAAAAATAAATTAACGCAACCAACCAACTTTGGGTGTGAAAGGTGACGTAACACATGGTTGATTTCTATAAATGTTTTTTTAGCTAGATCAATTTTCACAATTATTTTCCAGAAGGCTTGAATTGAAAATTTGCCCCTACAGCTTCACCTAGTAGCAAGTTGAAGCAGATTATGCAGTAGGATTCTAGCGTTCAACAGGACAAATAGGAAACACATGAAATATTGGTAAATGGCCTTCTTTGCTTTTGCAAGCTAATCGTACACACTTGGTTGATTCAATTGATTTTACATATATTTCAAAAGTTTACATCTGATATCATGAAAACTTTTAAATAAAACTATGAATTTAAATGGAAACTCTCTTCCAAATAGAAAACAAGCATAACTCGATGTTTTAAGAGGACATGCAGTTCTCTTAGGTAATGTTGCAGGGGTAGTATCAACTATACTAGCTCATACAGCATAAGAACACACATCGGTCGCATATACATCTTAGAATTCAGGACCACAAAAACGAATAATTTCAAGGAGAAAATCAGAGAAAGGACGGAAAATTTAAAAAAGAAACGTTTATAAAATGCATGCAAACGGACATGACTACCATCAACAGTTTGAAGCAAATGAAACAATATTAAATGGCCATTTAATTGGCTGATAAACAAGAAACAATGTAATGACTAATTTCTCAAGCAAGTATAGCAAAAACATCTAAATGAAAGATTACTACGAAGATATAAACAAAGAAAACTTGGCTGTTTAGTTATAAGTTGCATCTCAACTCAGAAATGCCTTAAAATAGAACACATGACTATACCTGTATACCATTGTCAATTATCAAATATAAACGATATGCAAATTATACTAAAAATAGGAATAGGATTAGACGCTAATGGCAAAACTGATAATACAAATGTTGAAACCTATGGATGGTGCATAAATTAGACATGTCCCTACCCACCCTACCCTCATATAGGTTTCGTGCTGAAAATTGCAGCATCCCATCAAAAGACTTTACTAGAGATGGTTGGTGAAAGAGATTAGTAGAACCCACAATCCAAGAAAGAATGTACAGACAAATAAAATGAGGAAATAAAGAATTACAAGAAACTTTTGTATGTGTGTGTAGTATGCACACGTTGGTCCATTAAGTTGGCAATAGTCGAAATGAATAAGAAAAAACAGAATGAGTCAGCTACAACCCTTCCGTCGTTATATAAGTAATAGATAGTATTGACTGCAACCAGAAGAGTCAAGTGCCTTCATTAGAAAATAAGTTTTAAAAAGTGAGGATTTATTGATGATGGAGCATTATCCGACGTAATTCTACGCAATGTTGGAAGAGAAACATTTCATGTTCTTAAAGTCCCTGGCATTGCACAAAAAACTTTTAAGTAGTGATGTGAGTTTAGGGTTATGTTTCAATGTTCTAATACATATTTATCATCTTTTTAATTCCATTCCCGGTGGAATTTGAAGTTTTGAACCTGGGTTTGTCTGAAACAATCTTAGAGCCCTCACCATTGTACCAAAACTCCGAAGTTGCAACAAATGTTGAGGGTCATATTTTTATATTATAAAACAAAGAAGAAATATGTGCATCAAAGAAGGAATTCCCTCTTATGCCCTCTTTAAAAAGTCTATGCTTAGCTAATTTAGCTAATTTTAAGATGATCGGCACCGTTCATTTGGATTTTCGTATTCTACAACCCCATGTACCAAAGATCTCGTGAACCCAAAGTGGCTTGGTTTGCTTATTGACCTAGTCATTGCAAATTTAACGATATGTAATATCAGAACTTTTTGTAGCAACTAGATTAAAGAGCAAAATACTTTTGGTTCAATATATCTTATAGGTGTATTAGGGTTTTAGAATATGAAGATCATTAGTCATGATCATCTAAAAACATAGTGGAGCATGAATTTTTTACCGAACACATAGGAAAGAATTCCTTCATGCATAGCTAAAGTCCACATTTATCCAAACATGTATTGCATGGAAGATATTTCCAATTAGACCATAAGGTTCTAGTGTTTGACTAGCTACCATGAAAAGGGGATCGTTCTATGGTAGGATATACCAATCACATTATGGAGTCGAAGATAAGAAGATGCATCATGATGATGTGATGGGAAATGTTAGGGTTTGAGGGGAGAAAAAGATGATGTTTATATATCAAGGCACATAATACAAACATAAGTAGTTCCAATTCGAGAGAGAACCGCTCCCCTAAGCCGTAATATTCTACTCTTTACTTTTCTACTTCAATTTTCTTTCTCCTAACCCGAACACATTCACTCCTATTTATAGGGCTGATTTACCCATATTTATAAAAATGCCCACATGGCACCAAATTACAAAATTATCCCCTCGGGCACCAAAACTACAAAATTGTGACCGGTATGGCCGCAACCCACATTCCCAACACTACTCCGTCCCAAAAACCCACCTAGTCCTCAAGGTGGTGCATGAAGTCCGTGAGTACGCTTCTACGAGTGATGGTGCTCGTCCCATCGCCTCCTCCTGTATCAAAAGGTCACCCAAAAGCTCCGTCCTCGAAACATCGCCGCATGAGTGGTAGTGCATCCACGGCTGAATCGTCTAGGCACTGGTTTCCGTTCTAAATTTGGGCTCCCGATGAGTCTAGAATTGTCAAAATACAGAAGCTGCACAGAAATTCCTCTTAAAATAGAACGATGCACTGTGCAGCCATTGACCGGTCGAAGGCTCGGCTGAGCCGACTTCGGTCAGCTCGATGGCGGCTTCGGCTCGGCTCGGGTTCCACGCAAGATTGACTGGATCGAGACACTACTGTAGCGGTAGCCGCTCGCCGGCGCCGATACCTTTTTCTGGCATTTCCAACAATGGTTTGCCGCGAAACTTACGCCGCTGAGTTTGTCTGGATGAGAGAAAGAAGATGGTGGTAGCGACAGTCCTGAATGTCGCCGAAGGCGCTGTCAACAAACTCCGAAAGTTTTGGCGGTCGACCGAGAACCCTTGCCGAGGTTCAAGGGGTTCAAGCGGCTCGGCAAAGGTTAGCCATGCCTCCGGAGGGTCGCCTGGGGTCCATGAGGCCCCCGACGACCCGTGGGGGCTCGCCAGTGCCTGGCGAGCCATAGCGAGGCTCGTCAATCTCGGCGGGGGTCGCCTTGAAGCCGCGACCCCCCAACGACACTGCTGGAGGTCGTCGGCTCTGGTACGTCCTCTCATGCATCCACCAGAGTTGGATATGGATCGTCGGTGTCGAAATTTTCCAAATCTGTGTCGTTCGTCTCCTAATTCTTTAGATCTGCGACATTCGCCTCCTTCTCCAGATCTAGTAGATCTGAGCTCGTGTTCTTCGGATCTGGCCTTGTTAGCTCCTTCATAGAGAAGAAAGCATCCTTAATGTTCCACCGAAACTTCTTAAAGCTTTGATTCATCACGGCTCTTTCCCCGGCGATCTCGCGGCGAGCCTCCGCAAAGATCTCCTTCACCGCGGCTCTCATCCGCTCCTCCGCTTCCTTCACCGCGGCTCTCATCCACTCCATATCAAATCGATGCCATGGATCAAATAGCTCTGATACCAATTGATAGATGCTAGGGTTTGAAGGGATAAAAAGGTGATTTTTATATATCAATGCACAAAATACAAAGATAATAGTTCCAATTCGAGAGTGAACCGCTCTCATACGCTTTGA
This sequence comes from Scilla litardierei, assembly GCA_030789695.1. Taxonomy (NCBI): domain Eukaryota; kingdom Viridiplantae; phylum Streptophyta; class Magnoliopsida; order Asparagales; family Asparagaceae; genus Scilla; species Scilla litardierei. Next base: position 176,319,619 of record CM061138.1, read on the forward strand.
TTCAAGATAAAGGGCTAAATCTCTCAGGATCTAAAGCTAGACTACTCATAGGCACTAATCTTCTACTCCACTTTTCTTCTTCAATTTTCTTCCCCTAACCCTAACCCTTTCACTCCTATTTATTGGGTTGATTTACTCATGTTTACAAAAATGTCCCTAGGGCACCAAATTACAAAATTGCCCCTCGGGCCCCAAAACTACAAAATTACCACCGGCGTGGCCGCAACCCACATTCCCAACAAGATGATGATGATGATGACGACGACGACACAGATAATGCAATAAAGATAATTTCTTGGTGGACATAAGGTTCTAGTTTTTGACTAGCTTCTATAGAAAGGGAAGCATTATCTATTAGGATGCTTCAAACACACTACAGGGTTGAGGATAAGAAGCTGCATGATGATGATGTATCTGGTAGTCAACACCAATTGCACACAAGAGGAATTCGTAGGGAATATATTGTAGAATTTGTCATAGCAACTTCCCATATTAAAAAACTCGAAAGTATGTGGTGTAGTAAGAGAAGAGAAAAGCAGATGAATGCAATGCAAGACTACAAGTCTACAATCAAACTGAAGAAAATCAATTCAAGTGAGTTTGTGAACATGAATATCTAAAAGTAATGTTTGTCATCAGTAAACATACAACAACAGCTCCATTTCCCGTTAACCATTCGACCTTATCGAACCTCGTAACTAAGACTTCACATATTATATAAGACATGTAACGAATATGAGGAATATGGATATGTGATGTCAGCACATATAACTTTCCTATGCTTGCACTCGTGATTTATTTTTAAAAAATAAAGTTTTTCAAAAAAATATTGTAGGGTTGTATATATTCTAAACCCCCAAAACCCCAAATATGTGTGAAACCTAGAGGCATTTGACCATCGATCCACCAGTAGCAAAAAGGTCTATTCTTCTGAAACCATTGAAGTTGCAACGGGTAGATCGAGGGTCGAATAACGTTGGATTCACTTGATGTTTGGTGTGGTGATCATCCATTAGGTGTAGAACAAAACACACACAAAAATTCAACATTTTTTTAAAATAAAACCGAGTGCAAGCATAGGAAAGTTATATGTGCTGACTATACATACATATTTCTACATATACATATTTCTGAACTGATATTATAGAAGTAAAGATATTATCATTCTATTCATACGTGAGAAATTTCAAAGCATATAGTATGAAATGTTTGACTGCATCGATTGAAATTACCAATTGGGAAATGAAGTCATTTTGAAACTTCGCTTCAGTCCCAATTTCCTGAGCAACCTGCAAATCCAAATTTGAATAAGAACTTACGTAACCATGTGAATAAAAAATAAAACAGCATATATGAATGAACATACTACTACCATAAAAGTGAGTTTTATTTTTTTAAAAGAATATTATGTGGTGTCCATAGGAAAATGAGAGCAATTAGGATGTTCAAGGAGAGAATAGCATGAAAGTTGTAGATGATTCCAAATGAAGAGAGAGACACCATGCAAGTTCAACATTGTTTTCCACATCAAAAAGTAAAAAATTTCTTAAAATATTCCAAATCGGCAGATGACATCTAGATAAGCATAATTTCATCCTTGCAACTTGAGAAATTTCATCATACTGTATCACATAGCATAAGATAACTTTATCTCGTGCAAAACTAACCAAATTATGCATATAATTATATCACAAATTATGGAGAGATTTAAACATATTAAAAAATATATAAACAAGGTGAAATGATAGGGGTTTGGAAAATACTACAGATACATTTTACCCTAACAATTTTAAAATTCGGTTCGAATGCGTTCATCCACTTGATGACAGTGCTGGCTGTGGAAGTCTACATGCTAGTTCCAATTCAAATAAGATCCCTCACCTGACTTGTCTGTTTGGCAATGAACCAAAGGAAAAAAATGACAATCTACATGAAATGATACGCAAATTGAAGTCACGTTAAGTGGCTTTCCTGTTATACGATTGTCACCATGGTTCTAGAATTTCTATCACAAGATAAGCACAGGTGATGCCAATTGGTAGTATATGCATCAAAGGCCTAACATCTTTGTGAATTTGAGAAGTTCAATGTAAGACTATCACATTTTCATTCATTTGGACATGAAATTTTAGCTGCTGCGTCAACTTCCAAAGGTCCATGGTTGAAAAACAATTCGGTTCATGGACTCACTTTTTTGTGTCGTCGTTATTGCAAACAAACAAACTAATTATTTTCTCTTGATCTTCTATTGTAAGGCCTATGGTAGGAATATAGTTGAGTTCCTAGACTCCCTTGGATCATCTTTATAGCAAACCAAAAAACTGATTATTTTCCCCTTATCATTCTAATTAAGAACTCAAAAAATACATCAAATTTATATGTACTTATTTTAATTTTTGAATTTTTTTCTTTTTGCAATATTTTATATTCATAAAGAATTAGCATTTACTTGGGTTTCTGTTTCATCTCAATGTCCACTGTTGTTGTTTCCTATTCATCAACTTTGAGGCACTAATGAATAGAGATCACGGTGTCCAGTCATAAGAATATGTATGGTATAACATAGACAGCCTAAAAACAGCATAGACACCTGCCTAGGTGGAGGTAACGCCGGGCTAACAAATTAAGGAGTAAGGGCTCCCATTATGCATTGAGGATTCCTAAACCATTTTTAGATGGTTTTGGGTCCGAACAAGGAGCCCTTTCCATGTAAGGCCTCCATAGGGAGGCCATTTAATGATTAGGTCGTTTGAACTGATCACTAAATTGGCCACTTGGATTTAAATTGGTCATCAGGATGTGTAGGGCCCATTTAACTTGTTCACCATATCAAGTTGGACAATGTATCATAACTAATGAAGGTTCTGACTGGCATTTTCTCACTCTGTTTTGTTTCACCTAATGGTTCTCTTCACTTTCCTCAAATTCTCCAAATCCTAACCCAGCCATAATAGTTATGTAGATGTTGCCTCCAATGAAGACCAATGCTGACGAACAAAATGACGTCTTCACTCTGACTACTATTAAAAGTACTGTTTACATTTCTTATGTAATTTTGACAGTCTTGCCACTTCTTCCTTCTACTGCTACCGATTCTATCTTCTTTCTCTTCTTTTTGCTGCAATTGCGGCTTCTTTGTTCCTTCGTTTTATGCCTCCGCTATGCTAATAGGAACCCTGTGAAGGGTTGATAGCTGAGTGCTGATTTTTCTCATAATTTCACAAAAGTATTGACAGTACATTCGCATGTCAATTTTCCTATGTGTACGCTGCAGCAGCTTGGCATTCTAAATTACTACTCAAGAAAAGGTTAGTCACATGTATACTTCAATAAGAAGGAAATAAAAGTCACGACAAGTTAAATGCAAAATAAATAAACAAACAGTGACCCTCGGTATCGTAGTGAATGTATAAATGATTAAAGTTATCATTATCTTAATGCATTGTCTCTTTAAAACATGAATAAATATATTTAAAATATCAACCAACAGTGCTAGCAGGAAAAACACAAAGGTTACCAATAGTTTGCATCCCTTATTATACATGTTCTAAATGCATGTTGTGTTTTTATAATCATTATGCATTTTGTGCCTTTCAACCTTTTTTTACTTATATACTGGCGTCATCATGCCTGAAGTTTCCTTTGGTATGTTTTAGGAAGTTTTAAATGCACGTGATTCTCATTACAAGTATATCTCTTTTAAGTAGATAATGTTAGAAACACAGAATACAAATGATTTTTGTTATCCAAACAGACTTTCCTTCAAATACTAATTATACGCTGAAAATTAAATCAAATAATACTGCCAACAGGATAAAAACTGATAAATTAATAAAGAAAGAACTATTTTGGCAGTCTTGATATCCATATTCTAATAGATTTTAATACTCTACTAGATTTCAGGACACGTGCAAATGCACCTGTAATAAAATTAATAGCTTACACAAAATTGATATTTCTATATATCTGGATTTACAAATGAAAAATATCAAAATAAAATTATGGCATTCAACGTTTATTAATTATTTATAAAGACCATTAAAACACGTCATTGACAATCAAAGCTTATCATGTATGGATTTGCATGCATGAACTGTTTACATTAAATGTCTGACTTAATTTCTTTACTTTTTTAAAACTAATTTAGAAAATGATGTTATGTTAGTCCATCAATCAAAGACAATTTGTGTTTTGATGGAGGGGGGTAATATTTATACTAATAAAGATAAGGAATTTTTTACTGATAACCTGATATCTTTATGCCCAGAGGTTTCTTTCAGCAGATTTTGGGATTTTAAATGAACAAAATAGCCAATACAAGTTGAGCTCATTTTTTTTTATGTTGATAATACCATAGGCATGCAGTGTGTTTAGGCAGAAACCAAAGGATAAGCTGCACAAGTTCGCAAAAGAGGAGCATAAAATTCGAGAGAAGGCGACGGATGACCTAGTATAGATTGTGTATTACTGTACACAGCACAGCACGGAGGACAAGTGGATATAATCTGATTTTTCATAAAAATCTATTAAAGTGACAAGGGGATCCAAGTAGCCAAGATTTTAAATTATAAGAAGGATTCTAAAATGCCAACAATTTCCTTCAAGAGGAAGTCTTGAGGGAAATCATAAGGCTGGCCTAAATAACTAATACCCTCTTGAGGGAGATTTTAAGGCCGGCCTGAATAATTGTTACTATCATTGATTATTATGTTTATTATAGAAGTACACCGGTCCATAACTTGTTTAATTCAGGGAACTTATCCCAAGATATATTCAAGCACTTAATCTTGATCTAACTATAAAAATCGTGAGGTGATTGAGAGAATGCACAATCTACTCGTACCTGAACTCTTGGGATATAGAACGTGTTTTTATTCTCGAAATCATCAGATATTTGTGGAGGCGAGATTGGAGATAAATGCTCATGTTACAATCCATCTGTTCAATCATCCAAAAGTCATTCCATCAGCACCACATCTTCCGGATGATCTTCAATCAATTCATAATTTTTTATTAAAAAATTATTTCAAAGTCAACTTATGCTGCCTCATGTTGAAGCTCTCAACTATTTCAGAAAGTCTCAAACATTCAAGCTCTATGATTTCTGCCATAGTCGTGCTACAAAGAAGAATCACCTTAAGGATCTATAAAATGAGACGAAAGGTATAAGTTCCAATTTGGATTTTATCCAAACTGTCATCCCCAGACTACATTTGCTTTTCATGTCTGTAATAAGCATTCTGCATTGGATATAAGCTGTTCCAAGGTTTATCATAAACCAAAAGGGATTTGGTATCCAGAACTTCCGTGTTTATAGGAACCACCCTTAGTTTCTAGCCATCTCTGTTAATCCACGGCCAAATTTGGTAGAATACTTCTTCTGTTTCTTAAAAACTCTATGGCTCATCAATTTTCATATTGTATACAAGGTTTGAGGTTTCAGCCGATACCCTTGGGTATCGGCCGTATCGTTTCGGTATTGGTGGGTAACGAGACCGAAACTAGGGGTCAGTTTCGGTATCGGTCAATACTGAACGGAATCGGTCAATTTCGAGCGATACCAGCCGATACCGACTGATACCGTTCAGTATCGATCGAAGACGGAGAAAGAAGAATGTGTAAATAAAAATTCTCAAAAAAAACCCAAAATGAGATATTGACACGCTATTCACACCCTACATTTATCTAAACATAGTACGCTTTATTTACAAATTTGCCATATTGTAACTAACGAGAGTGTGTTTTTAGCTAAATGGTTAACGTGAATAGCATATTTTTAACTAATATTGTTTATAATTATGTTATAAGTTACAAATTATATTTATTAGTTTGCCATTATCTTATTAGTAACAAATTTTAACTAATATTGTTAGTTACATGTAACTTATAATTTTTGAAACTACCGATACGAACGAACCAAAACTCACTTCCGAAACCGCCGAAACGGACGATACCGATATCGAAACCTAAATTTTCGGGAGAGCGATGCCGAGACCAAAACCGAGACCTCAAACCTTGGTATACATCACTGGCAGCTAGCAAGGAACAGCCTTAATCTCCCGACCACTTTCTTTTCATCAGACTCATAATCCATTTTTCATATTTCGCATATCCAAACTGTCATCCCCAAACTACATTTACTTTTCATGTCTTTAATAAGCATTCTGCATTGGATATAAGCGGTTCCAAGGTTTAATCATAAACCAAAAGGAATTTGGTATCCGAACTTATGAGTTTATAGGAACCATCCTTAGTTTCTAGCCATCTCTGTTAATCCACGGCTACTTCTTCTGTTTCTTAAAAACTCTATGGTTCATCAATTTTCATATTGTATACATCAATGGCAGCTAGCAAGGAACAGCCTTAATCTACCGACTACTTTCTTTTCATCAGACTCATAACCCATTTTTCATATTTCACAAAACACGTCGAAATTGTACTCAGCATTTCTGGAACGAACTTGCACTACAAAATTACGTGTGTAACAATTTTGTTTTTCAACTTTTAGCGACTTCATCGCCAGATTGATTTTCTAATTTAATACGTTAAGAAAATTGGAACCACTTTGGCTCAAGATGATGCATTCTTAAAATGCTTAAAGTAAATATTAAATACCGATGTATTAGGCATGCATTGGCACTCATCTATTAATAAATGAGCGTTGAGCGGTCCTTGTGCTCCTTCATATTCCTTAGGGGGTTTTGAGACACACCCCTCAAATCTTTCATATTTAGAAATGAATAAATTGCACTCTAACCCCTTTTTCTAGAGGGGATACGTGACTAATAGCCTCTAATATATAAAACTAGCATTCAAAATCCTTGGGCTAACCTCAAAAGTGCTAGTTTCAAGGTATCTCAATGTGACTTATCCTACAATGTCAATTCAAGAAGTCTCATTGTTAGTTTCGTACATTGATGGGTTATTGTTCACATACCCTCCATAAAATATAACTTCTATTTACCCATTACAAATCTCCCTTAAATCTTCATAATTTCACTTAAATCTTCAAATTTAGAATATTACCATCCCAAATTACCTTACCTTAAGTCATGTGGTTTCATCCCTCTTGATTAATTAAAAGAGAATAATTCCTTATTTGTTGGTAAATAGAATATTTTTTTCTCAAAATGATCTAATTATCACCATCTGCATCATCACCGTCAAATTAAACCCTCTTGACTAGAAAACCAAAAATCTAAAAGAAAGATTTTAAAAATCAATTGACCCATTGTGTTTTCTTTTCTTCTTTTTATCATTTCCATGATCCACCTCCAATGCAAGAAACCCCATCATCATCGCATCATATTTTCGGAAAAAAGGAGAAGATGAGCGAGAGATCCACTTGAGAAAATTTTTGGAGTTGGGCTTAGGCGCAAAACAATAAAGATATTTGTTTGGGGTTAAAATCACATATTCACATAACTTAAACTAATATGAGAAGTAAATTTGTAAATATGAATATTTGTGAAATAAACTTCTAAAGATGAAAGATTTGTGAGGGTATATATTTAAAGAACCCTTTCTGAAATAATCAAATGTGCTAGAGTATACCCGTATCCTCTTAACCCTAACTACAATTCTGAAATTTTGGTGTAGCAACATATCAATGTGTGTGAGTGTGCTCGTGGGATATGGTAGTAAAAGAGAACATGTTTGTATTAATGTCCTACCAGACTAACTACAACTTGACAAAGTCATATATTATGATTGAAAACTATAACTGATGAAGGTTAGCAAGTGAAAGCTTTGATAACAAAAATCACACTGCTATTGCTAAAAATTTGAAGAAACTATGATTCGAACTGGACCAAAAAGACATTTATCTCTTATATTTGGCCCATGGAATCTAAGAGAAAACATGAAAGTAATAGTTGCTTCTGATATGAAGCCTAACACAAAAATGGCAGATCCTATCAATGACTTCCCACTGCTGGAGATGAAGAGTCGCCAAACCAAAAGAGAACATTATTTCAATATTTTAAGGTTTTTCATGGTTTAGATGTGTGCGTGTTATGCCAGCCAGAATGCCAATTATACCACATAACCACTTCTCATAGTAATGTTGCCATGTTCCCAAGAGGAAATGCCAAAAAATCTAGTTTATCAATTCCCATAGTACTTGAGCAAAGGAAGATTTCTTGATTTCATGCTTTCTTGTCAGGTTTCATCTACCGAACACTTCCATGTAGCAACCAATAAGAGCTTAAGTTAAAATAGTTCATAATTACCAGTTTTTTATTCATATAGAGTGAAAATTGATTGTATATGGCTCAAAAACCCATATAACCTTCTCTCTTCTTCTAACCTCATATAGAGATTGCTTATATGTTATATTAATAATCAAAATGACTAAAAGTAGTTTATATCCTCTTGAAAATTATTTATCGATGTTTTTGCTGAATTCCATGCATTTGATTATGTTATCCTATCGTGAATTTGGCTATGCATTGAGAAGGATTGACACCAATTTGACAACTTGCACAAAAATCTTCCATGGAGCTTTCTCAACTTTAACGATGTCCTTACATAACCCGATTTCGATGAAAGGTTAAGATTCCATAAAGTAGCATCCAAAAAGCCTAAAATAAGAATTATGTGTAGCACCACCACTTGTATATAGGTCCATATTGTGTTAGAAATGTATCAAACATGAGTGTCAGACTCATGTATTCTATTTACTTTTAGTTTTGTTGTATGTTGGTGAGTCGTGTTTGCACAGGGGTAACCGTGCAAGTGGTAACTTTTCTTCCAATTTAATTTAAATTATAAAAAATTGACAAAATGGATTTGGGATAATTGAGATAACCCAAGAAACCTTGATGGCCTGGTTGGGTGTCCAGTTATCTTACTTCTATTTTTGACAGTAAAGTTACCTTACCTCCAAAGGCCAAACGAGGTGTCATTGGCTGCCAATATGGCGTTCAGATAACAACTGTTATCAAGCCTCAAATATCAAGAAAAGTGAAGGTATGAAAATTTTGAAAGACCAAACTGAGGTGTGTGTCGTTGGCTGTTAATTTAGGGTTCAGATAACACCAGTTATCAAGCATCAAATGTCAAGAAAAGTGAATGTACAAAAATTTCCGAATGCAAAACTGAGGTGTCTTTGGCTGTCAATTTGGGGTTTGGATTACACCAGTTATTAAGCATCAAATGTCAAGAAAAGCAAATGTATGAAAATTTATACGTTTTCCAAGTTATCTTCCACATACAAGATGGGAGGGCTTGCAAAAGAGTCTTTCATAACATATACCTCCACTTAAAATGATACATCTCATTATCTTAACTTTGTTCCCAGATGAAGCCCGACTGTTTCTCTAACTTGGTTCAAGGAAACATGAATCAAGTAATATAACATTGTAAAAAGGCTTGCAAGCAATCTTTCGTTCTCCATATTTTTGTTCGCAAGGTTTCGGTTTTGTTTTCTAGGACAAGAAAGTAAAATAAAGAACATGGTAAAATTAACAATCTGTTCTAATCAAATTCATCCTCTTTTTAAACCCTCAAGTATAACTTTAATTCCTTAAATAGGCCAAGCAGAAACAATGTATTAAAGGAGAGATGATTAGTGATATGTTCACTAGTTCCGAGTTACATCTTTGTAAATTGCTACCTGGATGAGAGTTGAGCGCATGCGCGCAGAGAGAGAGAGAGAGAGAGAGAGAGAGAGAGAGAGAGAGAGAGAGAGAGAGAGAGGACACCCGAATAGAACTGATTGAGCAAGGGGGTTTGCATTGCACACCCAAGAGAAATGGGACCAAAGGCTGGCTTGTTTTGGTGCAACTTCCAAGAATTAGTAGCGTAAGATTTTTTACATTAATTTTATGTTGCAGAAACCCTAATACTCTGTAAAATCAAAACTAAAGGCGAACTAATAGCTTGCGAAGTAAAAATATTACTGCATCATAATCTTATGCATCGAAATTACAGTTTTATTGGAAGATCTCAATTTAGTTCCCTTCTCAAATCCGCTGACTAATAGGATTACAGAATCTTAAAAAAATCCATTTTTTTGCAAATGAAAAGAGAAAACACTAACCCCTTTGAGCCTCCGAATCTTCTGATGGAGACCGGTAATTTGATCGTCCAAATCCTCGTGGATCGGATCAATTTGCAACTGGATTTCATCGGAATTCCCCTGCTGCCGCGACGTAAGCCCTTCTCTGCAAATTAAAAAATTAGTTTTTTTCAAAGAAACCTGTTAACAAAAGGATGAATCATAATTAAGAGATGGATGAATCTTAACAGGAAAAAAAATCAAGGGTACCTCGATCGCAAAGGACCAGAGCTGTAGTGAGGATTCGCCATCAGAAACGGGAGATGTGCACGAAATGAAATTTAATTTTTAAAAACAGAAAACAAAAGGGGGAAGAAAAGGGGGAGAAAATCAAAAGGAAAGAATGAAAAATAGATTGTGCGCGGGGTGGCTTCTTTGAGCACAACAAGAAATTAGGACGTATTCTGTCATAGCATTTGGACACTTTTCTTTTTCTTTTTTTAATTTGGGACATCATCCCGAAATATCTTAAAGTTTCCCCTTATTTTTATTAAAATAACAAACATTTAACATCTTCCAACTTATCCGAGCCAATTTGGCTTAACAATGTCGCGGTTGTCAATGAGCCTCCTTGTTGAACCCCTTGATCATGGCCCAACAAAGCCCAAGAAGCCCAACAATGCCCAATGTCGCGATGCGTTTGTCCAAAAGCCCAAGCAGCCCCCCTGGAAGACAAGCTGCTTACCCAATCAGATCGATGGTTCATCTGCCCATTAGGCCCCCAAGCATCGAGGGATTAGTTAATGATGGCGAAATAAACAGTCAGCCGTTATTCCCTTTTTTTATGAACAATCATGACGTCATAAAGGTAAAGCCGTTATCCACTAACGGCATATATGGTGAACCATTACATATAAATAGGGAGAATAACAATAAGAGAATGGTTCAAGCTCTAAAGATACTAAACACTAATGTACTCTGACTACTCAAATTACTTCTTCCACCTAATACGTCGGACTTGGCTGCCCCGAGCTCCCTTTAAGTCTCTTACTGACTTAAGCATCGGAAGGTATCTGGGTTGGAACCCAAATCTGACACACACACCCCCCCCCCCCCAACACTATTTCTCTGTGCTGCATTAGCCAAAGACATCTCAGAGTTAGGTCGGGCTTCACCAGATAGCTCGGACTGAGCTCTCCCGGACTCGAACCTAGCCTCTTTCCGGTCCAGCTCGTTCGACGACGAAGTGTCGTGTCATCCAATATGTCCTCGTCAGCAGCATTCTACTATGACAAATTTACCCATCAACAGTTGGCGCCGTCTGTGGAAAAGTGAGTCAACATGCATGTCTCTACGTAACAGACAACGATGTCAACTTGCCCCACCAAGCAAGGGCCGAGGAGACTCATTCTTCTCAAGAAGAGTCACCCAACTTCACCGGAGACTGATATCGTCGGCATGATATCCGGCGGACCGATGCAAAGCGGGCGTTCTACCTTTTTGCAAAGTTAGTATGATGCAAGAGTAATGGCCGCAACCGTAGGGCAGAAGTGGCCGAGGGATGCCACTCCTCCAATCTCTCTCTCAGACGAGGATTGAGGGTGTGGAGCTGTCGCATGATGACTCCATGGTTATTAGCGCCATCATCAGCATAGTTGAAGTAAGGAGATTACTCGTCGATACGAGAAGCTCTTGCAACGTACTCTTCATGACCATGCTAGAGAAGATGGGGCTTAGCTCGTCGGAGTTAGAAGAATGCCCAAGTCCCCCTCGTCGGCTTCACTGGGCATGCTGCTCCTGTGGCGGGTGTAATCGTGATGTCGGTCGCCCTCGGAGAGTTCCCATATCAAGTCACCCAAATGGCAAAATTCATTGTGATGAAGATTAACTCGGCATATAACAGGATTATATGTCGACCGCTTCTTAATTCGGTAGAAGCAGTGATGTCCACCTTCTACCAAATGATCAAGTTCCAGACTCATCAATGGGTCGGGAAGGTAATGGGAATCAAGCCCATTCTAGATTGTGTTACCTCTTGTCCACAACGATCAGAAGAGCAGAACAAATACATCCAGTAGACCTTCTCAATAACAAGGCGACCCGGTGGCCCAATGATCATCCCCAGTCAAGAAGACTGAGCTGATCCACGTGTCAGACGAAGAAGGAAAACCTATTTCTATTGGATCGAGACTTCCTCCTGACCTAATGGAAAAGTTGATCGGCTTCTTAAGAGCCAATGTAGATGTTTTTGCTTAGACCCCCGATGATTTGCCAGGCATCGACCCCCGGGTCATCTCTCATGAGTTACACATCGATCTGACCTTCAAACCAGTGAAGCAAAAGAAAAGGAACATCGGTGGTGACAAGATGAATGCGACCGTCGAAAAAGTAGATCGACTCCTGGATGTTGTTTTCATCAGGGAGGTCCATTGCCCAGAATGGTTAGTCAATGTGATGATGGTGAAGAAAGCGAACGGCAAGTGACAGATGTGTGTGGACTTCACTAACCTCAACAAAGATTGCCCTAATGACAGTTACACACTGCCTCGGATCGACCATCTCGTGGAAAATACCTCTGGATATGAGCTCATAAGCTTCATGGATGCCTTCTCAGGTTACCAAATACAAATGCCCCCGAAGACGAAGAGAAGACTTCCTTCATTATAGATCGATGGATTTTTTGCTATAAGAAAATTCCATTTGGACTGAAGAACGCTGAAGAAACCTATCAATGCATGGTGAACATGGTCTTGAAAGCTCAGATTGGAAGAAATTTGGAAGTTTATGGCGATGATATGTTGGTCAAGTCGAAGAGCCTAGCCGATCTATTGCTGACCTTACGGAGACTTCTGTGGAGATCTGACTATATAATCTCCGATTGAACCCTACCAAATGCACTTTCGATGTCCGATCAGGGAAATTCCTCAGCTTCATGATCACAAGCCCAAGGATCAAGGTTAACCCTGATAAATTTACGGTGCTAATCACTATGAAAGAGTCGACCACCATTAAGGAGCTCCAAAGAGTGAATGCTAGGATTGCAGCCCTTGAGAGCTTGCTGTCTAAGTCAGTTGAGAGGTCGCTCCCTTTCTTTAAAGTCTTAAGAAAGGCTATGGCCCTCCCCAAAGGCGTGAGAAAGGCCGTTGAGTGGGATGCAAACTGCAAACGAGCTTTCTCTAAACAGAAGGAATACCTTTGCAATCCTCCACGTCTAACAAAACCTAATATGTGAGACCCGTTGATCATCTACCTAGCGGCTACCTAAGAGGCCATCAGCTCGGCTTGGTCAAGGAAGAATTCGGGGTGCAACAACCGATCTATTATGTAAGTCGGATTCTTAGATGGACCGAAGTCAGGTACAGCCGAATAGATAAGTTGGCTTACGCCCTCGTTTTGTCGACAATGAGGCTGCGACCCTATTTCCAAACTCATACCATCCCAGTCCTGATGAATACTCCCTTGGAACAGAACCTGAAGAGGTTGGAGCTGTCGGATAATATGCTGAACTGGGGGGGTCGAGCTAAGCGAGTTTGACATTCATTACAAGTCGAGGACGGCCATCAAAGTGCTGGCCTTAGCTGACTTCATTGTGGAATGTGCTTACGACAACGAATCACTGGTAGAGGTATGTCTGTTCACTCGATGACTGCCCTTCTTTCAACTTCCTTGGCAAGCAGTGATCTACTAGAAATTGCAATGAGTGAAGAAGGAATATGAATCATACAAGTGGATGGGTCAGCCATCAAGGCTGGTAGCAGCATAGGTATCGTCATCTAAACCACCGGGGGCAACATACTTTAATAGGCTTTTCAGTTCAATTTCCCCACCACCAACAATATGGCAAAATACAATGCTGCTATCATTGTCCTCAGGTTGACACGAGCTCTGGGAGCACGAGCAATTCGTCTAAACATTGACTCAAACCTTGATCGTCAACCAGTTGCGTGGGGATTACGAAGCACGGTATGAGGTGATATCGAAATATCTGCGAATAACGATAGAAGACTTATCTAAATTTTGGCATGCAGAGATCCAACACATGCCACGGTGAGAAACCTCTGAGCTGATGCTCTGTCGAAGCTTATCTCCACATCACCAGTGGAGTTGGGATGTGCAGTGTGTGCAGTGTATGTGGAGAGCCTCCTACACCCTAGAACGCACGAGGAAGAGTTGCTGAGCATCGATCAAGAGCCAACATGGATAAACCCCATAATAAAGTACCTCAGCATGGGGAAGACACCTATCGACCTAACCGAAGCATGAAAGCTGGAGAGAATGGCTATTCGCTATGTTCTACATGAAGGCTTGCTCTACCGGAGGCATTGTTCCAGTTATGATGCCCTCCCTTACCTCAAATGTCTAAATCTGTATGAAGCTGATTGCGTGATTCGATAGATCCACGAAGGCATCTGTGGAAACCATTATGGAGGGAGGTCAATATCCTTGTAAGCTTTGAAACAGTGGTATTATTGGCCAACTATGGTCAAGGAGGCAGTAGAATATGTGCAGAAATGCTCGACTTGCCAATAGTTTGCAAAACACAGCTCTGCCCCTCCAGCTCACCTGGTCCCAATTATTAGCCTTGTTCCATTTACTAAATGGGGGCTGGATATTCTTGGACCTTTCACTCCAATAGGTGGCCAACAAAAGTTCCTGATCATGGCCATAGACTACTTCACTAAGTAGATCGAGACTGAGCCTCTAGCCCGCATTATCTGGAAAAGTATCAAAAGATTCGTTTGGAAATCAATCATCTGCTGATTCAGCGTCCCTCGGTCCATCATCACATACAATGGAACACATGTAATACCCCTATGCGTGAAATACTAGTATTCGTGTATAATATGTATTGGATGTATCTATGGAGTATGGATATGTGAATGCGCATATGTTTATATGCTTATATATTTTTGTGTATACATGGGTGTTTAATATGGTTGTGTGTGTATGGCTAGTTTGTGTGCATGCATGTATTGATACGGATGGTTAAACTTGGATGTGTACATGTATATATGTATGTATGTATGATTTAGGTGTATGTATTTGGTGAAGATGTGATATATGTATTTATATATAGTTGTATGTGTGTGTGTGTGTGTGTGTGTGTGTGTATATATATACTATTGTCTGATACATGGACTTATATGCCTACATTAGTTTCTTATAGTATTGTGTAATACATATTTATGGATTCTAATGGTCTAATCGGTGCATATGATAGTGTATATTTATATATGGACTATTAGATATGATATAGTATATGTAGAATATGTATGTATGGATTAGTTTTGTTAATATGTCTTTTAGGAGGGTATTGTATATATGGCATAAATATTTGATGTTGTTGCCATTATTATTAATAGGAGGGAGTTTGTGTAAGTTGGGGATGAGATATTAGATGGTACTTTGAGTTTTGGAGGGGGTTTTGTGTAAGAGTGTGGTTATGTGTCATAAGTAGGGAGAGTGTTGTAAGGAGATGAGAAATGGCCCTAATTGAAAAACACCCTAGAGGGGGGTGAATAGGGTGTGTGGCACAAATTTAAAAATAATCACAAACACAGAGATAATTAGACACAGATATTTTTTAACGGAGTGGCTCCCCGCCAAAAATCCGACCCCAAGACCTATGAGGATTTCACTTAATAAAACCGATCACACTTACGGGTAGTGATCTCACCGTACACAAATATAGTTCAAGAGTTAAAGCGCAGAGATAGCTTCATAGTAAAGCTATTCTTAGTACAATCTCACAACTAAAACAGATTCAAATAGCGTTAATACTGCAGTGAAAAATCAGAGAGATATCACCGTGATGAAGTTTGTGAGATCGTGATCGCGTGGGCGCAAACGGTTCGTTGATCCGATGTCTGGATTGGAAGATATAGTCTTCAGAAGATGACTGCGCGAATCTGAATTCTGCAGTGGCTGATCTGTAGTAAAACGTCCAAACTGAGTATGATCATGTGGACTGAGCAATGGAGACTATCACCGTTGTGAAGGGCATGAAGGTGTGGTCGCGTGGGCTCGAACGGCTCGTCGATCCGACATCTGGATCATGAGATATGAGCGTACGAAGTCGAATGCGCGGATCTGAAATCTGCAGTGACGAATCTATAGAAAAACGTCCGAACTACGTATAATCCTGAGGACTAAGAGAAGAAGACTTCCACCGTTGCAAATGGCATGAAGATGTGGTCGCGCGGGCGCGAACGGCTCGTCAATCCGACATCTGGATCACGAGATATGAGCGTACGAAGTCAAATACGCGGATCTGGAATCTGCAGTGACGAATCTGTAGAAAAACGTCCGAACTACGTATAATCCTGAGGACTGAGCGAAGAAGACTTCCACCGTTGCGAATGGCATGAATATGTTGTCGCGTGGGCACGAACGGCTCGTCAATCCGACGTCTGGATCATGAGATATGAGCGTACGAAGTCGAATACGCGATCAAGACAGATTTGTAGACGTTGAAAGCTTGAACTTGCTTGAAGAACCCCTTGCCGTAAGCACCTCTTGTGATGATGTTCGGCAAGCCACCAATATTTGACAGCAGCCGCAAAAAGATATCCCACGGCAAAAATCAGATCCCCTGTGCATGCTTTTGTCGAGGAAGAGCACCAAAAAAATGATCTGTGCTTGCCAATTTGTTACGCAAATAACTGTGCACGCAAAAGATAAAGAAAATGGCGCAAGCTTGAAGAAGAGATCACAGTGCGTGATTTGTACAGCCGCACCAAAGGTCAAAACACCAGGCCGAGAGAGCTCTGGATTTTTAATGGCATGAAGCACCCTTGTATATTTATTTGTGCTTCCCTTTTGTTTTTTTTTTGAAAACTTCTGTTAGTGATCTCTTTTTGAAAAAGAGTGCAGTAGGGGATAATGATTGAAGATCAACACAAATCAAAACTAAATTCGGCAGTTTATTTTGCACTCAAAATTTTGTTAGTTTTCAAAATTCTGTGCATTCAAACTTTTTGTTTGTTTTCAAAATTCTGTGCTTTCAAAATTTGTTGAAGATTACGCGTACACACAAAAAGCATCAGCTAAAAAAACAACCTGGGATTTTTGGTCCTGTTTTGTTATTATCCTTTAGTAGCGCAAATTTTTATTTTGAACAGCAGTTGGAATTTTGTGTACGAGACTTTCCGAAATTTTGAATTTCCTTTTTGCACCATCGTCCTCATATAATCTTCGTCTTGTAGGTCAAATTTATTTTCCGCGTTTGTCCCTGGAATCACTTAATGAAAGACGTTGGTCACACATGACTTGTTTGTCATCATCAAAATTAACTCGTATGACCTATTTAGTGAACTAAATAGGCCAACACTAATGACTCATCAATTTTCCTTTAATCTCTCTTTTTCTCTCTCTCATTCTATTCCACTTCCCCCAAAAATTGAAACCGAACCATGCGAAAATTCTGTAGAAAGAAGAGAGAAAAAGAGAGGAAAAAGAAAGGAAAAGAAGAGGAAAAGGAGAGGAAAAGAACCCTAACTCAATCCCTCCACCTTCCCTTTCATTTCCCCCCTTTTCCTTCAAATTCCATGGCCAAAAGATTTCCCCAAAACCATTTCCAGATCTGGACCGAACCTTATGGGTCTTATTCTATTGTGTTCTTCATCCTTGATGCCTCTTTCCCTTTCATTATGATGCCTTGGTGGTAGATAGAAGATTGTGTGAGAGTTTGGAGCTTTGGGCGGGGCGGGTGGGTGGGGGTGATTCATGCGCTAGATGATGTCTTTTGGAGGGAGTCAAGATGGGTTTTCTTATAGAGGAAGAGCATGCAATATGAGATATGAATCCAAACTCCATGCAATATGCTAGTTTTCCTAAAAGCATGGTGAATTCATGCAAAAGATATCAACTTTACACGTAGTTGTAGTTGTATTTGTTCTGTTTTGACACTGCATGCTGGACTGTTAGCGAAATACATAAAACTTCTGTTCTAGAGCTTGGAAAATGATGAAAAAAATATATTTGGAAAGCTTAATAAATTTGTGAAAACTTTCATGTTTTACACTTTTGCCGAATCCAACTGCAACTAGATGAAATAGGGTATGTTTTGTTGGATAGCCATTTTAAATTGAATCCGCACCCCTTGCACGGTACAGATCATATCCTTTATTGTAGACATGCAAATTTTACAACCTTGAGCATTTCAGATATCATCGGCTATAATTTTGATGTTTGCATTAAATCAAAATCTGATTGGAATTACTTGTAATTCATTGATTTAGTTGCAACAGATTTCAGATTCTGGACAGATTTTCTATACTTTACGCTACAGGTCACAATAAATGGCCTACTTACTCAGAAATTCTGATATTTGATAGTTGATAGCAAAATTTATGCATCTCCAACTTTCATTCAATACATTTTGTCAAAATCTGTCTACAATTTGTAGTATGCTATATTTATGTGGAGTTTATAAATGTAGATGCAAGATGTGAGATATCACTCTATAAACTATGTTGTGCTAATAAGCTTAAACTATGTGAATATATCCATGTTTATGTTCAAGTACTCCTAATAACATGCTTCCATGATTAAGTCAAGTTCGAAGCTTCAAGTTAGAATTTATGTCATTTCCCTTATGCTTTATGTTTATGTGGTGTGCCAAGTACAATACATGGTTGAACTTATGTCTCATTTATTTGGAAATTTTCTTTGTATATTAAAAGGGATGAAATGAGATTATAGTGTGAAACGTGTACAATGCACTTGGTGGAAATTATAACACAATGTTGATGTGATGCTCGTTGTTAGAAAAGACGACATCGGCGAAATGATGAAAGAAATGAAAGAATGTGAAAGCGTAATGGAGACTGCTAAATAATTTACAGATGCAAACTATGAAAACTGAGAGTAGGAAGAGCGGTGATGATTATTTGGGATTCTCGATCCATTCAAAGATGGGTGAGATTCTAGATACTGGTTTGGGGGAAACACGTGTAAAATGTAGGCATTAAGGAGTGGACATTGAGATTAGTCTCACTCGCACTCCCGACAGCCGGTATGGGGAGTGGGCAGGGTTAGAGAGGCCTATGGGTGTACTCATGATGCACCATGTGGTAGAGGAAACACCATCTCACTCCCGAAATGGGGTAGTTACGAGAGGCCCCTACAGTGCTTAGGTCGTTGATAGGGGTAACACTGTATTCACCCACCCTGGGTGAAGTCTAGCTCCTTAGTGTCTTACAATTTACACTGATTTCCTAAATAATAACTAAATGCATAACTTTAAGACTGATATCGTTTAATCTATAAATGTAATTATGTAATTCCGGTTACTAATAGCATGTATGTCTTCATGTAATGGTATTGTTGTTAAAGTGTTGTAAATGTAGTTAATCCCTTATACTTCTCATCATTGTGATTTATGTTTGCTTTTATGTCTCACTTGCCATTCGCCATATCATGTCATGCATTGTACCTTTTGTGTTTACTTTTATGTTCCATTTTCCTTATGCCATGGCATTGCATATGATCTATTATGACATGTCATTGCATATAACGTAGGCTATACATAATGTAATATAAGGTGTTGGAAATCCTAATTGGACATGCTTTGACATGCTCCTCCCGTTGTTTTTCAGGTGATATTAGTCTTACATGTGCACCTGGGTGTTAGAGGTTGGAGATAACTTGTGGGTGTAGTTTTGAGTGTTGTATTGATGAGTTACTGTTGTACTAAAGAGAGTGAATAAATATTTGAAATGAAATTGTAATATTGTATTTGACCTTTCTTATAAATGAATGTATTATTCATTGTTGTATTTTGTCTTTAATTGTTATTCTCTGGTGATGAATTTTTGCAGCAGTACATGTACTTCCCAGCACGTGCACAACGGCCTGTTGGTTCTTTTGTATCTCATTTCTCTTCTTCCTTCGAAACACTTGCTACTATGGGATCACTTGGGACGGAGTCGTACTTTCCGGGTATCCTGGGGAGCGAGACGCTACAACACAATTCAATAGTGCTGACTTTAAAGAATTCTGCTCCGAGTGGAAGATCAGACTACACTTTGTGTCTGTAGCTCACCCCTAGGTCAACAGGCTAGCAGAAGCAGTCAATAAGTGTGTTCTAGAGCCTCTACAAAAAAAGTTTGATGACACCAAAGGAACATGGCTCAAGGAGCTTCCTCGAATACTCTGTCGTACAGAACGAATTACAAAGACTCCACGGGGGAAACCCCTTTCATGCTCGCCTTTGGGTCAGAGGCGGTCGTCCCTATAGAGGTAGGGTAGGAGTCCCTTCGTATCAAGTACTTCAATAAGGAGGGAAATTCAGAAGGCCTTGAACTCAACTTGCAGTTGATCGATGAAGTAAGAGATCGAGCCCTCTGAACAATCATCAGGCAGAAAAATCGTATGGCTCGATACTATAACTCTAAAATCAAGGGGTGAAGCTTTCGCGTAGGTGATTTCGTCTTATAGAAGGCAACTTTTCTCTGGATATTGCTTGTCAAGTAAAGCTCACCGCTAAATGGGAAGGTCCATATAAAGTGATCGACGTCCTTGGCCATGCAACCTATCGACTCCCTACAATGGAGGACAAAGAGCTCATTCATCCCTGGAACGCTGAGCACTTGCGAAAAGTACTATCAGAAGAGTACAAATGAATCGAGTGAGCTATGATATTTACTTCTTTGCCTCTTTATTTCATTTGTACCTTGTCAATCTAATAAATGCATTACAAGTATAAAGTTGATTCTGTTTTACTTTAAACCTTATCTAAAGTGCACGTGTTAGCATAACCCCCCTCTCCTAATTAATACCCTCACGGGCTGCTCGACTATACGACTGGGGGGCATTTCCTTCGCGGGCTGACCTAGCTGTACGACGATGACCTACCAATGTCCTCGCGAGCTGCTCGGCTATATGACCGGGGGGCATTGCCTTCGCCCTAACCAATACCCTCATGGGCTATTTTGATACATGACTGTGGGGCATTCCATTCGCGGGCCGACCTATCCATATGAATGGGGATGACCTACCAATGCCCTTGTGAGCTACTCGCTATACGACCGGGGGGCATTCCCTTCGTGGGCTGACCTAGCTATACGAACGGGGATGACCAACCAATACCCTCGTGGGCTGCTCTACTTGGCTATACGACCGAGGGCATTCCCTTAGCGGGTCGACCTAGCTATAAGAATAGGGACGACCTATCTATATCCTCCTACTTTACATTTAACCAAGCTAGGATTAAGCGCAACCTTATAAGGGTCGTTAGTCGTCCTTCAACTGCCCGAGCTCTGCATTTTCTACATTCCCACGCTTGAGCCGTTGATGGGGGCATATAGACTACTTGGAATGCTCTCAAAGCACTCAAAGTAATCAAGTGACTCAAAGCACTCAAGGCAATCAGGTGACTTAAAGCACGCAAGGTAATCAGGTGACAACTTTATTCATTTTTGATACTTTACAAATTTTGAATCAATTTAAGGAAATGTCAAGCCTTTACAAAACAGCCTCAAGCTCAGGGAGCAATGCCACCGGATGGTTGCCGGTCTGAGGGCACCTCAGCTGAAGGATTGGTAGATATCCTTTGAGCATCACATTCGATGGTCTAAAGGCAACCCGGCCCGAGGAACTTGTCCTGAACCTTCTCCTGAATCTGTGAGAAGGATTCTTTGAACAAATCCACACGCTCAAGGGTAAATTCCTTCTTGAAGCTCACTAACGCCTCATCAGCGACCATTGGATGGTCAACCCTCCTAAGTGAGATAGATGAGCTTGGAACTCAGACCTTTCCTCCCGCCATTGCTCTTCAGCTTCCTTCTTTGCCCAAGAAAAAAGAAGCAATTGTATCCTTGGCTGCTGACCACTCCCATTCGGCGGCCACCCTTGTGTCCCTCTCATTGGACAACTCCCCCTCTACCTCATTCACTCGTGATTCGAGCTCATCAAATTTTTTAGACGATGTCATGAGCTCAACCTTGGCTTCCTCAAGGGATCTCTTAACGGTGGCTGTCTTTTGATGCTCCAACGTTATTCTAGCCTTTGCACCAGTTGTTTTTACAACCCGACAGTGCAACTCTGCGACCACCACAAATACCTGCATAGAACTAAGGTCAGACCTACAAGCATTTCAAAGCTGAGGAAAAGGCATCGACAACCAACCTGATGACTATGCCAAACCATGAAGTTGGCTAGCCTCTCATGATCAACTTGTCGCAGGGTGTTGCGATCTTGGGGCAAGATAGAGTTCTCTACAAGTTGGAAAGTTGCCCCATAGTCCAAAAGGGCTGAATCCTCATCCCTTATAGGAAAAGAGGGCTTGTGGATCTCCCCTCTGGAACATTTGAATGAGCAGGAGATTGACGCTTTATCAGTAAAATCCCTTCATATTCAGGGGGGACTAACCCAATCAATAGGGAAGGAGGTACAAGACCCCCACGGCCAAGTATCTTTATGATAGCCTGTAGGGAGCGCATACGTATCTGAAGATGCACTGCAAACTATGATTTGGTCTAAGGTGCTTGAATCGCGGCCACATTGACATATGGTGGAGTAAAACTCAAAAGCGACGCCTCGTCCTCCGCATCCTCCTTCCCCTCATATCCATCTATTCGTCGAAGGGTGGGCTCTCTTTTTCCACGAGAGTTTGTCAGACTTCAAGCTCGTGATTAGAGCAGTGCCTTTAGGGATAAAGGTCGAGAGTGGGCCTGAGGTTTTGCCAAGGGTGTCAGAGGCTGGGGACGATTGAACAGAAGGAAGGGTCAATTGCCCCATACACTTCGATGACCTCTGGCTGGGGCACGAAGATGGGTGAGCAGATGAGCTACCCGTCGCTTCTGTGTACTAAAAAAGGAGAAGCTTTCATAGCTTAGGAGTTAAAATTTCGATTTCTTGCCCAATCATGTCTGCAAGAAGGAAACAAATTAAGGCGATCAATCATGAAGGAGGAACCAGAACTTTAGGTGTTACCGAGCTCCATAAGACTATCTTCATCAAGCCATTGTTTAGCAAATGCTTGATCGAAGCTATCTCTGAATGTTGGCAAAGTACAAGGTAGAATTCTACGTCCAACGATTGATGAGGACATTCCATGAGGAAGACCACTGCCACCACGTTGACCTTCTTGAGCAAGTTATAGAGGAAACAACTTTGGAGGATGTTAGTGCACGGGTGTGGATCATGGTAAGTATCTGCATACCCGACCCATTTGGTACCAACAACCCTATGCCCGTCGCTCGAAGCGGAGCACTTCCGAGTCAAGCGAACGGCTCACTCGACCGTTAAGCTCCCGCTGATACTCAAGGGCAAGTTAATGGGGCCAAATAAATGGGCAGCCGTTAACTCGAATCCCGAAGAAGATTGCGCCCGAATCAATGAGGGACGGTTACATACAATCAATGGTGAACTTCCTACAAAGATCCGAAAGGACAAAGGTAAGGGGGTCCAATCCCCAAGGTACGTGATCTAATACATAAACTCCACTCTTTTAGCTTATAATTCTTCCACTAAAGAGCTTGCGACGTCAGATCTGAGATGAACCTCTGTGCGCCGATCTCAGCTGATCCAAGCTCTCTCTCTTCCTTAAGCTCCCATACTAACTTAAGCATCAGAGGGGATTTGGGTTGGGACCCAGATCCACCCCCTGACGTTTCTTTGTGGTGTAGATCGATAAGTCTATGTCTCTCGTGAGGGTCACTTTAGAGCTTCCCATCCTCGAACTATCGACATACAGGCTGCTCGAGGGTCGACTGCGCACCGCATCTCAATCAACATCCATCAACCGACCCTGGTTCTACCAACATAGGGTCCCATTCAACTTGCTGACGAGGCTCTGACTCAGCATAAAGGGTCCACGTCAGCTAGACAACTGTCTCGGTCATTTTTGGCCCTAACAGTTTGGCGCAGTCTGTGGGAAAACACGAGTCAACATTCCAGTCGACGAGATATCTTGACTAGGTCGACTCGCCCATCAACACCCTCCGATGATGCCTTGGCACCTCCCAGTGTCGGCCTCATCAACATGATAATGGGAGGTCCTCCGCACCCAGATCTGTCAACCTCGTTCCAAAGCTCCTACGCCGGACGGTTGATGACAATATCCGTGGGGTGAAAGTGCCCCAGAGATTCTACACCTCCTATATCCTTCTCAAATGAAGATATAGAAGGTGTAGAAAGGCCACCGTCAACGAGATCGCAGTAAAGAGATTACTTGTCGACATCGGAAGCTCATGCGACGTGCTCTTCTTCACCACGTTGGAGAGAATGAGGCTGTCCTCTGCAGAGTTGACACCCTGTTCAGGACCTCTAGTGGGATTCACCAGATACTCTGCCCCAATAGCAGGCATCATCACCCTACCGATGACCCTCAGTACATATCCGTGACAAGTCACTTGCCTGACCAATTTCATGGTGGTGAAGATCAACTCGGTGTTCAACGGAATCATTGACAGACCACTACTAAACGTTATAGAAGCGGTGGTCTCAACTTTCTATCAAATGATCAAATTCCAGACTCCTAAGGGAGTCGAAAAGACGATAGGAAATCAGAAGCAAGCACGGTCGTGCTATACTCTGTCAATCGCTTTGAGAAGGATATGGCTGGCAGACCCGGTCGATCCCAAAGGCGAAGATCAACGACCCGCGACAGTCGAAGAGACAGAGAACATCCGGATCTCCGAAGAAGAAGGGAAGACTGTCTCTATCGGATCAATGCTCCCTTTCGACGTAAAGAAGCAGTTGATCGCTCTCTTGAGAGAGCATGCAGACGTCTTCGCTGGTTCCCGAAGGATATACCCGGCATCGACCCTGAGGTGATATCCCACAAGCTGGAGGTAGACCCGACCATGGTTCGGTTCGAACCATGGAACCGAATCGATTTGGAACCGAACCGGAACCGAAACCGGGCCAAGCTGGTTCGATTCTGGTTTGCCCTTTTGTAGAACCGAACCAAAACCAGCGGTTTTGGTTCACTGGTTCCCCGGTTCGGTTCCCCGGTTCCGAAACCGGGGAACCGAATTGGAATCGATTCGGTTTTGGCCAATTTGCTCATATTCTCAATTTTCTCACAAAGTTTTCTCACATTCCCCAGTTTGGGTTGTCACATCCTCAATTTTCTCATATGTAACTTACATTAAGTTGATTAGTGACAAGATATATTTCTTTTTTAAGTTATAGCCTTTAAATTTTGTTTATTTTTCATATATTTTTCACCACAACCGAACCAGAACCGACCCCAAACCGGAACCGGGACCGGAACCGACCGAGAACCGGAACCGGAACCGGTCGGGAACCGGAACCAGAACCGGTCGGGAACCGGAATCGAAACTGGCGGTTTGAAACCGGAACCGAACCGCGGTTAGGTCTAGCTGGAGGTCGACCCGACTTCCAAACCCATGAAGCAAAAGAATAGGAACATGGGGGGGGGGGGCGAAAAGATGAAGGCTGCAATCGAGGAAGTGGATCGACTTCTGGAGGCAGGATTAATTTGGGAAGTCAAATATCCTGATTGGCTCTTGAATGTCATGATGGTGAAGAAGGCGAACGGTAAACAGTGAATGTGCATCGACTTCACCGATCTCAACAAAGCATGTCTGAAGGATAGTTACCCCTACCCCAGATAGACCATCCGGTCGACAGTGCTTCGGGCTACGAACTCCTCAGCTTCATGGACGCATTCTCAGGATATAAACAGATCCAGATGGTGTCGAAAGATGAAGAGAAAACCTCTTTCATCACCGATCGAGTTATTTTCTGTTATACCAAAATGCCATTTGGTTTAAAAAATGCAGGAGACACGTACCAACGCATAATGAACAGAGTCTTCGAGTCTCAAATCGGACGGAATCTGGAAGTCTACGTTGACGACATGCTAGTCAAGTCGAAGAAGCTGGCAGCTCACATTAGAGATCTCCGAGAGATATTTGCCCAGATCCGACGATACAACCTTCGGTTGAACCCTGCTAAATGTACATTTGGGGTTCGATCGGGAAAGCTCCTCGGTTTCATACTGACGAATCGAGGGATCGAGGCTAACCCTGACAAGATCACGGTGATAGTAACGATGAAGGAACTTTCGACCATAAGATAACTCCAGAGACTGAACGGGAGAATCGTCGCTTTGGGCCGGTTCTTATCTAAGTCGGCCAAGAGATCGTTGCCTTTCTTTAAAGTATTAAGAAAGGCAATAGCATCTTCCTCGAGTGGCAAGAGGGTCATCGAGTGGGACGCAGAGTGCAAGAAAGCTTTCTCCGAGCTGAAAGAGTACCTTCGTAGCCCACCACTCCTGACCAAGCTAGACAAGGATGACCAACTCATCATTTATATGGCAGCTACCATGGAAGTCGTAGGCTCGACGCTCATCAAAGAGGATTCAGGAGTGCAACGACCTATCTACTACGTCAGTCAAGTCCTCCGAGGCGTAGAAGTGAATTACTCGAGAAGAGAGAAGATGAACTTTATGCTAATCCAATCTGCGAGGAGACTACGACCATACTTCCAAGCGCACGCCATCGTGGTCCTCACTGATACTCCTTTGAAACAGACCCTAAAGAGGTTGGATCGTTCGAGGAGAATGATGAAATGGGGAGTTGAGCTGAGTGAATTCGACATCCAGTTCAAACCAAGGGCCACCATCATAGGGCAAGCTCTCGTCGACTTCATCATCGAACTCACTTATGACGATTGCCCAACAGAAGAGGTATGTGTTATTAACACACAACCCGATGCTACCTCTTCACCCTTGACATGTATCAATTCATTGACGGATGCAATCGAAGACGAGGGAATGTGGATTGTACAAGTTGCCGATTCGGCCACTCAAATCGGGAGCGGGGCCGGAATAATTGTCCAAATGTCAGCGAGCGATATATTCGAGTACGCTATCCGCTTCGATTTCCAAACCACAAATAATGGCACAGAGTACGAAGTGGCCATCAATTGACTCTGATTGGCTCGAGCCTTAGAAGCAAATGTGGGCCAACTACTCATCGATTCCAACCTCGTCGTCCACCAAGTAAACGTAAGCTTCGAGGCCCGTGAAGACAAAATACAGAGCTACATGCAAGTCGATAAAGTGGACCTTGCCAAATTCAGACGAGTAGAAATCCATCATGTGCCAAGGTTGAAGAATCATCGAGCCGACGCCCTTTCAAAGCTCGCGTCTTCATCCACCGCAGGAATCGGTCGGACAGTGTATGTACAACGTCTACCCCACCCCAGCGTGCTGTAGCAAGAATTGCTAAGTCTCAACCAAGGAGTCACTTGGATGGATCCCATAATCCGTTACCTGAGCACAGGGGAAAAGCCGACCGACCCGGTGGAGGCACGAAAGCTAGAATGGAAAGCGTACCAATTCGTTCTGCTAGATAGTTCATTGTACAAAAGGCGATGGACCAGGTATGACGTTTTCCCCTACCTCAAATGTTTGGCCTCGTAGGAAGCGCTCTATGTGATCCAAGAGATTCACAAGAGCGACTGCAGGAACCATTGTGGGGGAAAGCAATAGCTTTGAAGGCCGTAAGACAAGGTTACTTCTGGCCAACCATATTCAAGGATGCTGTCGAGTATGTGCAGAAGTGTCCAACTTGCCAGATGTTCTCAAAGATCAACTCGGCCCCTCCAACTGATCTGATCCCCATCGTCAGTTCTGTACCCTTCGCTAAGTGGGGATTAGACCTTCTCGGTCCATTCAAACAAGTGAGCAGACAATAGAAATTCCTGATAGTGGCGATCGACTACTTCACAAAATGGATCGAGTCAGAGCCCCTGTCCCGAATCACCTAGAAGGAGGTCAGGAGCTTCGTCTGGAAATCCATTATTTGTCAATTTGGTATCCCATAATTCATTGTGACGGAAAACGTGATGTAATTCGATAGTGCCGGCTTCAAGGATTTCTGCTCCGAGCTGAAGATCAAGCTGTATTTCGCCTCTGTCGCACATTCCCAATCCAATGGATTGGAAGAAGCTGCTAACAAATGCATCCTTGGACCCCTCTGGATGAGAATAACCGAGCTTGAGAGAATATGGCCGGAAGAGATCCCTGAGATACGGTGGTTGTATAGAACGACCCACAAAACCTCAACAGGTGAAACACCCTTCTTGGTTGCTTATGGTTGTGAGGTTGTCGTCCCAGTGTAGGTTCATGAATGGCCACTTCGTCTTCAATATTACGACGAGGAAAGAAACTGAGGTGAGCTCGAGCTTAACCTACAATTGGTCGACGAAGTTCGCGAACGGGCTTTAGCGACTCTCATTGAACAAAAAGGACGCATGGCTCGGTACTTCAACTCCAAGGTGCACGGACGTAACTTCCGTATAGGTGACTTGGTGCTACATAAGGCTGCCTTCACTCCTGAGATTCTCAATTAAGGAAAGCTCGTGCGAAGTGGGAATGGCCTTACAAAGTGATCAATGTGCTCGGTCCTGCCACCTATTGGCTCGCTACATTGGATGATAGGGAGCTACCCCATTTTTGGAACGCTGAGCATTTGCGGAAGTACTATCAATGATTGTACCAGCGGTGGTAAATACATTGAATGATCAAAAATTATCTTTGTCTTTTATCTTATGCCGATTCATGGTAAATACAAAGTCGATCATTTTTCAATTTCTGTCTAATGATTTCTAACCCTAGTCATCAGCTGTGAGTCGAGGGATCATCCCTAGCCATTGAATGACCCTCGACTGTCATCGGCCGTAAGTTGAATGGGCCTCACCCCTCGCCACCAAACGACCCTGGTCGTCAGCTGTAAGCCGAGGGATCACCCCTCGCCACTAAACGACCCTCGACTGTCATCGGCGGTAAGTCAAAGGGGCCTTGTCCCTCGCCACCAAACGACCCTGGTCGTCAGCCGTAAGCCGAGGGATCACCCCTCGCCACTAAACGAACCTCGACTGGTGTCGGTTGTAAGTCAAAAGGGCCTCGCCCCTCGGCACTGAACGACCCTGATCGTCAGTCGTAAGCCGAGGGATCACCCCTCGCCACTGAAAGACCCTCAACTGTCGTCGACTTTAAGTCAAAAGGGCCTAGCCCCTCGCCACCGAACAACCCTAGTCGTCAGTCGTAAGCCGAGGGATCACCCCTCGCCTCTGAACGACCCACGACCATCGTCGGTCGCAAGTCGATGGGGGCCTCACCCCTCGCCACCGAACGACCCAAGGCATCAGTCGTGAACCGAAGGGATTCCCCTCACCGCTGAATGCACCACTATGGCCGATGACCTAGAATATTGAACTCATCAGATGAATATGCCTAACTTGTCAGCGACCCAAATTACCATCGATTGGTAGGACGTCAGAAATCGCGTCGTTGAGGGGCCACACACATCGCATGAATGAAAACGCAAAAGTTTCAAAAGTACGAAAAGGTTGCAAAAGTTTTCATTATTTTCATTTCAAAACCAAAATGAGTGAAAACAAAAAGGTTACATAAAACCTAGGCTAAGTTCCACCAGCCTAGGAAGGATACGCGCCACTTGGTACAAAGACATTATGGAAAGCTTCCATCGCCTTTATGAATCGCGCCATGAGCTCTACCATCTCTCTCGTAGCACCCACCTCGAGCTCAACAACTTTGGCCTGAAACTCAGCAGCCTCTGCTTTGCAAGCCTCTGCCCATCTATCGGAGTCGAAAGCTTTGGCTCGGAGCTCGATCGTTTCCCTCTTCGAAGCGTCAAGTGATTCATGGTAAATATTACGTATTTAGCCCCATTTTGTACATATATGGTACTTATTTGGTCTCTAATATGAATGTATTTAGAATACCCTTAATTATTAGAGTAAACTCTCATTCTATGCAAAAAAGCAATAAACTGAGTATTTTTGCCCTTTTTGTATTTTTTTGTGCGAAGATCTCGATCTCACGATTCTACCGACTATTTATTTGTATTTTTCTGAGATCTGTGCTAATTTCTATGAATTTTTGAATGCAGAATACAATTTAAATGGAGGAAATACAAAGAAATACGACCGAATACGACGAAAATACGTTCTGAATACGGTGCCTCTTCATACGCAAGGACACATGGCGGATATCCAATGTTTCCTCGCTCAATCCTATGCTCTAGGCGAGAGGTCGACATGGCGTCTTCATGTTCGTTGATCGGCCATCGGACGAATCAAATTTACCCGCATCGGAGCTGGATACGACCAAATGGAGCAGATGCAGGCTCGAGCATAAGGGGCAACGTGGAGTGCTATGGGCGGTTGGATTTTGATCCAACGACGTGGATCCTCTCCGACGCGGAGTCGGACTGATTGAAGGAGCGGGTGAACGAGGGATCCGCTAGGACACGTGTCAGCTCGTAGGGCGATCCCGCATTGGATGAATGGCTCCAATTTGTAGCGGTTTTGATTTGGATTATATTGGAATTTATATGTGGGTTTTGAACCCATTAAGCCCCCAAAAACCCGCAATGTATCTATTTAAGCGTATTCTAGGATTTTTGGTCGTATTCATTGCGTATTGGAGGCTCTCTTGTGCGATTTTTCGTGAGATTTTCTGAGGCTTTGGAGACAGAGGCTAGAGGCTCTTGCAGAAGGAATTCTAGGGCTTTTTGAGGAGTTTTGGTGATAGAATCTCAACTTATACCTTGTATTTCACGTATTTAGCATATATTTTGAACTTTTGATCATGTATTTGCTAATGAAACTGAGTTTTCTTCTCTCCATGCATGGCTAGTGCCTTTATGTGCTGGTTGTGATGTAGTTAGGGCTATGTGATCGTTGATTTTGTTGTCTTTTCGCCCTATATACAGGTTATAATCACGTATTTCATCGATTTCTACGTATAATCTAATTGAGTGTGTTAATCGGAGACGTGTGCATGCTTAATTGAATATGATCTGAGTAAGACTTATTCGTGATGCGATCTGAGAGGACGTATCGTGACCCGAGAGGGTACTTGTGCGTATTTTTCTTATGAAATTGACATTATACATGATTACTTTTTGGCACTTTTCTTTACGCCCTTTATCGCCATACTTTTCGACGTTTTCATACCTTAGCCGGATGTGACGTTGAGTTATAGAGAAGATATTCAAAATCATCGATTACAAATCACAACCGACACTGCTCCTCTCATTGGTTTCTTATATCGACTCGCCGTTCTTGTTTTAGTATTATTTTCTCGTTTACTTAAAACCATCAGCACGATTATCTCACTTTCGAAAGGTGGTAGTTTTTCATCGTTTTATTAATCTTTAGAAACCGATTCTTTTGGTTTACAGGTCGACTATCCCGTGGATTCGACACCTGACTCTACAGGATTACTACTTGATCGATCTCCTACACTTGGGAGTAGGGTTCACATCTTTTGAGACCGTCAAGTTTTTGGCACCGTTGCCAGGGGCATCGGTATATGTGATCCATACTTTCAGTTTCTCTCGAGGAATATTCGGTGAGATCTCTCCATCTTTTAGTTTAGGATTTTTATTTGCTTGCTATTACATAAAAACACTTCAAAATATAAAAACATAAAACAAAAATAACACCTTTTCTGCTAGTTTATGGGGCATAGATCCCCTGCTTCACATAGATTAATATGGACAGAAAATATGGCTAATAATAATAATGAAACACATATCACACCACCTGCACAAGAAAGGCCTTTGCTGGAAATTTATATGCCATCTAGGGTGGTATCTGATTCATGCGTAGTTTTGCCTGCTAATGCTCATAATTTTAATCTGAACCCTGGTGTGATACAACTCTTATCATCGTATCATGGCATAGAAAATGATAATCCTTATTTGCATGGTAGAAATTTTGAAGAGGTATGCTCGACACAGTTGGATGGAAAAATTAGCTCTGATTCTATTTATCTTAAATTATTTCCATTCTCTCTGAAAGATAAAGCTAATTTGGTTTAATTTTTTACCACCTAGATCTATCTCCACTTGGTTACAATTGCAAACTGAATTTCTGAAAAAATTCTTTTCTTTGCAGATGACCCACGCCTTGAAGCGACAAATCATGTCCTTTCCGCAGAAGGAGAGGGAGTCGTACGACCAAGCATGGGAGAGATTCAAGGACATTTTGATCGCCTGCCCACACCATGGATACAACAAAGGCCATGCTATTGGATTCTTTTATGATGGCATACATCCGTAAACTGGGCAATGCATGGAGATGATGTGCAACGACGAATTCTTTCAAAAAACTCCTACGGATGCATGAGATTACATGGAGACCATAGCGGAGCATGCGAGGAGATGGGAGTCTACTTCAGAGTTTGACAGATCAGAGCCACTTCCACCATCTAAGGAGATATGCACTCATTGAAACCAGACGATGTAATAAGAGCACAGGTGGATGCGTTGCTGATGCAGAGGCTACAAGTCCTAGACTTGAGAGCAATAAAAGCAGTCGAAGTTGAACCATTTTGCGCTATATGTGAGCAGCCCATTCATGACACGTTTGTTTGCCCCGCAATCCCTGTTATGAAAGAGACCTTAAGGAACCCACAAACTGAAATGAATTAGGTGTCAAATCAAGTAGTAAATTCGAATACTTTCAACTCTTCTTGGAAGAATCACCCAAATTTGAGATGAGGACCACAACAGCCGGCGGAACAGACGACTACTCCTTACCACCATCCAAATCATGCAAGCAATCAAGAGAAAAAGGAGCAGAGTACTGATATCACTGATGTACTTCAGCAAATGATTCAGATGCAGAATCTACAACCGCAACAGCTTCAACAACAATTTCAGCAGCAGTTTCAGCATCTTAACAAAAACTTTTCTAAAATTGCTGCATCTTTAGAAAAATGTACTTTATTAGCTCAATCTGTTGCAAATCCTAACATAAATCCCTCTTCTTTTTCAGGTGACAATGTGAAACCATGCAAGGCGGTGACTACTCTGCGTAGCGGACGAGAAATAGAAAAGCCAGAACCACCTAAGCATGCACAAATAGTGGAGGAGAAAGAGGATGAGCATGTACCACAAAAGCTACAAGAGGAGGAGAAAAGCTTAGAAAAAGAGGAGGTCAAAGAAAAAGAGTCTGAACCATATACACCTCCAACTCCTTTTCCATAGAGGCTAGCACCACCCTCGAAAGATAAGTATCTGGCAGAAAATTAATATTCCCTTGCTTGATGCGATAAACCAAGTGCATGCCTACTCTAAATTTTTAAAGGACTTATGCACTGTGAAACGGACGCTTAATGTGAAAAAGAAAACTTTTTTAACGCAACAGGTAAGTGCCATTGTTCAACATAACACTCCACCCAAATATAAAGACACAGGTTCTCCTACTATTCCATGCACTATAGGAACTAAGAGTTTTGGAAATGCTTTCCTTGATTTGGGTTCTAGTGTAAATATTATGCCTTACTCTATTTTCTTGCAACTAGGTTTGAGAGAGCTGAAACCAACGCCATTGGTGCTACAATTAGCGGACAGGTCAATGAAAGTTCCTAGAGGTTGCGTGGATGATGTTTTAGTTCATGTGGACAAGTTCTACTACCCCATGGACTTCATCGTCCTAGACATACATGGACCATGTAACGGTCTGTTTTTATTGTACTTTGTTCGTACACGTGCTTCTGGTCGTGCACGTGTTTATTTTAGACGTTATTTGATTGTGAACACTTTTGTGTGATATGCCGTTGTGAACGTCCCCGAGAGCATTAAATAGTGGCACTATCTTGTAACTACATTTCTCGAGTCGTTTTTCCACAATTTAATCTTACTCGATGAGACGTGATGATTTTCACTTTTGACGGGAGACGTTTCTAATTTTAGTTTCGTTTTCCGACGTCGAAATTGAGATCCGTCTTCTTAGTTAGCTCACTTTCGTCATCACGAACACCCTGATATTTATTTTATAATTTTTGGAGTTCATTTGACCACTTTTATATTTTTAGCAAGGTTTAAAATATTTTTAAAAGCTAGGTTTTAAATTAATTTCGGCCAAAGAAAATTTATTTGAGTTTAAAACGTTTTAAAGAATTTTTGAGCCAATTTCCAGCTCATTTGGACCGCATCAAATCCTTGTGTGAGTTGGAGAAGTTGAGATTCAAATTTTAAATATTTTTGAACTTCTAATCCTATTAGAGTTAGCCCTAGACCAAGTCAACCCATCTACACTATATAAACAACCTCTAGGAAGACCTATTTTCACAAGAAATTAACCCTAGCCGCTTCCAAAACTCAAATTTGACGTTGCGACGATTCGTCGCAACGTTGCGACGAACTTCTCCCGCACGACCGAGGAAAACTAGCCCGTTCCCCCGCTCCGACCGAAGCCCCGCCCCGCACCAAGCCTGCTCCGCCCGCTCCGTTCCCCAGCTCTGACCGAGAGAAGCTCTCTGTCAGACCGAGAGCTACGCCCGCATCCCGCTCCGCACAGCCGCCCTCCTTGTCGCCCCGCTCCGCACCGTGCCCGACCGAAGGCCTCGCCCGCACCGACCGCTCTCCGCATCGTTGCAACGTTGCAACGTTGCAACCCCCGCATCCGCAGCGCCCGACCGGCCCGTTCTCCTGCACCGACCGAGAGAACCAAGCCCCCGCCCGCACCGCTGCAGCCCGCAGCGCTGCACAGCGCCGTGCGCTGTGTCTTACCGAGCCAATCTCTCGGTCAGGCTAGTGTCCGACCGAGGGCCATTCGTCGCAACCCCGCATCCGTCGCACCACTTGCCACCGTGGGCCCCCCAAGTTCTCCAGAGGTATTGTGGGTCCCCCATAGGTCCCTAGGACTACTGTGGGCCCCACCTAGGTGCTTGCTCTTCGAGGAATTGCCGCGTACGACGTTGCGACACGTCGTAGCCCGTCGTCGCACGTGCTAGCTTTGGAATCTGGAATCGTGGCTCCGGTTGATTGCTCTGAAATTTCCAGCGAGGAATCTAATTGGAATCTGGACTTGGAGCGCGATCTTTTATTCCAACCCCTGGCGTCGCTACCCGACGCCAGTGTAGCTTTCGCGTCGTGTTGAGGTAACGCTTTGCACCCCTAGGACCCCCAACCCAATGCATGCTAATCAAGACTAAAATTGAAGTTTTTAAAGTATTTTAAATGTTTTAGAATTCACTAATCAAGATTAATAAAACAGATGTAGGCCGGTGGACTTGTGCACATAGGACTATTGTGATTTTGGACTCGTTGGACGGTGTTGCTCAGACGTGATACTTGCAGGCAAGTGAAACTTGCCAACTTTTGTGTAGGTCCATGTTTTTAGGCCACTCCCTTGTTTTTAGCGTAAAAGAGACTAGTCAGTGAAATGATAGCTGGCTAGACGCCTACTTGATTTAGTTTGACAACGAAACTAGATCCGTCACCTAAATTGATCTAGCTTGACAACGAAGCTAGATCCAACCTCTTTAACTCGTTGATCATGCATATTTTAACTGTCATGTTTACTTTCCTTACCTGTACGCTTTACTACTTGCCATGTCATGTCATCCATGCATTGAATGTCGCATTCGTAGCACACGCTACATACTTGTACTTGCTTGTCCCGGGCTAGGTGCACCCCTATGCCATCATGAAAAACACTTCCTGGCTCGTGATCCAGAAGCGAGCATTCCTGTTCGGGGGTAAGGCCCTGGCTCGATACACGTGGAGGTGTAGGGTTGAGCGACCACTCAGCGTAGAAGTGTGCCCGTACAGCCTCTTCAGCTGTAAGGCGTGAACTCTGTGCACGACATGAAAACGTGACTTGTGATTGATAGTACTTGCTACTCTTGCCATGCCATGCTAGTTGTCCTCTTGTACTTGCTGTACTTTACTTTACTTTACTTGTTGCACTCGTACTTTAACTGCCATGTCATTGCATCATGCTAGAACTTTTAGGTTGCTTGCTTCACTTTCAGTTTCCTTGCACAAGTCTTCCAGACTTGCTGACATGTGCCCCTTGCTCTTTTGGGTGTCATATGTTAGATCCTGAGCCAGAGACAGTTGTTGAGGACGAGGTGTTTGATGACGCTGAGCCTGAGCCTACGTTCGTCGAGGAGTTCGAGGACACCGGGGACCAGTCTCAGTGACTGTTGAGTTGCTTTTGCTTTAGGTTGCTGTTAGTTGTCGGTGCTTGCATCATTACTTTGTTTTCGTACTTTGTACTTTTGTTGTCCATGCTGGGGCCTCTTTTAGACTCTTTTCTTTTAGCCTGGTGGCTTTTCTGCGATGTTGGAATTTATTATTATGGATATTCTGAGATTTATCTTTTTGTCTCATCTTCTTTTATTATCTTTGTTTCGTAATGCAATTGCAAGGACCTGCTATTAGTGTGTAATTGACCCTTATCGGACTTGCAGCTTTGTAGCTTCAAGTCTGAGCGGACCTTCTCACGCTTCGCCTCCACGTTTTGGGAAGCGGGGCGTGACAGGTTTTGTTGGTGGCCCATGCAGGTCCTCTTCTTGCAATTGTGAACTAACGGAACAACGATAATAACGGAATGTCCATTAAATAAATTGCAACATCCAAGGCATTAAGCTATTGAGTCTAATTTGTTGTTCGTTTTCTATGTCATTAGATGGCTGGACGACGACAGACCCGATCTGGTAGTGGGCGCAATCGTGCTGAGGAGCCGGATAGAGAGCCCACCAATGCTGAGATCATGAGGATGATGCATCAGATTATGCAGGTGCAGCAGTGCATGCTCCAGAACACTCAGAGTGCTCCTCGCCATGAGCCGGGAGCGAAGCAGTTCCGGGAGCTGGGCCCGACTTACTTTGATGGATCTGAAGGACCGTTGGCTGCAGAGGAGTGGATCTGAAATACCGAGGATAATCTGAAGATGTCGAAGGTCAACCAGACTGGATGTGTTGATCTGGTGAAGAAGCAGCTTAAGGATAATGCCTGTAACTGGTGGGATGCAGAGGAGGAGCTGTTGACGACGCCGATACCTTGGGCTACTTTCAAGTCCAGGTTCGATGAGGAGTACTTTCTGAAGGCTGCCAGGAGGGAGATGTTGCAGCGATTCATTGACCTGAAGCAGGGAAATCTGACGGTGGACCAGTACCACCAGGAGTTCACTAGATTGAGTCGCTTCGCGCCGAAGATGGTAGAGGATGCTGAGGAGAAGGCTCAGAGGTTTCTGCAGGGCCTTTCCCTAGACTTGCAGAGCCTGGTGTCTACGACGGACATGGAGTCATATCAGAAGTTGCTGGTAGCTGCTAGGAGGCAGGAGCTGATTGCGAGGCAGAAGAGAGGGCAGATTTTTGGAGCTGGGAAGAGGCCTATGGAGCAGGCCAGAGGAGTGGCTAGGCCTGGGTTCAAGCCTACCCAGCCAGTGTAGTTCAAGAGGCCAGGTGGGCCTCCTGTGAAGACTTGCCATTTCTGCGGTAAG
This sequence comes from Scilla litardierei, assembly GCA_030789695.1. NCBI lineage: Eukaryota > Viridiplantae > Streptophyta > Magnoliopsida > Asparagales > Asparagaceae > Scilla > Scilla litardierei. Next base: position 176,356,871 of record CM061138.1, read on the forward strand.
ACTGGCCACATCAAGGAGCAGTGCAGGAAATTTCTGGGACAGTGCCTGGTCTGTGGAGATGCTACTCATGTAGCGAGGGATTGTCAGCATGCGAACCAGTTGAGGAGAGGACCTGATGGAGCACAGCTACAGAGGGGACCAGTTGCAGCCCAGCCCTTGCAGCAGAGAGCACCTGTACCTGCTGGACGTGGAGCGCCTCTTCTTTCGCAGAAGCAGGCGTTTCAGCAGGCTGTTCAGCCGAGGAGGCAGGCTTACTTGATGACGGCAGTGGAAACCGAGGCTGTGGACGAGGTTATCGCAGGTAACCCTCTGTCTAGTTATTTCCTTTTAGTTAGATTTGGTTGCTAGCTTATGTTTGATTGCTTGCGTATGATTGTTTGTTAGAATAGGTTTGATTGTTAGTCTGTTTGTTAGGTGTGATTGTAGTTTGCACATTTCCTGCACGAGTCCTCTTTGACTCAGGTGCATCAATGTGCATTATTTCCCGGAGCTTCGTGGAGAAGCATTCCTTGACGACTTCCCCTCTTCCCAAGAGCTGGAACATCGTTACAGGAAATGGCGTGATCTCGGTGCATCGTGGGTGCAATTCTTGCCCATTGGTGGTCTGTGGACATGAGCTTTACACGGATTTTATTGTCCACGACATCATCAACTACGACACAGTGCTTGGAATGGATCGGCTTGCGAGTTTTTATGCTACGATCGATTGTCGGAGGAAGAAGGTGGTGTTTGAGATCCCTGGACATCCAGCGTTTGAGTTCAGTCGAGGTAGCAGTTCGCTGGGCCCTGTCAGGTTTCGGGCCAAGCCGGTGGAGATTGTTGCTATGCAGATGGAGCAGAGTAGACCAGCTGTGGTACGTGAATTCGACGACGTCTTCCCCGAGGAGATGTCTGGACTGCCACCCGATCGAGCTCTCGAGTTTTCGATCAATCTTATTCCGGGAGCGCAGCCTATTTCGAAGGCGCCGTATCGGATGGCTCCAGCAGAATTGGAGGAGTTGCGTAGGCAGCTGGATGAGCTTCTACAGAAGGGTTACATCAATCCTAGTGTGTCTCCGTGGGGAGCACCGGTGTTGCTGGTGAAGAAGAAGGATGGTTCGCGTCGTATGTGTGTGGATTACCGGGAGCTGAATGCTGAGACTATCAAGAATAAATATCCCTTGCCTCGTATAGATGACATCTTTGATCAGCTCGGAGGATCGAGGGTGTTCTCTAAGTTGGATTTGAGGAGTGGTTACCATCAGCTTAAGGTAAAGAAGGAGGACATCCCGAAGACAGCGTTCAGGACGAAGTATGGTCACTACGAGTTCGTGGTTATGCCTTTTGGTGTAACCAACGCACCCGCAGTTTTTATGAACCTGATGAATCTGATCTTCTATGACCTTCTAGACAAGTTTGTCGTTATCTTTATTGACGACATCCTGATCTATTCAAAGTCGGAGGAAGAGCATGCATCGCACTTGAGGACAGTGTTGGAGATTTTGAGGAAGCATCGTTTGTATGCTAAGTATTCCAAGTGCGAGTTTTGGCCGGATAGAGTTGCTTTTCTCGGGCATGTGGTGTCAGGTGATGGAATTTCGGTGGATCCCGAGAAGATTATGGCTATCAGAGAGTGGCCTGTTCTGCAGTCAGCGTCTGAGATTCGGAGTTTCCTTGGGCTTGCAGGCTATTATCGACGCTTCATTAAGGACTTTTCCCGGATTGCTGAGCCGATGACCAGACTGACGCGGAAGGATGTATCATATGTTTGGTCTGATGATTGCGAGAAGGCTTTTGATATTCTGAAGGAGAGATTGACGACTACCCCCGTTCTTGCTGTGCCTGATCGGAGTGGAGGATTCGAGATCTTTTGCGATGCTTCTGGCAAAGGTCTTGGTTGTGTGTTGCACCAGCATGGGCATGTGGTTGCGTATGCTTCTCGTCAGCTTAAGGCTCATGAGAAGAATTACCCGACACATGATTTGGAGTTGGCCGCTGTCGTGTTTGTGCTCAAGATTTGGAGGCACTTCCTGCTGAGTGAGAAGGTGAAGATCTTCACTGATCACAAAAGCTTGAAGTATATCTTTACGCAGAAGGAGCTCAACATGTGACATCGCCGATGGTTGGAGCTCATGACTTACTATGAGATCGATTTGCAGTATCACCCTGGCAAGGTGAATGTGGTTCCGGATGCGCTTAGCAGACTTCCAGCGGTGATGATGTTGACTTCGCAGTGGAGATTGCAGCAGGATTTTTGCGAGACTGGTATCGAGATTATTCTTCCTGGAGAGACTTCTTCGTTGATGTGTATGCAGATACAGTCGACGATCGTGGATAGGATCAAGGCTGGACAGGCTGGAGATGCTAAGCTGATTAAGATTCGGGAGCAGGTGGAAGCCGGTCTGCGGACTGACTTCTTGATTCACGAGGATGGTTCGTTGAGATTTGGAGCCATGTTGTGTGTGCCAGCTGGAGATATCAGAGAGGAATTATTGGTGGAGGCACACAGTTCACCGTATTCTGTGCATCATGGTGGTACCAAGATGTACAAGGATCTTCGTCTGAACTTTTGGTGGCATGGTATGAAGAGGAGTGTGGCTCGGAGTGTAGCCAAGTGTTTGGTTTGCCAACAAGTAAAGGCGGAGCATCAGCGTATGGCAGGGTTGCTACAACCGCTTCCGATTCCGGAGTGGAAGTGGCAGCACATCACTATGGATTTCGTGACTGGACTACCTCGGAGTCCGAAGCAGAATGACGCGATTTGGGTGATCGTAGACCGATTGACCAAATCCGCGCACTTTATACCCTTCCGAGTAGGACAGTCTACTGAGACGCTAGCGAGGAGATATATGGAGGTAAATTCTTTTTACTCTCCGTTCCTATTTCCTTTTCCTAGTTTAGATAGTGATGTAACGTGAATCGTACAGGAGATCGTACGACTTCACGGAGTCCCCGTGAGTATCGTGTCGGATAGAGACACGAGATTCACATCTCAGTTTTGGCAGAGTCTACAGAAGAGCTTGGGTACGAGTCTGAGTTTCAGCACGGCGTACCACCCGCAGACGGATGGCCAGTCCGAGAGGACGATTCAGATTTTGGAGGACATGCTAAGAGCATGCATGTTGGACTTTAAGGGATCTTGGGAGGATCATCTCCATCACGTTGAGTTTGCCTACAATAACAGCTACCAGGCGAGTATTGGAATAGCCCCTTTCGCCGCGCTATATGGAAAGAAATGTCGATCGCCACTGAGCTGGGATGACATTGGAGATCGGGAGCTGTTAGGACTGGAGATGATTGTGGAGGCCGTGGATGTTGTGAGGAACATTCGGGAGAAGCTGAGGATTGCGCAGGACCGTTTCAAACATTGGGCCGATGCTAAACGGAGGCCTTTGGAGTTTCAGCCTGGCGATCACGTCTTTCTGAAGATTTCTCCGAACCGCAGAGTTATTCGATTTGGGAAGAGAGACAAGCTGAGTCCGAGGTACATTGGGCCGTTTGATGTCCTGGAGAGAGTTGGAGCTGTGGCTTATCGCTTGGCGTTGCCGCCGTCGCTGGTGGGAGTTCACGACGTATTTCACGTATCTCAGTTACGTCGATACGTTAGTGATCCATCCCATGCTGTGGATTTATCGGAGATTACGGTTCGTCCGGATCTGTCTTATGATCAGCAGCCAGTTGAGATTCTGGATCCTCGACAGAAGCAGCTGAGGAATAAGACCGTCGACTTGGTTCGAGTGCAGTGGCGTCACGGTTCCCCTGGTGAGTCTACCTGGGAACGTGAGGATGAGATGAGAGAGCGTTTCCCGCACCTTTTTCTGAGTAGTGCTTGATGTTGATTCCGAGGACGGAATCATTTCTAAGGTGGGGAGGATGTAACGGTCTGTTTTTATTGTACTTTGTTCGTACACGTGCTTCTGGCCGTGCACGTGTTTATTTTAGACGTTATTTGATTGTGAACACTTTTGTGTGATATGCCGTTGTGAACGTCCCCGAGAGCATTAAATAGTGGCACTATCTTGGAACGACATTTCTCGAGTCGTTTTTCCACAATTTAATCTTACTCGATGAGACGTGACGATTTTCACTTTTGACGGGAGACGTTTCTATTTTTAGTTTCGTCGTCCGACGTCGAAATTGAGATCCGTCTTCTTAGTTAGATCACTTTCGTCATCATAAACACCCTGATATTTATTTTATAATTTTTGGAGTTCATTTGACCACTTTTATATTTTTAGCAAGGTTTAAAATATTTTTAAAAGCTACGTTTTAAATTAATTTCGGCCAAAGAAAATTTATTTGAGTTTAAAACGTTTTAAAGAATTTTTGAGCCAATTTCCAGCTCATTTGGACCGCATCAAATCCTTGTGTGAGTTAGAGAAGTTGAGATTCAAATTTTAAATATTTTTAAACTTCTAATCCTATTAGATTTAGCCCTAGACCAAGGCAACTCATCTACACTATATAAATAACCTCTAGGAAGACCTATTTTCGCAAGAAATTAACCATAGCCGCTTCCAAAACTCAAATTTGACGTTGCGACGATTCGTCGCAACGTTGCGACGAACTTCTGCCGCACGACCGAGGAAAACTAGCCCGTTCCCCCGCTCCGACCGAAGCCCCGCCCCGCACCACGCCCCGCCCCGCACCAAGCCCGCTCCGCCCGCTCCGTTCCCCCGCTCCGACCGAGAGAAGTTCTCGGTCAGACCGAGAGCTACGCCCGCATCCTGCTCCGCACAGCCGCCCGCCCTGTCGCCCCGCTCCGCACCGTGCCCGACCGAAGGCCTCGCCCACACCGACCGCTCTCCGCATCGTTGCAACGTTGCAACGTTGCAACCCCCGCATCCGCAGCGCCCGACCGGCCCGTTCTCCCGCACCGACCGAGAGAACCAAGCCCCCGCCCGCACCGCTGCAGCCCGCAGCACTGCACAGCGCCGTGCGCTGTGTCTTACCGAGCCAATCTCTTGGTCAGGCTAGTGTCCGACCGAGGGCCATTCGTCGCAACCCCGCATCCGTCGCACCACTTGCCACAGTGGGCCCCCCAAGTTCTCCAGAGGTATTGTGGGTCCCCCATAGGTCCCTAGGACTACTGTGGGCCCCACCTAGGTGCTTGCTCTTCGAGGAATTGCCGCATACGACGTTGCGACACGTCGTAGCCTGTCGTCGCATGTGCTAGCTTTGGAATCTGGAATCATGGCTCCGGTTGATTGCTCTGAAATTTCCAGCGAGGAATCTAATTGGAATCTGGACTTGGAGCGCGATCTTTTATTCCAACCCCTGGCGTCGCTACCCGACGCCAGTGTAGCTTTCGCGTCGTGTTGAGGTAACGCTTTGCACCCCTAGGACCCCCAACCCAATGCATGCTATTCAAGACTAAAATTGATGTTTTTAAAGTATTTCAAATGTTTTAGAATTCACTAATCAAGATTAATAAAACGGATGTAGGCCGGTGGACTTGTGCACGTAGGACTATTGTGATTTTGGACTCGTTGGACGGTGTTGCTCAGACGTGATACTTGCAGGCAAGTGAAACTTGCCAACTTTTGTGTAGGTCCATGTTTTTAGGCCACTCCCTTGTTTTTAGCGTAAAAGAGACTAGTCAGTGAAATGATAGCTGGCTAGACGCCTACTTGATCTAGTTTGACAACGAAACTAGATCCGTCACCTAAATTGATCTAGCTTGACAACGAAGCTAGATCCAACCTCTTTAACTTGTTGATCATGCATACTTTAATTGTCATGTTTACTTTCCTTACCTGTACGCTTTACTACTTGCCATGTCATGTCATCCATGCATTGAATGTCGCATTCGTAGCACACGCTACATACTTGTACTTGCTTGTCCCGGGCTAGGTGCACCCCTATGCCATCATGAAAAACACTTCCTGGCTCGTGATCCAGAAGCGAGCATTCCTGTTCGGGGGTAAGGCCCTGGCTCGATACATGTGGAGGGGTAGGGTTGAGCGACCACTCAGCGTAGAAGTGTGCCCGTACAGCCTCTTCAGCTGTAAGGCGTGAACTCTGTGCACGACATGAAAACGTGACTTGTGATTGATAGTACTTGCTACTCTTGCCATGCCATGCTAGTTGTCCTCTTGTACTTGCTGTACTTTACTTTACTTTACTTGTTGCACTCGTACTTTAACTGCCATGTCATTGCATCATGCTAGAACTTTTAGGTTGCTTGCTTCACTTTCAGTTTCCTTGCACAAGTCTTCTAGACTTGCTGACATGTGCCCCTTGCTCTTTTGGGTGTCACATGTTAGATCCTGAGCCAGAGACAGTTGTTGAGGACGAGGTGTTTGCTGACGCTGAGCCTGAGCCTACGTTCGTCGAGGAGTTCGAGGACATCGGGGACCAGTCTCAGTGACTGTTGAGTTGCTTTTGCTTTAGGTTGCTGTTATTTGTCGGTGCTTGCACCATTACTTTGTTTTCGTACTTTGTACTTTTGTTGGCCATGCTGGGGCCTCTTTTAGACTCTTTTCTTTTAGCCTGGTGGCTTTTCTGCGATGTTGGAATTTATTATTATGGATATTCTGAGATTTATCTTTTTGTCTCATCTTCTTTTATTATCTTTGTTTCGTAATGCAATTGCAAGGACCTGCTATTAGTGTGTAATTGAAGCTTATCGGACTTGCAGCTTTGTAGCTTCAAGTCTGAGCGGACCTTCTCACGCTTCGCCTCCACGTTTTGGGAAGCGGGGCGTGACAGACCACCTTCTGGTAACATCACTCCTGTCATTTTGGGATGTCCATTCTCAGCTACATGCAATGCTGTAATCAATTGCAGGGATGGACAGTTGAAGATAACGTTTGGTAACATGAAGCTTGAATTAAATATCCTTAAATATTATAAGTTGCCAACAGATGTTGAAAGTGTTGAAGAGGTATGTTTTATTGAAAGTTTGATTGAAGACTATTTTGAGGCTGAGTATGAATGTGAATCTAATTATATTGATTATAATTTTGATGATATTAATGAGTCTTATTTTGTGCAGGGCACTCATTAAAAATCAAGGGAAACATGGGTACCAAGATTTGAACCACTACCAGTTGTATTGACCCCACAACTACCCTCTGACGTGGAGCATCCAAAGTTTGAGCTGAAGCCATTGCCAGGCTAATTAAAGTATGCTTTCCTTGGAAAAGATGAGACCTTCCCAGTGGTAATATCTTCCAAACTTACACTTGAACAGGAACACTCATTGCTTGATGTACTTAGGGAACATAAATGGGCCATTGGATGGTCCATTGCTGACATCAAAGGTATAAATCCCTTAACTTGTACACATCATATTTATCTCGAGGATGATGCAAGACCTACGCGTGAAATACAACGTCAGTTGAACCCGAGTTAAAAGAAGTGGTAAAGGGTGAAGTTCTTAAATTACTTGATGCTGGAATTATTTATCCAATCTCTGATAGCAAGTGGGTTAGTCCAACTCAGGTTGTCCCTAAGAAATCTGGTTAACTGTGGTTAAAAATGAAAATAATGAACTCATACCTATGCGAACCACCACTGGATGGAGAATGTGCATTGATTATAGGAAGTTAAATTCAAAAACAAGAAAAGACCACTTTCCTTTGCCTTTCCTAGATCAAATTTTAGAGAGAGTGGCTGGTGTTTCAGAGTGTTTTCTCACTACAAAAGCGTTGACCGTGGACTACCCGGTCAACGTGGTCAAGGGGCCGACTTGGGTCCCTCGGGTGCGTCGAGTCGGCGCAGACACGGTGCGAATTGGAGTTGCGGACGACGTGGAACGCGTCGGCTGGGCCGGGTCTGGATCCTCGGCCACAAGGGGGGCGAGGGGAAGCCTCGGCCCGGTGTGAGACGCTCGGCCTCGGACAATCGGACGACGAGGGGTAGCCTCGGCGCCTCGTGAGCGGAGGGGAAGCCTCGGCTCGGATGGACGTGCTCGGCCTCGGTCGGTTCGGACGACGAGGGGTAGCCTCGGTCATCCTGCTTGATGCGTGGCCGGCGTGGGGCGGAGGGGAAGCCTCGGCCCGTGGATCTGACGTCCTCCTGCGCAGACGAGAACACTCGTCAGGGGGCCGGACCTTGGTTCCGGCCAAATCCCCTCCGATGCCTAAGTCAGACGATGATCTGAAAGAGGAGACTCAGCGGAGACGGTTCGACTCATGAGGAGATCAGAACGACGTCTACCGGCGCGAGCGGGGGAGGAAGGAGAAGAAATGGGGGAACTAGGTCGTTGATGGAGTACCTTAGGCTTTAGTTACCTGAGATGCCGTCCCTTGTCTAGTCGTCCTTCTAGCCCTTTTATAGGCCTCCCGTCGCGATTGCCCACGACTCACGTCCCTCGTCCGCCCCCGATCGTGCCCCCTCAATCCGCCTCCCTATCGCCGTTCCCTGCGCCATGCCAGCACCTCCCCATTACCGCCATTAAGTGGTCGCGGGCCCGGGGGAGCGGTTATCGCTGGAGTGGGCGAGGGATTTGCGCGTTTCCGGGGCCGGGTAGGATCGTCGTTCGGGGGCCCTCGAAGGGGCCTTGTCGGGCGGGCCTGATCTCGCAGACGGGCTTCTGATCGGTAGTTGGGTTTCTAGCTCCATGTTCTTTCGGGCTTCGTTTGGTGGGCTGCGCCTTTGGGCCCATGCTGTTGGGCTTCCGTAAAATAGACGTATCAATTGCCCCCATCGGTGGGGCCGATCGGCCTTGGCCGGCTCGGTTCGACCGATGTGACTCCTGGGGTTCCGAGTGGCGTGTCAGTCGAGGCATGGTCATAAATGAAGGTTATGATGAGGCGGATCGATTGGACTTCTTTTGGCGCTGATTTCGAAACGCCGTCGGCTCTTTGAGGCGTGCCACGCGTTCCCGTCAGGCGTTTTGAATTCGCCCCTGGGTCTGGTATATAAGATCCCCGGCTGCGTTGATCCCAACTTCTTCCTCGCTCTTCCCTCTATTCTAGGCTTTCCACAACTCGGAGTCTCCCGCCGCCTTCGCTTCATTGTCTTCTCCAAATTAACAAAAAGGTAACTCCTTTCTCCTTTTCATGTTATGGCTGCTCTTAGGATAGGTGGTTCTGGCCAAGGGGCGAGGGACTGCCCTGAGTCCAGGCGGGGCGAGTCCCGGTCTGTGGGATCTGGTTCCTCCTCTGGGAGCCGTCTCTTCCGAGATAAAGGGAAGGGGAAGCTTTTCCCGGACTATGCCGGCGATGAGGTGGCATTGGCTGTCGTGCGGCTTAATGTACCTCCGGTTATCCTCTGAACGCCGTCGAGGACTCCTCTTCCCGCGGCCGCGGAGATCCGGGAAAGGTATCTCTGCTACCCGTATGATGTTCGAGTCCCCTTCATCGACGAGCGGATCTGCCTCCCGAGGAGCAATGAAGTCGACGTCTATGTCGAGATGTTCCGCCTGGGTCTTCGTTTCCCGCTCAATCCCTTCTTCATCCAGGTCATGGAGTTTCTCACGGTGCCCCTTTGCCAGTTCACCCCTTGTTCGATTGCGGTACTGACGGGCTTCGTGACGCTCTGCTGTACTTGTGGTCTGGAGCCATCTCTCCCCCTTATCTTCTACTTTTATCAGATCCAGATGGTCGGTCCAGGGTCGTGGCTGCACCTCCGAGCCCGCTCGAGGAGGGAATGCCTGATCGGGCTACCCCGCTGGTCGGGGGATTGGAGCTCGGATTATGTCTTCGTGGTCTTCCTGGAGGATGCCCAGATTTTGACAGGTTGGGGCAGGGCGGTCCGGCCTTGCCCAACGCTGGCCCTTTCTAAGGCTGATCAGGCGGCCGTCGCGCTGCTGTCGACCCTCCCCTTGGAGGCGAAGTCTATCTGGTCTTTGTTGGACGACCTACTTCTGAAGGCCGTCTTGTGGTCTCCGGGTAGGTCGCTTTTTCAGTCTTGGATTGCCCCGTGGCTTACCCTGATTTCGGTCTCCCTTGCAGGAATGGCTGGTCGCGAGTTCACCCGCGATGTCGATGAGCTGATCCGTCGTGGAGCCGCTCGGAGCAGGGGCAGTACCTCCGGAAGGGGGCCTCGGCGGACCGTTGAGGAGGAGGTGCGCCGAGCCGAGCCCTCCGTGGGCAAGGTGGTGGCCGCGCCTCCCGCATCTTCTTCTGGTGATCTCCTCCCCGGGGCGGTCGTAAGGGCCGGATCCGCCCCACCAGTCCAAGAGGCGGGGGGCAACGACGGGTCCGGTGCAGCTTCCCTTGCGCTTGACGTGCCCCCTCTTGTCCCTGAGGGAGGAGGTGGCACGAGGCAGAAACGCTCCCCTTCGGCGCCTGCCGAGCCTCACGAGGGGAAGAGGAGGAGGGAAGGTGAGGCTCTCTCCAGTCCGGCGTGCTCCGTGCCCCCGGCGGTGTTCGCCAGGGATCTTCCGGTGGCCCTGACAACCACCCCCGTCGCGGCGTCTCCGCCCCCAATATCAGGAATCGGTGCCCTACTGGCGGGCAGCTCGGCCTCCCTCGAGGTCACCCCGGGGAGTTCGGTGTTTGTCGACCGAGCCCTGGCTCAGCAGTTCGCCGAGGGTTCCGTCCTCCCCCGGGACCGCAGTCTCCTCGAGAGGATCCCCGTCGACAAGGTGTCAGACACCCTGGTCTGGATCCTTCAACAGGTTCGGCTATCCTACTGTCCTTTCCTTCGCTCTCTTCTTGGGCTCATGTCTTGTCTTCCAGGGTTCAACGCTCACTGTTGAGTCGCAGCGTCGAGCCGTCCATTTGAGGGAGCTGGAGGAGTCCTCTGTGAGGGCCCATGAGCGGGCCGGGACGGCGGAGGTAGCTATGGTGGAGGCCCAGATGGAGTCTCGGCAACTCAAGCTCCGGGTGGCCGAGCTAGAGGGACGAGTGGGTGACCTCCAGGGAAAGTTGAAGGACGCTCGGCAGTCGGCCGAGGAAGCGACGGAGTCGTTCCGCCTGGAGAGGGAGGAGCTTCAGAGGGAACTGTCGGATCGGCGTCAGGTGGCGCGGTTTGCGGAGGAGTTGGAGAGGGGCGTCGTCGCGACTTTAGGGAAGAGGATCTTCGAGGTCCTCAGGGAAGCCTTCGGTACATACGAAGGCCTCATCGGCCCCCGGATCGTCGAAGTCGTCCAGTCTTCCTTCCGGGATTGTGCGGAACGCGTCCGGCAAGCTCCTCCACCTGTCGATCCCCCTCGCTCCGAGCAGGGCGAGGCGCCCGAGGATGTGTCCTCTCGGGCCCGGGCCCCCTAGGTCATCCTTGTCTTTATCCTCAAATTTTTTAGCATCCGCTTCGCTTTGGCCCGGTCTACTTGAAATGGATCCCGGACCTCGCAATCTCCTTCGGCTTCGCTACCGGTTCCTGGCTTCGGAGCGAATAATTGCTGGTTGCATGGATGTTCGCTTAGGCCAGCAACTTTGTGTTCTTGGTCGACAGGTTTTGCTCTGCCGTCGTTACCCTAGTTTCCGTAGGTGCCGAGTCTTGTCGTCCGCCGAGGGCGGATTATATGTAGGGAGGCTTCCCCGCTTCGATTTCCTGTAAATAAGACACACTTCTGTATATTGGTTAATTATTGGAAATGAAATGGACTTACTTGAACTTCCCGCGCATTTTGCTTTGTTGCTGCGACCTCGGCTTCTCTGCTGACGGTGGTCGCTCTCCTCCTTTCTCCCGGGGATTGTCCCTTGCCCCTCGATTGGACAGGTCGGTCGACGTCCTTGATGACAAGGGGGGCTGCCCCAAGTTTTATGAGCAACGAAGTCGGTCCGCGGGGGTGTAGCTCCTCGGCTATGGTTCGGTCGGAGTCAATGCCGGCCGGGGGAATTGCCCCCCAAACTCACGAGCGAGGGAGTTGGTCGGCGAGGGCAAAGCTCCTCGGCTTAAGACCGGTCGGCGTCCGCGCTGGCTTGGGGAATTGCCCCCAGACTTACGAGCGAAGGAGTCAGTCGGCGAGGGCGAAGCTCCTCGGCTTAGGACCGGTTGGCTTCCGCGCTGGCTGGGGGAATTGCCCCCAGACTTACGAGCGAAGGAGTCGGTCGGCGAGGGCGAAGCTCCTCGGCTTAGGACCGGTGGGCTTCTGCGCTGGCTGGGGGAATTACCCCCAGACTTACGAGCGAGGGAGTTGGTCGGCGAGGGCAAAGCTCCTCGGCTTAGGACCGGTCGGCGTCCGCGCTGGCTTGGGGAATTGCCCCCAGACTTACGAGCGAAGGAGTCAGTCGTTGAGGGCGAAGCTCCTCGGCTTAGGACCGGTTGGCTTTCGCGGTGGCTGGGGGAATTGCCCCCAGACTTACGAGCGAAGGAGTCGGTCGGCGAGGGCGAAGCTCCTCGGCTTAGGACCGGTTGGCTTCCACGCTGGCTGGGGGAATTGCCCCCAGACTTACGAGCGATGGAGTCGGTCGGCGAGGGCGAAGCTCCTCGGCTTAGGACCGGTTGGCTTCTGCGCTGGCTGGGGGAATTATCCCCAGACTTACGAGCGGTGGAGTCGGTCGGCGGGGGCGAAGCTCCTCGTCTTGGGTCTGGTTTTGTCTGACCCCCCATCCGGTGAGGCGGTGGTCTTCACTCTTATGCACCCTTAGTGAAATGTTGATTCCGTCGAAGATAAAGAAAAGATAAAAGGGAATGCATTTGTACTCTTAAGGGTCCTATTGGACTAGTACATTTGGAGGAAAATAAAAAAGGAAATAAGGCTAGATGGAGGGATGTAAACCTAGATAATCTCCTCCGGACTAGGCTACGATCGGGGGGAGGGGCCTCGCCTGCTCACTCTATGATGCGGAGGGGTCCTTGGACGGTGTTGACCTTCTTCCCCTTGTCCGGTTGCATGGAGGTTCCTTCTCCGTGGGCCGGCTCGTCGGCTAAATTCCTTGCGTGCCCTCGGCTCATCAGCTTCTCAATGTCCTTCTTTAGGTGCCAGCAGTCTTCAGTGTCGTGGCCATTGTCCTTGTGGTATTTGCAGTACTTTTCCCCATTCTTCCCCCCTCTTTTTGTCTTTGGTGGGGGACGATCGGCACGCTCTTCCTTTTGCACTTGAGCGAGGACGGCGTCCGGGGTGGCGTCCCTCGTACCCTCTCCCCGCTGCCTGTTTCTCGTCCTCTTCTCGGTTCGGTATCCTTCGGGGCTGCGGCGCTCGCTATCGCCGCGTTTGGTCCCTCGTCTAGCTTTTCCTGCCCCAATGGCCAAGGTCTCTTCGGTCAACATGAAGCGCTCGGCCCTTGCCATGATCCCTGGGAGGTCCTTCGGGGGATCGTTGTGCAGAGATTTCTTCAGGCCTCTATGGCGCAGACCTTTCTTTAGGGCCGTTTGGACCACAAGGTCGGGAGGGCTGTTTACGTTCAGCCGTTCCGCGTTGAAGCGGCGCATAAACTGTCGGAGCGGCTCGGTCGGGCCCTGCACTATGTTAAACAAATGTTCAGCATCAGGCATTACCTGTCGCCCTGCCATGAACTGTTTGCAGAACAGCTGGGTGAGTTCCTCGAAGCTGTCGATGGAGCGGCTCGGTAGGCTGCGGTACCAGGTTCTCGCCGCTCCCCTGAGGGTCGAATAGAAGCCCCTGCAGAGCAGGTCATCGTCGGCTCCTTGGAATGACATGTCCCCCTCGTAGTCCATTACGTGGTTTCCCGGGTCTCCTATCCCGTCGTACTTCCCCAGCGCCAGGATCTTGAATCGAGAGGGGACCCGCGCGTCGGTTATTCTCCGCGACAGGGGGCACCGGTCTCCGTGGATGCCTCCGGGGGTCCGACACCCGCCTACCTCCGGCTCGTTTGGTGGTGGAGGGGGCACCGGCGCCGGCGGGGTCGGCTCCACGGCCCTCGCCACACTGGGGGTCGGGCTGACCCGGCGTTCCCGGCTCCTCCGGCGGGAGCTTCCGCTTCGCCGTGATCGGTCCATCGAGTGGTGTCGATCGCTTCTTCCGCGGCGGGGTGACCGTGGCCGACGAGACGACGCGGTCACCGATTCGTCCCCCGTGCCTTCGGTTTCTCTCCGGCTCCTTTCACGATAAGGGGAGGAGGCGCGTGATCTCGCCTGATGGGAGCTGGGCAATGTGAACCGACGCTTCGTGTTCGGTCTTTGGTTCCCGTGGTCATCGACCACAGCGGACCGTAAGAGCGGGGGCCCCCCGCCCAACGATGGCCGTCGCCCAACACGTCTCCGTTGGTCGGCCCAGCGCCGACGAGCTGCTGTACCGTTGCGACCAATGTCTGGATGCTCACGTTGGTCTCTTGGGCCAGGGCGCGGAGCTGCCCCTGCGTGGCTAGTTCCGACCCGCCAGTCTCTTCGGTTGAGGGGGCGGGGCGATCGTCGTCGGGTGCGTCCTCAAGGTTGCTGTTGGGTGCGCCATTCCCCTCCTCCGGGATGGGGGGCATGCGTCTCTTTCCATTGCAGGCTCGTGCCATTGCAAGTGCGGGTTGTTTCTTCGTGGAAAAGTTCGTTCCCACAGACGGCGCCAGATGTTTCAGAGTGTTTTCTCACTACAAAAGCATTGACCGTGGACTACCCGGTCAACATGGTCAAGGGGCCGACTTGGGTCCCTCGGGTGCGTCGAGTCGGCGCAGACACGGCGCGAATCGGAGTTGCGGACGACGTGGAACGCGTCGGCTGGGCCGGGTCTGGATCCTCAGCCACAAGGGGGGCGAGGGGAAGCCTCGGCCCGGTGTGAGACGCTCGGCCTCGGACAATCGGATGACGAGGGGTAGCCTCGGCGCCTCGTGAGCGGAGGGGAAGCCTCGGCTCGGATGGACGTGCTCGGCCTCGGTCGGTTCGGACGACGAGGGGTAGCCTCGGTCATCCTGCTTGATGCGTGGCCGGCGTGGGGCGGAGGGGAAGCCTCGGCCCGTGGATCTGACGTCCTCCTGCGCAGACGAGAACACTCGTCAGGGGGCCGGACCTTGGTTCCAGCCAAATCCCCTCCGATGCCTAAGTCAGACGATGATCTGAAAGAGGAGACTCGGCGGAGACGGTTCGACTCATGAGGAGATCAGAACGACGTCTACCGGCGCGAGCGGGGGAGGAAGGAGAAGAAATGGGGGAACTAGGTCGTTGATGGAGTACCTTAGGCTTTAGTTACCTGAGATGCCGTCCCTTGTCTAGTCGTCCTTCTAGCCCTTTTATAGGCCTCCCGTCGCGATTGCCCACGACTCACGTCCCTCGTCCGCCCCCGATCGTGCCCCCTCAATCCGCCTCCCTATCGCCGTTCCCTGCGCCATGCCAGCACCTCCCCATTACCGCCATTAAGTGGTCGAGGGCCCGGGGGAGCGGTTATCGCTGGAGTGGGCGAGGGATTTGCGCGTTTCCGGGGCCGGGTAGGATCGTCGTTCGGGGGCCCTCGAAGGGGCCTTGTCGGGCGGGCCTGATCTCGCAGACGGGCTTCTGATCGGTAGTTGGGTTTCTAGCTCCATGTTCTTTCGGGCTTCGTTTGGTGGGCTGCGCCTTTGGGCCCATGCTGTTGGGCTTCCGTAAAATAGACGTATCAGCTGGTAATGAATGTTATTGTTTTCTAGATGGCTACTCAGGTTATGATCAGATAGAGATCGCTCTAGAGGACCAAGAGAAAACCACTTTCACTTGTCCCTTTGGAACTTTTGCATTTAGGAGAATGCCATTTGGATTATGCAATGCACCTGCTACTTTTCAATGTTGCATGTTAAGCATATTAGTGGTATGGTTGAAAAGATAATAGAAGTATTTATGGATGATTTCTCTGTATATGGCACCTCTTTTGAAAATTGTTTATCTAACTTGGCCCTTGTTTTATGCAGGTGTAAAGAGAAGAACTTGCTACTCAATTGGGAGAAGTGCCACTTATGACTACAGAAGGTTTGGTACTTGGTCACTTAGTTTCTAAAGCAGGTATTCAAGTGGATAGGGCGAAAGTTGAGGTTATAGAGAAGTTTCCAACACCAAAAAGTATTTGAGATATTCGTTCCTTCTTGGGTCATGCAGGATTTTATAGACGTTTCATAAAGAATTTCAGCGCTATCTCTCGACCTCTTTGCAATTTATTAACTTCAAATACTGAATTTATTTGGACACAAGAGTGTCAAAATTCATTTGAATAACTGAAATTCTTACTTGTCTCATCGCCTATTTTGCAGGCTCCAGATTGGACTCTTCCTTTCGAGATTATGTGCGATGTGAGTGATTACGCAGTGGGGGCGGTTCTTAGGCAAAAGAAAGACAAAGTTCCTTATGTGATTTACTACGCAAGTAAGACCAGGAACGATGCTCAAAGAAATTACACGAAAACGGAAAAAGAATTACTTGCAGTGGTATTTACGTTGGACAAGTTCAGGAGCTACATTTTAGGATCGCCTATCGTCGTCTATACGGACCACTTTGCACTCAAATATTTATTATCTAAAAAGGATACAAAGCCTAGACTTATATGATGGATTCTTCTTTTGCAGGAGTTCAACATCGCGATACGAGACAAGAAGGGAGTGGAGAATCATGTAGCAGATCACTTCTATAGATTGACGGTAGGCACAGAGTCATCAGATACACTGTTAAGAGATTCCTTCCCCGTTGAGCAACTTTTCGCAGTCTCTACTCTACCATTGTATGCGGACATAGCCAATTATTTAGTGACAGGTAGAACTCCATCACATTGGTCATCTCTTGATTTTAAACGTTTCAAACATGAGGTAAAATCTTTCTACTTTGACGATCCTTATCTCTTTAAATATTGTGGAGACAAAACTGTGAGACGATGTATACACTATCAATAGATTAGTAGTGTTTTACAATTTTGCCATTATGGGATATGTGGAGGACATTTTTCTGCTCATAAAACTGTTGCAAAAATTTTACAAAGTGGATTTTTCTTGCCCACTATGTTTAAAGATGCATATGCTTATTGTAAATCATGTGTGAGTTGTCAACAGTTTAGGTGAATCACAAAAAGAAATATGATGTCATTAAATCCCATGTTAGAAATAGAAATATTTGATTGTTGAGGGATTAATTTTATGGGACCTTTTCCACCTTCATTTGGTTATGTTTTCATACTCGGTGTACAATTGTTTATGTTTCTAAATGGGTGGAGGCTATTCCTTGCAGGTCTAATGACGCATCCATCGTGTTAAAGTTCTTGAAAGAAAATATCTTCACACGTTGTGGAGTGCCAAAGGCCATTATCAGTGATGGAGGTTCCCACTTTTGTAATAGGCTTTTCGCAAATTTAATGAAGAAGTTTGGGGTGACGCATAAAGTTTCAAATCCATACCATCCTCAAACTAATGGACAAGCTGAACTTGCAAATAAGGAGATCAAGAATATCCTTTAGAAAACGGTGAATCCCACGCGTACAGATTGGAGGCTTCGCTTGCCTGAAGCTTTATGGGCCTACAGGATGACATACAAGACTATTTTAGGGATGTCTCGTTACCGTTTAGTTTATGGAAAAAAATTGTCATATCCCCGTTGAATTAGAGCATAAATCTTATTGGGCTATTAAAACTTTAAATCTGCTTGGTGACTCATCGAATGATTCTCGTAAATTCAGATCTTGAAGCTTGAGGAGTTACGGAGGGAGGCGTATGAAAATGCAAAATTTGAGAAGGAATGAATGAAAGCTGTGCATGACAAGACGATCCTACGGAAGGAATTTTAGCTTGGGGACAAAGTTATTCTTTATAACTCATGATTGCATATATTTCCAGGAAAGCTACGTTCCAAGTGGTCGGGCCTATTTCATGTCAAACAAGTTTTTCCACACGGAGCGGTAATTGTGGTGAATGAAAAAGATGGGAGCGAATTCAAAGTCAATGGGCAATGACTGAAACACTTTCAAGAACTTTGGACCAAGGGGAATACAACCATGGAGCTTACGGATCCACCTTCGGGTGGCACTTAAACTGGTGTGTTCTTTCCTTATTCAGTAGTAGTAGATTTTTTTCTTTATTTTATACTTTTTATTTTTCTTAGGAATTTTGACTCTGGTATTCTCTTTTCAACATTGAGGACAATGTTTTTCTTTAAGTTGGGGGGAATGTATTAGACTTTTTGTTAGGAGATTTTTTTAGTTTTTTTAAAAAGAGAGAAAAGAATAAATCACCATCACTCATCTTCTAACCATCATCTACTCCCTCTTAAAGTGTCACTTTATCGGATGATTATGCATTAATGGCATTCTAAAAATAGTTTATGGCTTGAAATCATTATTTTTCTCTTCATGGAATTAACCATTAATATGCCCCTTATGAAAAGTTTCAAATTTCATGACTAATATCTCGAAATGGTTTGAATTAATTCCATGCAAGTCGTTGTGATGCATAAGTTTAAAGTAGACATGATTGATAGGAATAATTTTCTTTTTGAAGAGGAATGTGGCCATAAATATGTGCTGAAATGTGAGTCTAATGAATGGGTGTGAGTTGCTAAAAAATAATGAAAAAAATGAAAAAAAAATGAGAAAAAGAATAAAGTCATCATTACCTTGCGTTTATCAAGTAGCCGAGTCTTCATGCCTCATGAAGCATTAGAGATACGCGTCGAAAAATGGATATATGGGGAGTGTACTCAAAAAGAGATAATAAAAACTTAGATGATTCGAGTTATTACGTTCGACGGGCCCTTCTAAGCCTAATGCCCGAAGGTCGTCTGGCCCATAGTCATTAACTGAAAGCTCGATACATGGATCACTCTAAGTCAAAAAAAAAGAAAAGAAAAGCGAAAAAAAGACATGGCAAACTCAACACCCATGAATCAGACGATCTTTAATAATGTCAATTCCTTGAAAATTAGAAAGTTATGAATTGATGTTGTGTTATACTTTTGGCCTATGCAAAACGATGATTGTATGTTATGTATTTAAACTAGATTAGAGAAAATGATATGGATTTGATCTCATTCATAATTGTGTATATTCGTGGTAAATATTATGATGGAAAGTGCGTTATTGAGCCAAGCCTTAGACAATTGGAAGGATTTAATATTTTTCTAAACATTCGATTTAGTCGCTCTTTTTCGCTAGAGACTGTCAAAACGCTAGTTGGGGGGGTATGATTCATGGTAAATATTATGTATTTAGCCCCACATTTAGCCCCATTTTGTGCATATATGGTACTTATTTGGTCTCTAATACGAACGTATTTAGAATACCCTTAATTATTAGAGTAAACTCTCATTCTATGCACGAAACAATAATAAACTGAGTATTTCTGTCCTTTTTGTAATTTTCGTGCGAAGATCTCGATCTCACGATTCCAACAACTATTTATTTGTATTTTTCTAAGATCTGTGCTAATTTCTATGAATTTTTGAATGCAGAATACAATTTAAATGAAGGAAATACGAAGAAATACGGCCGAATACGACGAAAATACGTTCTGAATACAACGCCTCTCCATACGCAAGGACACATGGCAAAAATCCAACGTTTCCCCGCTCAATCCTACGCTCCAGGCAAGAGGTCGACGTGGCGTCTTCATGTTCATTGATCGGCCATCGGACGAATCAAATTTACCCCGCATCGGAGCTGGATACGACCAAATGGAGCGGATGCAGGCTCGAGCATAAGGGGCGACGTGGAGTTCTATGGGTGGTTGGATTTTGATCCAACGACGTGGATCCTCTCTGACGCAGAGTCGGACTGATTGAAGGAGCAGGTGAACGAGGGATCTGCTAGGACATGTGTCAGCTCCTAGGGCGATCCCGCATTGGATGAACGGCTCCAATTTGCAACGGTTTTGATTCGGATTCTATTGGAATTTGGATGCGGGTTTTGAACCCGTTAAGCCCCCAAGAACCCACAATGTATCTATTTAAGCGTATTCTAGGGTTTTTGGCCGTATTCATTGTGTATTGGAGCCTCTCTTGTGCGATTTTTCGTGAGATTTTCTTGGGCTTTGGAGACAGAGGCTAGAGGCTCTTGCAGAAGGAATTCTAATGCTCTTTGAGGAGTTTTGGTGCTAGAAATCTCAACTTATACTTTGTATTTCACGTATTTAGCATGTATTTTGAACTTTTGATCATGTATTTGCTAATGAAACTGAGTTTTCTTCTCTCCATGCGTGGATAGTGCCTTTATGTGTTGGTTGTGATGTAGTTAGGGCTATGTGATCGTTTATTTTGTTGTCTTTTTGCCCTATATACATGTTATAATCACGTATTTCATCGATTTCTACGTATAATCTAATTGAGTGTGTTAATTGGAGACGTGTGCATGCTTAATTGAATATGATCTGAGTAAGACTTATTCATGATGTGATCCGAGAGGACGTATCATGACCTGAGAGGGCACTTGTGTGTATTTTCCTTATGAAATCGACGTTATACGTGATTAATTTTTGGCATTTTTTCTTTACACGCTTTATCGCCATACTTTTCGACCTTTTCTACCTTAGCCGGATGAGATGTTGAGTTATAGAGAAGGTATTCAAAATCATTGATTACAAAACCATTAATGAAATCACAACCGACACATGCTCCTCTCATTAGCTTCTTATATCGACTCTCCGTACTTGTTTTAGTATTATTTTCTCGTTTACTTAAAACCATTATCACGATTATCTCACCTTCGAAAGGTGGTAGTTTTTCATTGTTTTAGTAATAATTAGAAACTGATTCTTTTTGTTTATGGGTCGACTGTCCCGTGGATTCGACACTTAACTCTCCAGTTTTACTACTTGATCGATCTCCTACACTTGGGAGTATCGTTCATGTCTTTTGAGATGAGTCATCAAGGTCCGCCTGGGGCCGAGTCTTCTCCATCCTCCATTAAAGCTCGGCAGACTTACGGATGTCAGATATGGACGAGAGGCTATTTTTGGCCTCAACAGCCACCCACTCGGCCTCTGCCTTGGCGACGAGGGCTCTCTCTAGATTCTCCTCTGCCTTCCTCGTCCGGGCTTCAAGCTCGAACGCCTTGCGCTCAGCGGCTTCCACCTGCCGACCTCCTTCGATCAAGTCGACGGCCTGGCGACGCAACACAACGTCAAGGACAGACATCTGCAGACAGGATTCAGTCAGGGATAGCCAAATTGCAAGTCAAATGACAAAAGGCAGACGACGTACTTGATATCCGCTCCCCACAAAGAAGTTGACCACCCGTTCGAGGTCCAACCCCTAAAGGAGCTCCACATCCCGATGAAGGATTGAATTCTCCACCAACCGAGCAATCGTCCCGAAGTCTAGCAGGGCTGACTCTTCCCTTCTGACGATGAATGGAGGATGGTGGGGATCATCCATTATAGGCCCTGAAGAGCGAGACAAAAGCTGATTGAGTAGCAAGACTCGATCAAACTCCGCAGGGATCGGGCCGACCAAGGGAACATGTGACTCGATACCACCCCACGGCCATCTATCCAAAAGAGGTGCCAAGGGAGTCTGAGGCACCAAGGGAGTCTCGATCACCCCCTGAGGCTCAAGAGGGGCCACCCCCAAGCCTATCGCCATGGGCAAAAGTTGGGGGGTTTCCTCCTCTACCCGCCTTCTTTTCTCCGACTCCTCCCCCGCATGGGATGGGTTTCCACGTTTCTTGCTGACGGTCTCCGTGGTCCCAACGACCTCGACAGTGTCAACATCGTCCACAACCAGCGGCTCTGAAATGACGACGGAGGTGAGGGATAAACATATCGAGCAACGGCCCGATTCGAGGTCTCCATCGAGGAGGCACGAGAAGAAGGCCTTGAGGTCTGCCTGACCTTGCCCCCCTTAGGGGAAGAGCTCTGGTTGACACTCGACACTTCAGCACGAGCGCTTGACCCTTCAGCGCTCCTTTTCTTCTTACTCTGCTCTCTCCAGACCCGATCCAGTCCAGGGTCGCCACTTTTACGAGCTCCGTTAGTCATATCTGCAAAAACAGATATAATTATCTTGAGTGGCTGTAATAAAGACACAGAGTCGATATGCATTACCTGAACTCCACAAGAGGGTCTTCAGTCGATGACCATCCAACAGTTACGGAGTCGACCTCTCTCGCCTTTGTCGACCCAGAAGGAGCTTTGCCACCTCAACCTGGCCCGACGATAACCTGGCCTTGACCTCTTCCAATGATAACCGGGACTCTTCAGTGAGCTTAGAGCTCGAAGAACTCCAACCGTTGAGCATCGGTCCCAGGTCAGGAAGGACGACAAATAGGAAAGTGTCTTTTCATCCGGGATCAGAAAGTTGGGGGGGTCATATATCAGCCTCACTGTCGGGCGAGCGACAATATGTACCATACTTGGCAGGGATCAAGTATTATCCGAAAGAAATACTTGAACAAACCGAGGGACGGTCAGACCCCATAGAGCTCACAGAGCACAATGAAGCCAACTAAGGGAGGAAGAGCTTGGGGTGCGAGTTGACATAGGGAAAGCCCTAAAGAGCATATGACCTCTACGATGAAAGGGTGAAGAGGAAACCGAAGTCCTATGCGAAAAGCTTTAAGATACACTCCAACCTCGTTCTTCCGGGAAAAACAAACTCTCTCATCCAAATTGGGCACTCTAACCCTAAAAGGATGACAGAGACAACCTAGCCAGACCTCCGCGGTCAGATCAAGTGAAAACCCAGGTGCCATCTCTAAGACAACTTTGGGAACCTTTGAGCTCGGATCCCTCCGACGAATGGGAAGATCTAGTTCGATTCGAACCCATTTTTCCTTTCCAAGAACTTCCTCGCATTGAAGGGGTCGAAGGCGCGCCATGAGCTCTTCGTAGGACGGCTCATGCATCCTAACTGGTGCCAACATACCTAAGGGATCTAAAGAAGAGTCGAGGTCAATAAAGAAAAAGTACCTTAGAAAGAAAAAGCGATCTCTGAAGAAGGCGACAGTGAAATCAAGCTTTCGAAACGAAGAAGAAGGCGGAACAAAAAATCTTTTCTCTTCCCACCCGTCTCTTTTATATGGAGGAGTTCAATAGACTGACGATCGATGAATGACACATGTCAGAAACAAGCCACATGAAGCAGTGGAGATCGATTCATAGACAAACGGATTTTGGCGGCACAAATCAAATCAAATGTTTCGAAAACTGGGTGCATTTAAGGAGATTACACAGCATGCTGTCTCAATCAAACACAGTTTCTGAGGCACGGATGATGGGGGCCATTATTAATGCACGGGTGCGGATCACGGTAAAGTATCCGTGTACCCGATCCATTTGGTACCAATAACCCTATGCCCGTTGCTCGAAGTGGAGCATTGTCGAGTCAAGTGAACAGCTAACTCGACCGTTAAGCTCCCGCTGATACTCAGGGGGAAGTTAATGGGGCCTAATAAATGGACAGCCGTTAACTCGAATCCTGAAGAAGATTGTGTCCGAATCAATGAGGGATGATTACATACAATCAATGGAGAACTGCCTAAAAAGATCCAAAAGGACAAAGGTAAAGGGGTCAAATCCCCAAGGTACGAGATCTAATACATAGACTCCACTCTTTCAGCTTATAATTCGTCCACTAAAGAGCTTGCAACGTCAGATCTGAGACGAACCTCCGTGGGTCGATCTCAGCTGATCCAAGCTCTCTCTCTTCCTTAAGTTCCCATACTAACTTAAGCATCAGAGGGGATTTGGGTCGGGACGCAGATCCGACCCCTCTGATGTTTCTTTGTGGTGTAGATTAACGAGTCTCCGTCTCTCGTGTGGGTCGCTTCAAAGCTTTTCAGCCTTGAACTATTGCCATACAAGCTGCTCAAGGGTCGATCGAGCACCGCATCGCAATCATCATCCATCAACTGAACATGGTTCTACCAACCTAGGGTCCCATTCAACTTACTGACGAGGCTCCGAATCAGCATAAAGGGTCCACGTCAGCTAGACAACTGTCTCGATCAGTTTTGGCCCGAACACATGCTTATACATGTATTGTATAGCTATGTATTATATGGTGTGTAAGTGTGCAAGTTGCATGTTTGCAAGTGAAGGTGATGTTCAATGCAATGCTGTGCCTACGGACACTAGTTGTCCGGCCAATTGCGTGTATGCTTGTAGGAATATCGATGATTTTTGAATGTATATGGTTTTCTTGGACAAATGTTTGTATCTCTCACATACCTTGCACCTATGTAGTCACGGTTGCGTTGTATGTGGGTCGGTGAATGGGTGTGTTTATAGAGGTATAGATATATAGTGTAGATTATCTTTACAGCTATATGTATGTGTCTTACATAATGTCTATATGTATGTACCTGTACGGCTATATGGATTATTAATGGGGGGCCGTATGTATACCTAACATTAGCCCTAGCCCGGAAAGCCCTAAAAAGTCCGAGGACGGACTTTATATCTAAGGTGGGTAGAGTGTAACGGCCCAAGTGCCATATACAGTAGGGCATATATTTTTGTGTGACATGCAGTGTATATGTGGTTGTATACATGAGTAGTGTGTATAGTAAGTATGTTGTGTGTATAGTAGATGGTTGCCTACGTGTTGGCCTATATGGATGAATAATATACTGACTATTTCATTGGCCTATATGGATGAATAGTATATTGACTATTGCATTGGCAATAATTGACTGTATTAAGTGCTAATTAATGTGGTGTGGTGTGTGTATAGTAAAAGGGGAGTGTGCAAGGTAGTGGTCTTTTTAATAGTGCATAATTATTAGTGAATTAGTGTTGTGTAGTAGTAATAGTGTATTGTTATTTGCATATTTGTATTAGTGTTATTCGTTTGGATTTGTTAGGGATGGCATGCTTGTAATTAATCATCCAAGATGAGGGGTAATTACCCAAACCCATGGCTACTTGAGAATTTACATTTTGGAAAGGAGATTTGTGTAATTTAATGGATTTTTTTGGATAATGCTAAGAGTTTCTTCAAAACCCTTAATTTTTCTCCCTTTTTCTTTCCTTTTCTATCATTTTCTTTTCTTTTCTTTTTTGTTTTCCCTCCCTCTCATTTCTGGCCGAAAATCTCATTGAAAAAAACAAAAGAAAAAGAGGAGGAAAAGAAAGGAAAAGAAAGGAGAAAAATAAGAAGAGGAGGAGGAGAGAAAAGAGAAGGATTCAAGGCAAGTTAGGAGCTTTGTGTGTGTGTGTGTGTGTGTGTGGTGGATCCTTGAGGGAATTTTTATGGAGCTAAAGTGGAGGTTTAGAGGAGGAAAAAGCAAGCTTCAATAGGTAGGAATCCAACTCCTAGTAGTGTGTTCATTGCATAATTGGAATGATAAGGTGAAGTTTGTCCTTGTTCTGTTTTCTGTATTTTTTTACAGTAAGTTAATCCATGAATATTGATCACTGTAGTTGCATATAAATTATGGAAATTTTTTATTTGGAACTCTGATCAAATTTCACACAACTTTCATGCTTTGAACATTTCCTAATTCTGTCTACAATTTGGAGTAATTAGCCTTTAACTGCAGCATATCAAAATCTGCCAAAAGTGACACTGTTTGACCAAAACAGCCACGTATCCCTCTATAGTTAATGAAATCGTGTGGTCTTGGTCACGTTGGAAAGTTAACTTCATTATCTAAAACTTTCATGTTTTGATCTCCTTGAAATTCTAATTGTAAGATGCCTTAAATGATAGATATTTCGGACCCAAGAATGCTGCCTGAAAATAGAATATATACACTATAGGGATTAGGCTATGATAATAAGCACATTTACTAAGATTTTCTGAAATTTCAAATTTGGAGAGAAAACTTTATAATCTACAACTTTAATTTAATAAGTTTTCCCAAATTCACAATTCACAGTTTGTTACATATTTCATTGTGCCACAAGTGTATATGTTTTGGTGATACAAGTGCATGGGATTGTGATGAAATGTGTGTGTGTGTTTTGTGCATATTGATCTTATGTCAAGAAATGCATATTGCTAATGCAAACTTATATGGATATGCTTGCAGTAATGAAAGATTGCACAAGTTGTTGCTTTTATTTAAAGAATCATGCACAAGTTGAACTCCATATTTCTCTTGATGCGGAAATGTGAATATGCTATGTAATGCACACACGGATATAGGACACGGATGGCACTATATGGAGCAAGAGCCATAATAGGAGGTGGGAGAATTCGCTGTGGAGCCACCTCTTGACTCCATTGGTAGTTGCCACAGTTGATAAAGGAGTAGATCACGTGACACTTGCACACCGGCATAGTATTGGGATCCCTTGCATTGCATTGCATCATATGCATCAATTGCTTCATGTGTGACATACCATCATATGCATCATGATGTATCTGGTTGAGGATGTGTGTGTTTCACTAATGTATGTGCATGCTGCTTTTGTTTAGTTCCTTAGTTGATTTCCTTATGGCTTGTGGTTGCGCATGTTGTGTGCTCACACCTTACATGCTAGTGATACTAACATCATCCTTGTATTACTTTAAGTTCTTTAATTAGTTGCAATAAGTCGTGTCACTCAGCTTATTAACATTGGTGTGCATGTTTTCTTTTCCTTTGTAACCTGTTACTTTATGCATTGTACCTCCTGCTAGCTCATATTTAAACATTTGTAGTTGTCTTCCTCTTGTTAATTACCACTTGTAGATTCATTAATTGTAGTCATCTTTATATTCATGCATTACTTTCTTGCATGCCATACTATTGCTTCCGTTGCTTGCTTGTATATAACTTTAATAACGCCAAGTTAGAACATAGAGTACTTTTACATGTTGTAACGATCGGTTTTATCGTTACGTTATATCCGTATTTCTCTCGTGAATTTTTCCTGTATCCGTATTTGGACGTATCTGACCCGTACCCGTACTAGCTGCTAGCATTTTACGTATTAGCTTTTATTATTTTAACATGATTTTTATTATTAACTTTTAGCAAATTCCTTTAATGCCTTTTCATATTTATAATTTTTCAAATTCAAATTTAGCTTTCAAATCTTTTTAAACATTTAATATTCAAATGGAAAACCTTCCTAATAAAACCTAATAACTAAAATTGACTAGCCCTTATTTCCCCCTATTTAAACCTATTAATTCTTCGGTTCAAAAGCTTTTCTATTATAACCCTTTTATTGTAATTATTTTTAAATGCCTCTTCTTAAAATTTGTTTTAATTTTCATTTCAAATTCAAATTCGAATTTAAGTTCTTTTTAAACATTTGAAAAACTTTCCTATTTAGTTCATATTAAAACCTATTGATTAACTCCTAATAATACCTATTTCTAAAAGCTTTCCTATTTTAAACCTAGTTATTAGCTCTAAATTCCCCTAATTAAATCCTTTTAATACTAAACCCATTAATGAGATTTCAATTCATTTCTTTTTACCCGGCCCAATACCCATCTTTCACTCACGCACACAGTATTAACACCAAAAAAAGAGAAAACATATAAGAAAACTTTAAACCTAAAACACTTTCACATGAGCCTATGTGACCCTGCTACTTTCTTTCTTATAAGAACACTAGGACACATCTGTTGTACACCCTACAACCCTTTAAATAATAACCCTAGTGTAAACCTACTCTCTTGCTACAGCCGCCTCTATCTCCCTCTCCCCTCCTTTCCGTCGCCGACAACCAAGCCCAACGCCGCGGTTCGCTCCGACGCCACCCTCGCAAGCACTCGCCGCCACCTCCATCCTCCCCGCATCACACTCGCCACCCTCGCCGTGGAGACCCCCTCGAACCCAGGTGACCGCCCCTCGCCGCACGCACAGCTCCGGCATCGCTCCGCCTGCAGATCGCGAGCCTCCGCCACCGACTACGAGCGAACCGGCCATCTCCTTCAACCTCGTCTCGCCTCTCTCTTCCCGCGGCCATCGCAACCCACCAACGGCCTCATCCTCCACCTCGAGCTCCCGTCGACACACCGATCATCGCTGTCCCCTTCCCTTCGCTCTCTTCCGGCGGCTCCCACGGCAACCCAAGAGGCCGCCTGCTTCGACAGTCCCACGACAAGATAGCGTCGCCTTTTCCGCAGTCCCGCCAGCGCTCCGATAACCCATCGCCTTTCAGACATCCCCTCTCCTCGCTGCACAAACCAACGACAACAGCTAGCGATGCATGATAAGGTAAGTTATCTTATTAGCGTGAACAGTATTTTGCATGCACAAAGTTATAGGGTGAACCGTGTATAATCTTAGATGACTTTATATGTTGACAACATCATGTAAACAATGTTAAATATATAGGAACAATGTCATTGTAAGGGGGGGTTTATACTATTTTATTACCTAAAACGTGTTGGGTTTAACGTCACGAATCCAATCTTACAGATATATCACACCTCACATAGACCACGTGGGCACCGGGATCTCGCTAAACAGGCAAGTACTTATCCCTTGCAAGTATACCGTTTCCTACAACTGCTTTCAAAGACGCAAGTATTTACTTTTTTAGTATATTAATTTTCTACAAGTTTCAAAAGCCCAATTATTTATCACTCATCGCTTTTAACCATATTGCTCCGGTCTCGTGACCGAAAATACCAAACAATTGCAAATGACAACTTTTAAGTGCGTTGTTCGGGCTTAATGAATCTTGTGAAATGGTTGGTTGCTTTTTACTTTCATCGCTTTTGAAATAAAGTATTTGAAACGCTCGCATTATTTGTATACTTTTAAACCGCTAAATGTACGCCAGTGATGAAATGTGATACTGGGCCCTTTGGGCAAATTATACGGATTATTGGGCCTTCGGGCAATTACGGATTATTGGGCCTTCGGGCATTACGGATATTGGGCCGCGGGCCATTTACGGAATGTTAGTCATATGGCTAACATTGAACTACGGATTGACTAATGGACACATTGGGTGGGGTAGTCTAGTGTAGTAGAGGCTGGAAAGCTGGATTACACTCTATTGGTGAACTTGACCGACACCTGGCCGGGTCGGTGAGTAGAGAGTCACGGGTAGCTCCCGTTGACTTGGGTGTAATGCTAGTCACGTCCCCCTCAGACACTGGGCTTGTCACTAGTTAAGAGATTGATTGTTGCACTCTTTTTACTCTGCCGATGCTATGGTGTAACATGCTAAACTTATTGCCACGATTATGCTGTACACACTACACTTGCCACAGTTATTGCTGTATACACCACACTTGCTATACTTATTGATGTACACACTACTCATGCTCGTTACTTTGCACACTACACTACTCATGCTCACTGCTTTGCACACTACACGTCGTTATGCTCACATGTTTTCTTATGCTGCTTCGTACCATCTTGATGGCATCATATTTTGTAAAATATATTATAAATCTTGCCGAGGGTCATTTTATTACTAACGTTTTAAATCTTGCCGAGTGACCCTCGCTGACGTATATTTCCTTGTCTGTGAAATATACGTTAGGTTTTGAGCAGAGTTCACCGAAGAGTTCTTTTAGAGATTGAGCAGGAGGACCAAGAGAACCAGGAGCACGAGATCCACTGCTGAAGATGGCAGACACATTGCAGCTTGCTAAAATTTTAATAATTGTTGTTGTATTTCTTTGTGGTGTAATTTTATTTGGTGTACCTGTTGTAATGGCCATGCGGGGCCTTAATTCTTTATGTACATGTAATCTGGGAGTTATAGAAATAATGTCA
Source organism: Scilla litardierei (assembly GCA_030789695.1). Taxonomy (NCBI): domain Eukaryota; kingdom Viridiplantae; phylum Streptophyta; class Magnoliopsida; order Asparagales; family Asparagaceae; genus Scilla; species Scilla litardierei. The sequence continues at coordinate 176,386,188 of CM061138.1, forward strand.
TCGTTTTATTGTTTTGATTGTTCGCAAGCAAGAACCTGCCAAATAGTTATACACAGACGCTTATTGGGTTGGGGCTTCACCGCTACAGCCCAAGCGGGCCCGTTCGCGTCCTCGCTCCCAAGTATAATGGGAAGCGGGGCGTGACACATGTAAATGGCATACTAGTTGGTGTTGCTTTCCTACTGGGTCATGTATTGACGTGTCCCAACCGTGGTTTCAGGTAGCAGGGGATGGAGTGAAGCTGGAGTTGACTTCGGAGTCATTGAAGGTGTCGATGTGAGAGTGTGAGTCTTTGTAGTGTGAGTTGGGGTATGAGATGAGTATGAGAGTTTTTGTACCTTTTGGTTCTTCTTGGATTTGGGGGTTTTTGGTTTAGAGCGTGGTCCTCGATGTATATGGACATGTATATTAGATCTGGGTAGGTTATGTTGTTTCTTTGTGTTGCTTCTTTGTTTCTGTACTGGATATCATCTCTCTGTTGCTTTGTGTTATTGTTTGTGTTTGGAAACAATACATGTACTACCTCAGCAGTGCGCAATGGACTTGCTTCAGTCTTCACTCGTCTTCACTCTCAACTCCCTGTGTATCATGGGGAGCAGGGCGTGACAACATCCTTCTCTCGAGAACCATATCTTACTTATGGAGGAGAGTATTAACGAGCTTAGGTCCTCCATGGTCGGTGTTAGGGCCACACTCGATAGATTGCACGCACAGTTCAATGTCGTCTATTGTTGGCACTTTGCCCAGGGCCATTGCTCCGAGGCCAGACCCTGTCTCCTCCTCACACCCCCCCACCACCCCATCACAATGGCCCCTTCCTCTTGACCATATCACGTATTCCCCCCTATTGCACATAGCCCTCATTTCCACTTGATTAACACTTTTAGGGCATTCTTTTGTACTAGCTTGGGTGATACACATCATCATCTCCTCCCCCATACATTATTCCTCACGATTTCATTGCATATTTTGCATTGAGGACTGTTGCAGGTCAAGTCGCCCAATAATAGAATTTATTTGATGAGAGAATCACAGGTAAAATGATTACAAGTGGTGGGTTGTCGATGAGGCTAGAGCGACTAAGAATGCACTCCGTAGGCGAAGGATCCAAGGTCGCCTGTTGGTCGTCGAAGGTCACCGACTGCTGGTAGCTGCGCCGAGCTTCATGTGAGAAGAACAACACGTCAGAAAGGCTGGGTTGGTTGTCAACCCGTCCGATGGTTAAGTTAGTGGATGACTTTTAAGGAGTATGTCGGACACACTTGACGATCTTAAGGTGGATCGGCTTTGCGTGGTGAGCTAATGAGGAAGGCACATATATATGGGGGATATCCGACCTTGAGTATGGAATAGAAGTTTTTGATTTCAACTAACCAACCCCCTTCTTGGTGGCTGAGGGGGGTATTTATAGGCTTAAGAGTTGGTTGATCACCGTCCAATCACGTGTCGAGTCTGCTTAGCTGGAGCATAAGTAGAGATGCGATAGGTTGCGAGAGTGTCAAAGATATGTATGCATTAATGTGTGTCAGACGGTGTCAGAGACATTAATGCATTAATGGGAGATGCGATGGGCGACCATCAATTCTCGCTCTCAACCTCTAGCATTAATGGGGGCATAGGTGGCACTGCGTCATCCTTTCAGAGATATTTGTGCATGCGCCTGGTAGGTCGCTCTAAGAGCGAGCCAAGCTCGGTGCCCGAGCTCGGCCCCCAAGCTTATCTTTAGTTATGCTTTCTGATTGGAGAGTAGGCGAGCTTCTTTTGTTGACCCTGTTGGCGAGCTTGCCGCTCGGCAAGGCGAGCTTCCCAGTGTTGCGACGAGGTTCCATTCAGGCTTGTTTTCATTTAGGATGGTCGAAGGGCTATTCGCTTGGGCTTCGAATATATGATCCTTTATTATCTGGGCCGGCCTTAAGGCCTTAACAATTGCCCCCATCATTCGAGTTCGAAACGGTAAGCGCGGCTTAGCTCGGATGACGTGTCGCACTCCTATTGGATGAGAGCTGGTCGACAACATTTAATTCGAATTGAACGCCAAATCCCTTATGTCATCATGGCGATTCGACGATGGTGGAGGATCGAGGCGTCCGATTGCTCGGAGCATGACACGTGGCTGATGTGATCGTGGGGGAAGTTGAGGCATCAGACTCGCCCAGATCTTGCCACGTGGCCAGCCTCCGACTGCTGAGATCGCCCGAATCTCCCTATAAATAGAGATGGGGGCAACGAGAGGGAGTTTATGCACTTACTTTGTCACGGTCTGCTTTCGATCGTACGCGTTACGTGCACGTATTTATTTTAGACCTTGTTTGTATCTGAACCCTTTGGTATAAAATGCCGTTGTGACCCTCTCGAAGAGTATTAAATTGTGGAATTATTTTGGGACGTCATTTCACGGGTCGTTCTCCCACGATTTGACCTTATTTGATGAGGCGTCGCGATTTTCATTGTTGACGTGTGGCCTTTTTATTTTTAGTTTCGTTTCTCGTCGTCGAAATTGTGATCCGTCTTCTTAGTATTGTTTCCCTCGACGATACGGTCGTCCCAATATTTATCTCATAATTTTAGAGGCCCGTTTGACATACTTTCACTGTTTTGCACCATCTATATTAGACCCCCTCATTAGTATTTCTAACTCTTCTAATATAATCCTATTTCATAGTAACCCTAGTTTTCTACACCATGGCCGGACCCAACATGTAACTCACACACCCAACGATACACCAACAGCACACGTTTTTGAGTAGGGCTAATCGAACAATAGAAATATAAGAATAGAACTAGACCTAAACTATAGCCTGCCAATTCAACCCACACCCTACTAATGTTGTATAACCCAAGTGGGCCTGAGGAGCCCCCCACTTGCTGTCCTTCCAAGCCCTAAACCAATGCTACCCCTATATAATATAATCTTAGATAATAATAAACCCTTTAAGCTTTCCTTCACGTGCTGTACTCGCACAAAATTCATCTTTTATAAAAGCCCAATGCACAGCTAACCTAAGAACTAGACCCCCACACACGTGATGGCAGCAGGCACCCCCCCACTCTTCTATTTGATAAACCCAAGGTTATCTCTCACCCTATCCTTATTATAATATTAAACCTAAGCAACCTAGGGTAACTATTACTCTCAGCCGCCAGCAACATAACCTACAACCTACGCATCCCAGCTCGCGCGGCCACCCATCCACCTCCTCCCCGACTCCGGCCATCGTTGCCTCGGCCTCCGGCCATCCAAGCGACTCCGGCGTACACCCACATCCTTGATCAACCGCCGGAAAAACCCCGAGAATGGCATCTCCCCCTCTCGTTTCCTTGATCCCGATCACCCAAGACCCATGGCCGCCTCAACCCATGAAACTCACGGTGACTCTCTCCCATCTCCTCCGCCTTGACCCGCGAACCGCCGTCGCCAGCCATCTTCATCGCCAGAAAACACCCCAGAAGCAAACCGCTGCCGCGAACTGCAGCGCCCAGCATCAGCAGCCCGACGCACGACGGCTTCTCCGGTGCTCTCCGCCGCCCGCCGCGTCAGCAGACCCCTCTCATCGACCATCCCCGTCGATATCTCTCGCCGGAAGCCCTTGCGCGCAGTGGCGTCGTTGCTGCTCATCGCAACAACGGCCACGGCGTCGGAGGCAGACACCGTGCCCAGCTTCTCCTCCCCGCATCGCGCTGGTCCCCGCTCAGCCGTGTGACAGCCGTCCCTCGCCTGTAAATCACAAACGGGAAAGGAAACGATAGTCAACATGTGAGTTATTTCCTTTTATAAGTTGATATCAGAGTGATGGGCTTGGTTTTTGTATAAAATGTGTTGTGAGGGGATAGATATGTTTATAACGATTAAAATTGCCAGCATGGTCTAGTATTAGAAACTCATTTTGAGATGTTAGTAATTGTTTATATGACCCATGTCAGTAGTAGATGATAATTTTTATAGGCTAGCTACGTATTTGTGAGTTAAATTTTAACTAGATTGTTAGTATTTTAGTTTTTATAAATGTTAGGTCAACCTATAACATTGGAAATTATATTAGTTAGTTCACTGATGCATATACTAATTAGCCTAGATTGTTCTTACAATTGTTGATTAATTGTCGTACTAGCTACGCGACATATATTATCATGTTAATAATATCTGTGATCATTAATACTGATGTGTCACACTTTGGAATAGAGAACCTAATTAAAATTGATTTATTAGACGTCCCAGGTTGCCTAATAATTTCTTGTTCCGTCGTAACGAACTCATTCGTGCTCGTGAATTTTATCACAGAGTATCCGTCTTCCTATACCGTACGCACTGCAGGAATCCAACCCCTGACGTCGCTACCCGACGTCAGAGTAGCACTCGCGTCGTGTTGAGGTAAGCCCCGCACTCGCGTCGTGTTGAGGTAAGCCCCGCTCCGTAGGAACCCACACCGCAAGTTAACAAGATAAAAACTGTAATTTTATTGTGTTGGTTAATTCACTAATTGAAGATAATGAATACGGGACTGTAGGTTGGTGTGATGATTGGTGTTTGGGCACGTAGGCAGAACTGGACTCCTTGATCTTGTGACTATCAACACTTCCCTCTTCAGGCAAGTGAAACTTACCAACCTTGTTTTAGGCCATGCTTTAGGCCATTTCCTTGATCTTAGCGTGAAAGAGACTAGACCGTGAAATGATAGCGGTCTAGGCGCAATTTCAAGTTCTAGCTTGACAACGAAGCCAGAACTGCCTTTTGTCATGTCATTTCATGCATTTGCCTGTCATGTTTAAATTTCTCTAACGGTACACATTTTTAGTTGAATATCTGCCATGCATTTGCATTCCTACATGCCATTTGATTTGTATGTTGCATCGTTTCACACGCTACCCAATACTTGTACAATCCGTGTTTCCGTGTTTCCGGCTAGGCACCTGCTATGCGGGCATAACCCTACGCCATACTTGTTAAAAACACTTCCTGGCTCGTGATCCAGAAGCGAGCATTCCATGTTCGGGGGTAAGGCCCTGGCTCGATACACGTGGAGGGGTAGGGATAAACGGTCACTTGAGCATAAGAGTTGGCCCGTACAGCCTCTCTAGCCAAAGGACGAAATCTCTGTGCACGACGTGCTTACTATACTTGTACTTGTCTTTGTGAATGTTCCTTGCAAAACTTGACATCCATGCCATGCCATGCTTGTACCTTACTTTACCTTACTTTACTTGTTGCACTCTTATTTTAACTGCCATGTCATTGCATCATGCTAGAACTGCTAGGTTGTTTACCTGTACTTTCAGTTTCCTTGCACAAGTCTCTTGTAGACTTGCTGATATGTGCCCCTTGCTCTTTTGGGTATCACATGTTAGACCCTGAGCCAGAGACCGTAGCTGAGTACGTGGTTGTCGCTGACGCTGAGCCTGAGCCCATGTCTGTCCAGGAGGAGTTTGTGGCTACCGGTGACCATTCTTAGCGACCTTGCTGAGCTTTCTTTTGTTTTAGGATTGTTGTTAGTTGTCGGTGCGTGGCACCTTTACTTTGTACGTTGTACTTTTGTTGGCCATGTTTGTGCCTTAGACTCTTTTTCCTTTTAGCCTGGTGGCTTCTCTGCGATGTTGGAGTTTATTATAATGGATATTCTGAGATTTTTCTTTTGTCTCATTTCCTTATTATTACCTTTGTTTTGTTTCGCGTTGCAAGGACCTGCAATTTAAAGTTGATTGACGCTTATCGGACTTGCAGCTTTGTAGCTTCAAGTCTGAGCGGACCTACTCACGTCTCGCCTCCACATTTTTGGGAAGCGGGGCGTGACAGGTTTTGTTGGTGGCCCATGCACGTCCCGTCTTGCAACTGCGAATTATCGAAACAACGATAATAACTATGGAATGTCCATTAAATAAATTACAACATCCGAGTCATAAGCCTTGAGTCTAGTCGTCTTCCTATGTCACTAGGTGGTAAGAAGACTTAGTTAGTCCCTGAGCTTGCTAGTTAGAGGTCCCTGATTGTTAGTTAGACTCCCTGCTGGGAATTGATTTAATCGTCGTAGGAGTTACCTTAGTGGTTCTTGCCTAACTCTGACCATATTAGACTTCTAGAATTTCTTTAGTCGTTCGCTTGGGTTCATCGATTTCGGACCAAGCTGGATGCAGTTCAATACAGCCTAGTCTCTTAGGAAGTCTTAGCGCTAAGTTTCTTAATCTTTAGTTAGTCGACCGTAGGAGTTTCCGTAGATTTTCCCGAGTCATATCCTAGGCGTGTTTAAGTTTCGATCATGCGACCAATTCCTTGACTCGATTCACATGACCACCACATTTTGACAATCGTTGATCCTTCGAATGTCCTCCTTCGCAAGCTTGATTCTTTTAAAGTTATTTTTCGATTTCCCTTATTAAAATTTTTCGCTAAGTTTAAATTTTGTTTTAAACCCTCTACGTATGTATTTAAATTTCTCACTTTTCGATTGAGTCAAATTCTTTGTAGAATTTGAAATCTACTGGTTGTAATTTTAATTATTACCTCGTAACTATTTTCTAATCTAAATTTTTCGCATTTCGGTTAGAAAGTCTATTACTATTTTGAAAATTCGATATACCATCTTTTCTAAACCTTGAGATTCATTTTAACCGCTTAACATACATACTTTAAAATATTTTTCCAAGTTAAGTAGAATTTCAATTATTTTTATATGTCAGTTCTAGGCTCGTTGTGTTCTGTAACGACTGTTTTTCATGTATCTGGATTTATTATATTATATTATATGTTTTGGTGGATTTTTCTCCTTATGCGTGGTTTTCGTCTCCGTAGCTTTCATTTTCGATCGTTTCGTCGTGTTTTCTTAGCTTCTTCCGTTGATCGTCGATTTTGGAGTAAGTCATTCGTGACGGGCTTCGTATCGGTCATATCTTATTGTTAGATCAAGCCTAGGAGTCTTAGGAATCGATCCCGGAGCCTCGCGCTCCATTTCGGAACTTTCTGTGCACGTTAGCCGGTACAAGAAGGGGAACCGACCGACTAGATGACGATTTAGTCGGCCGGCAAACCTTCATGGACCGACTAGTGGGCCTTGTTAATTATTCAGGAGTTACTGTTTGTCGTTAGTCGGTCTAAGAACATTTGTCGACCGACTAGGTTGCAAACTAGTCGGTCAGCAATCGTTCTTTAGCCGACTAGCTCTATGATCATTTTTGACACCAAGTATTATTCATTCTTAGTCGGTCTAAGAATGTTCATCGACCGACTAGATTCAAAACTAGTCGGTCAGTAGTTGTTCTTTGACCGACTAAATCTAAATCCTATTTTTGTACATGAGTTACTGTTTGGACTTAGTCGGTCTGCGTTGGTCAACCGACCGACTAGTTCCCAAACTAGTCGGTCAGTGGTTGTTCTCTGACCGACTAATCAGTGTCGAAACCCTAATTTCTGGGCAGCCGCCAGCCCTTCCTATTTAAACCCCTCCCAAACGTTTTCTTCTTCATCTTCTTCAACTCTAAACCTAATTTCTCCCCCATTGAGCCCCCTACTACCTCAAACCCTTATTCCTTCATCCCAAGCCCAAAATCCATCATCCAAACCCTCCCTTAACACATTCTACCTCTCATCTTCCTAAAAATCTCATCAAACCCCCAAAATCCACATCAAAACCCATTTCTCCAGATTTTACCTATCTATTCCAGATCTGAACCCTAGGTTCCCCGGAGCGTTTCTTCCGTTGCCGTGGTTGCTCGGCATCATTCTTCCGTTTCCGATACGGTAATAATCGATCTCTTAACGTTTTCATAACCGTTGTATTTTTGTGAAACCCTAATGAAATGAATGTTGTTTTAATGATTGTTTCTACATAACAACGACTTCCCCGTAGATTAGCATCCGTGGGACGAACCCTCGTTGATCGTCATCCTCGGTGCTAGGCAAGTGAAACTTGCCACTTAGGGTTTTGGGCCATGTCTTAGGCCATTTGCTTGTTGTAGGCGTAAAAGAGGCTAGGCGACGAAATGATACTCGCCTAGGCGCAAATTTAGGGACTAGCTTGACAACGAAGCTAGAACCGACATTTACCATGTTGCACAATTACCATGTCATGTTTAATTTCCATTAACGGTACACAAATTAATTGTCATGTCATTGCATTCTTTAGGTGTTTCCGTGATTGCGTAGCTTCGCTACAATACTTGTGTTTCCTGGCTCGTGTTCCAGAAGCGGGCCATGTGTTGGTTGATAGCCAATGCCCGAACTACTTGTTTTCGGCTAGGTGCACCCCTACGCCAAATGCTTATGAGTCGAGAATTAGAATGCGAGCTCCTGTGCGAGGCAACCCTGGCTCATTTACTGAGCTCGTGTGCAGGGACCCTGGCTCGTTTACATGTGGGTATTGGGGGTAAGAGTTAAGCGGCCAATTAACTGGGAGTCTGCCCGATCAGCAACTGCAGTGGTAAGGCGTAAACTCTGGGTTTTGGGGTAGTGTTAAGCGGCCAATCAGCGTGAATGCCAAACCGTTCAGCTGTAAGGCGTAAACATCTACAAACAACTTGAAATGTGACTAGTGGAATGATTGAGAATGTTAGTAGCCTGGCTACTCTTGACTTGTCCCGATAATTGTTCCCTGGTACTTATTGTTTCACCATGTCTTGCTTGTGCACTCATGTTATAACTGCCATGTCATGCATACTATAACTGCTAGGTTGCTAGTTGCCTTACTTTCAGTTTCCTTGCCCAAGTCTTTTGGACTTGCTGACATGTGCCCATTTACTCTTTTGGGTGACACATGTTAGATCCTGAGCCTGAGTACATTGTAGAGGACGAGGTGTTTGCTGACGCCAAGCCCGAGCCTGTGTTTGGCGAGGAGTACGTGGACACCGGGGACCAGTCCTAGTGTCTTCGTTGAGCTTTCCCTTTTGTTTAGACTGCTGTTTTGTTGTCGGTGCGTAGCACCTATACTTTGTGCCGTGTTGGCTTTTGTTGGCCTTGTTCTGGGCCTTTAGACTCTTTCTTTTAGCCTGGTGGCTTTTTCTGTGATGTTGAACTTATTTTTAATATTGGACAAACTTTGAGATTTGAGATTTTATTTCTGTATCTCCTTGTGTTATTATTGTTGTTCAGTTTGTGGTTACAGGGACCTGCTTATGTTTTATTGACGCTTATCGGGTTTGGTGCGTCACAGCTCCACTCTCGTGTGGACCTTTTCACGTCTCGCCTCCATTTTAGGGAAGCGGGGTGTGACAGGTTTTGTTGGTGGCCCATGCATGTCCTCTTCTGTAACTGCGATTATCGGAATAACGATAATAATATTAGAGCGCCCAATAAACTAAGTTCGACGTCCGAGTCATAAGCTATGAGTCTAATCTGTTTCGTTTTCTGGGTCATTAGATGGCAGGAAGACGAATCACCCGTGGTGGAGGTAGTGGTGCGCCCCCTCATGACGAGGAGCCTGAGCGGGAACCCACCAATGGGGAGATGATGTGGATGATGCTTCAGATGATGCAGGTGCAGTAAGGCGTGCTCTTGCAAGTCCAGAATGCTCCGGCTGGTCGAGCTCCTCGGGTGACTCTGGAGGCCCTTCGCTCCGAGCCGGGAGCGAAGCAATTTCGGGAGCTGGGTCCCGCATATTTTGATGGGTCTGAGGGTCCTCTGGCTGCCGATGAGTGGATTCAGAACATTAAGGATAACTTGAAGATGGCCAAGATCACCCCGGCTGGATGGGTTGATTTGGCAAAGAGGCAACTCAAGGATAATGCTCGGAACTGGTGGGATGCGGAAGAGAAGATGCTGGTGGAGCCGATAGCTTGGGCTACCTTTAAGTCCAGGTTTGATGAGGAGTTCTTTCTGAAGGCTGCTAGGAAGGAGATGCTGCAGCGCTTTATTGATCTGAAGCAAGGGAGCTTGACGGTGGACCTGTACCACCAAGAGTTCACTAGGCTGAGTCGGTTCGCACCGAAGATGTTGCAGGATGCTGATGAGAGGGCTCAGAGGTTCATGCAGGGACTTGCTTTGGAGCTCCAGAGTTTTGTGTCTTCCTCTGATCTGGACTCTTATCAGAAGGTTCTGGTCACTGTGAGGAGGCAGGAGCTGAACCTGAGTCAGAGGAGAGGACATGTTTCTGGTGCTGGGAAGAGGCCTATGGAGCAGGCCAGGGTGGTGGTTAGGCCTGGTTTCAAGCCTAATCAGCCAGCTCAGTTCAAGAGGCCAGGAGGGCCTATTCTGAAGACTTGCCATTTCTGCGGCAAGCCTGGCCACATCAAGGATCAGTGTAGGAAGTTTCTGGGCCAGTGCTTGGTTTGTGCTGATGCTTCTCATGTCCCGAAGGATTGTCGGCATGCGAATCAGCTGCGGAGGGCACCTGTTGCAGCACAACCGTTGCAGCAGCGAGCGTCTGTTCCTGCTGGACGTGGAGCAGCTCTTGTTCCACAGAGGCAAGCTTTTCAGCAGGCTATTCCGCCGAGGAGGCAGGCTTTTCTGATGACCGCTGTGGAGAACGGGGCTGTGGATGAGGTTATCGCAGGTAATCCTCAATCTAGCTGTTACTTTCCTAGCTGGTTTTGATTGTTAGGTTGTGTTGTTTGCTTAAACATGATTGGTTGCTATAATGGGATTTGATTGTTAGACTGTTTGCTAGGTGTGGTTTTGGTTTGCACATTTCCTGCACGAGTCCTCTTTGACTCTGGTGCATCGATGTGCATTATTTCTCGGAGCTTCGTGGAGAAGCATTCCTTGTCGACGTCCCCTCTTCCCAAGAGTTGGAATATCGAGACAGGGAATGGCGTGGTCTCGGTGCATCTTGGTTGCAATTCTTGCTCGTTGGTGGTCTGTGGACATGAGCTTTACGCTGATTTCATTGTCCACGACATCATCATCTATGATGCAGTTCTTGGGATGGACTGGCTTGCGAGCTTCTATGCTACGATCGACTGTCAGAGGAAGAAGGTGGTGTTCGAGATTCCCGGACATCCAGTGTTTGAGTTCAGCTGTGGTAGCAGCTCGCTTGGTCCTGTCAGGTTTCGGGCCAGGCCGGTGGAGGTTGTGGCTATGCAGATAGAGTTGGAGAGGCCGGCTGTGGTGCGTGATTTCGATGACGTCTTCTCTGAGGAGATGTCTGGTCTGCCACCTGATCGAGCTTTAGAATTTTCTATTAATCTTATTCCGGGAGCGCAGCCGATTTCGAAGGCGCCTTATCGTATGGCGCCTGCAGAATTGGAAGAGTTGCGGAAGCAGCTGGATGAGCTTTTGCAGAAGGGTTATATCAATCCTAGTGTGTCTCCGTGGGGAGCACCGGTGCTGCTGGTGAAGAAGAAGGATGGTTCGCGTCGTATGTGCATGGACTATCGGGAGTTGAATGCGGTGACCATCAAGAATAAATACCCGTTGCCTCGCATCGATGATATTTTTGATCAGCTTGGAGGTTCGAGGGTGTTTTCTAAATTGGATTTGAGGAGTGGTTATCATCAGTTGAAGGTGAAGAAGGGAGATGTTCTGAAGACAGCGTTCAGGACGAAGTACGGACACTACGAGTTTGTGGTTATGCCTTTCGGTGTAACCAACGCACCCGCAGTGTTCATGAATCTGATGAACCTGATTTTCTACGACTTTTTGGATAAGTTTGTCGTTATCTTTATTGACGACATTCTGATCTATTCGAAGTCGGAGGAGGAGCATGCCTCGCACTTGAGGACGGTATTGGAGATTTTGAGGAAGCATCGGTTGTATGCTAAATTTTCAAAGTGCGAGTTTTGGCTGGATAGAGTTGCTTTTCTGGGGCATGTGGTGACTGGAGATGGTATCTCAGTGGATCCCGAGAAGATTAGGGCCATCAGAGAGTGGCCTGTTCCGTCGTCTGCGTCTGAGATTCGGAGTTTCCTTGGACTTGCTGGTTACTATCGGCGTTTCATTAAGGACTTTTCCCGTATTGCTGAGCCGATGACCAGATTGACTCGGAAGGATGTACCATTTGTTTGGTCGGGTGATTGTGAGAATGCTTTTGGCGTTCTGAGAGAGCGTTTGACGACTGCCCCTATTCTTGTTGTGCCTGATCGCAGCGGTGGATTTGAGATCTTTTGCGATGCTTCGGGCAAGGGTCTCGGTTGTGTGTTGCATCAGCACGGGCATGTTGTGGCTTATGCGTCTCGTCAGCTCAAGGTTCATGAGAAGAATTACCCGACGCATGATTTGGAGTTAGCTGCTGTTGTGTTTGCCCTTAAGATTTGGAGGCACTTCTTGCTGAGTAAGAAAGTGAAGATTTTCACCGATCACAAAAGCTTGAAGTATATTTTTACTCAGAAGGAGCTCAACATGCGACCGCGTCGATGGTTGGAGCTCATGGCGGATTATGAGATTGATTTGCAGTATCACCCTGGCAAGGTGAATGTGGTTCCTGATGCGCTGAGTAGGCTTCCAGCGGTGATGATTTTGACCTCGCAGTGGAGATTGCAGCAGGATTTTTGCGAGTCTGGCGTGGAGATTGCTCTTCCTGTGGAGGTTTCTTCGTTGATGTGTATGCATATACAGTCGACGATCGTGGATCGGATTAAGGTTGGCCAGGTTGGAGATCCGAAGTTGGTAAAGATTCGGGAGCAGGTGGAAGCCGATCTGCGGACTGACTTTTTGATTCATGAGGATGGCTCGCTGAGGTTTGGAGCCAGGTTGTGTGTGCCAGCTGGGGATATTAGAGAGGAGTTGATGGTGGAGGCACACAGTTCGCCATATTCTGTGCATCCTGGTGGGACCAAGATGTACCAAGATCTTCGTCTGAATTATTGGTGGCATGGCATGAAGAGGAGTGTGGCTCGGAGTGTAGCCAAGTGTTTGGTTTGCCAGCAAGTGAAGGCGGAGCATCAGCGTACGGCCGGGTTGCTACAACCGCTTCCGATTCCGGAGTGGAAGTGGCAACACATCACTATGGATTTCGTGACTGGACTACCTCGGAGTCCGAAGCAGTATGACGCGATTTGGGTGATCGTAGATCGATTGACCAAATCCGCGCACTTTATTCCGTTCCGAGTGGGACAGTCAACTGAGGCGCTAGCAAGGAGATATATGGAGGTAAAATTCTTTTACTCTCTGTTTTTATTTCCTTTTCCTAGTTTGGATAGTGATGTAACGTGAATCGTGCAGGAGGTCGTGCGACTTCACGGAGTCCCCGTGAGTATCGTGTCGGACAGGGACACGAGGTTCACATCTCAGTTCTGGCAGAGTTTGCAGAAGAGTTTGGGTACGCGTCTGAGTTTCAGCACGGCGTACCATCCGCAGACGGATGGCCAGTCCGAGAGGACGATTCAGATTTTGGAAGACATGCTGAGAGCGTGCATGTTGGATTTCAAGGGTTCGTGGGAGGACCATCTGCACTTGGTGGAGTTCTCTTACAACAACAGCTTCCAGGCGAGTATTGGCATGGCGCCTTTCACCGCTCTTTATGGGAGGAAATGTCGATCGCCATTGAGTTGGGATGACGTTGGTGATCGGGAGCTGTTGGGACCCGAGATGATTGTGGAGGCTGTGGAGGTCGTCAGGAACATTCGGGAGAGGTTGAGGATTGCTCAGGACCGTTTTAAGCATTGGACGGATGCTAAACGTCGTCCTTTGGAGTTTCAGCCTGGAGATCATGTGTTTCTGAGGATTTCCCCGAATCGTGGAGTGATTCGTTTTGGGAAGCGAGGGAAGTTGAGCCCGCGATACATTGGACCGTTTGACATTCTGGAGAAAGTTGGCAAGGTAGCCTACCGCTTAGCCTTGCCGCCATCTTTGGAAGGAGTTCACGATGTTTTCCATGTGTCGCAGCTTCGTCGATACATTAGCGATCCATCTCATGTTGTGGATTTCTCGGAGATTACCGTTCGCCCCGATATGACGTATGACCAGCAGCCAGCGCAGATTCTGGACATGCGTCAGAAGTCACTTCGGAACAAGGTTGTCAATCTTGTGAGGGTGATGTGGCGACACGGCTCGCCTGGAGAGTCTACTTGGGAGAATGAGGATGAGATGCGAGAGCGTTTCCCACTTTTGTTCCCGGATACGTGAGTGTTGGGAAATTCCGAGGACGGAATTTTCTTAAGTTGGGGAGGATGTAACGACTGGTTTTCATGTATCTGGATTTATTATATTATATTATATGTTTTGGTGGATTTTTCTCCTTATGCGTGGTTTTCGTCTCCGTAGCTTTCATTTTCGATCGTTTCGTCGTGTTTTCTTAGCTTCTTCCGTTGATCGTCGATTTTGGAGTAAGTCATTCGTGACGGGCTTCGTATCGGTCATATCTTATTGTTAGATCAAGCCTAGGAGTCTTAGGAATCGATCCCGGAGCTTTGCACTCCAGTTCGGAACTTTCTGTGCACGTTAGCCGGTACAAGAAGGGGAACCGACTGACTAGATGACGATTTAGTCGGTCGGCAAACCTTCATGGACCGACTAGTGGGCCTTGTTAATTATTCAGGAGTTACTGTTTGTCGTTAGTCGGTCTAAGAATATTTGTCGACCGACTAGGTTGCAAACTAGTCGGTCAGCAATCGTTCTTTAACCGACTAGCTCTATGATCATTTTTGACACCAAGTACTATTCATTCTTAGTCGGTCTAAGAACGTTCATCGACCGACTAGATTCAAAACTAGTCGGTCAGTAGTTGTTCTTTGACCGACTAAATCTAAATCCTATTTTTGTACAGGAGTTACTGTTTGGACTTAGTCGGTCTGCGTTGGTCAACCGACCGACTAGTTCCTAAACTAGTCGGTCAGTGGTTGTTCTCTGACCGACTAATCAGTGTCGAAACCCTAATTTCTGGGCAGCCGCCAGCCCTTCCTATTTAAACCCCTCCCAAACGTTTTCTTCTTCATCTTCTTCAACTCTAAACCTAATTTCTCCCCCATTGAGCCCCCTACTACCTCAAACCCTTATTCCTTCATCCCAAACCCAAAATCCATCATCCAAACCCTCCCTTAACACATTCTACCTCTCATCTTCCTAAAAATCTCATCAAACCCCCAAAATCCACATCAAAACCCATTTCTCCAGATTTTACCTATCTATTCCAGATCTGAACCCTAGGTTCCCCGGAGCGTTTCTTCCGTTGCCGTGGTTGCTCGGCATCATTCTTCCGTTTCCGATACGGTAATAATCGATCTCTTAACGTTTTCATAACCGTTGTATTTTTGTGAAACCCTAATGAAATGAATGTTGTTTTAATGATTGTTTCTACATAACAGCGACTTCCCCGTAGATTAGCATCCGTGGGACGAACCCTCGTTGATCGTCATCCTCGGTGCTAGGCAAGTGAAACTTGCCACTTAGGGTTTTGGGCCATGTCTTAGGCCATTTGCTTGTTGTAGGCGTAAAAGAGGCTAGGCGACGAAATGATACTCGCCTAGGCGCAAATTTAGGGACTAGCTTGACAACGAAGCTAGAACCGACATTTACCATGTTGCACAATTACCATGTCATGTTTAATTTCCATTAACGGTACGCAAATTAATTGTCATGTCATTGCATTCTTTAGGTGTTTCCGTGATTGCGTAGCTTCGCTACAATACTTGTGTTTCCTGGCTCGTGTTCCAGAAGCGGGCCATGTGTTGGTTGATAGCCAATGCCCGAACTACTTGTTTCCGGCTAGGTGCACCCCTACGCCAAATGCTTATGAGTCGAGAATTAGAATGCGAGTTCCTGTGCGGGGCAACCCTGGCTCATTTACTGAGCTCGTGTGCAGGGACCCTGGCTCGTTTACATGTGGGTATTGGGGGTAAGAGTTAAGCGGCCAATCAACTGGGAGTCTGCCCGATCAGCAACTGCAGTGGTAAGGCGTAAACTCTGGGTTTTGGGGTAGTGTTAAGCGGCCAATCAGCGTGAATGCCAAACCGTTCAGCCGTAAGGCGTAAACATCTACAAACAACTTGAAATGTGACTAGTGGAATGATTGAGATTGTTAGTAGCCTGGCTACTCTTGACTTGTCCCGATAATTGTTCCCTGGTACTTATTGTTTCACCATGTCTTGCTTGTGCACTCATGTTATAACTGCCATGTCATGCATACTATAACTGCTAGGTTGCTAGTTGCCTTACTTTCAGTTTCCTTGCCCAAGTCTTTTGGACTTGCTGACATGTGCCCATTTACTCTTTTGGGTGACACATGTTAGATCCTGAGCCTGAGTACATTGTAGAGGACGAGGTGTTTGCTGACGCCGAGCCCGAGCCTGTGTTTGGCGAAGAGTACGTGGACACCGGGGACCAGTCCTAGTGTCTTCGTTGAGCTTTCCCTTTTGTTTAGACTGCTGTTTTGTTGTCAGTGCGTAGCACCTATACTTTGTGCCATGTTGGCTTTTGTTGGCCTTGTTCTGGGCCTTTAGACTCTTTCTTTTAGCCTGGTGGCTTTTTCTGTGATGTTGAACTTATTTTTAATATTGGACAAACTTTGAGATTTGAGATTTTATTTCTGTATCTCCTTGTGTTATTATTGTTGTTCCATTTGTGGTTACAGGGACCTGCTTATGTTTTATTGACGCTTATCGGGTTTGGTGCTTCACAGCTCCACTCTCGTGTGGACCTTTTCACGTCTCACCTCCATTTTAGGGAAGCGGGGCGTGACATGTTCATACTTTAAGACCTTTGTATAAATTAGTTTCGTTTGGCAATTTCGGATTTCTCTAAAATTATTTCAATATTATTTATTTGAAATTTCTCTCCAGTTTTAAGACTTGAAAAAAAAACATTTAGCTTGTGCTTAAATTCTCTACACTATAGTTGATACGATTTCACTCTTTGAATTTCGAAACTTTTGCCGAAATTATTAAATTACTACCGCATAATATTTTTCTAACCTATGTCCTTAATGTTCGTGTGAATGTTTTACTTCTTCTTTATAACAAATTTTCAATAAGCCAATAAATTATTTCCTCTTATTATGTATATTCGACTCAAACTTTTTTTGAACAACTTGTTTTATCGATCTCCAACTATTTTTATTCAGGCGAGGACTCCAACTTTTGAAGTACAACAGTTTTCAAATTTCACGTATTTTAGCTTATGTTATTTACACTATGATCTTTCTGTATCATATAAGAGTATCATTACATCTTTTCTTTTCCCACCTAAACATTCACACTTATACCCTGATTTACCTAACTAACCTGTCTCCTTATCTTCGTCCTATCTGAACTCGTGCTTATCGATCCTTCCTTCGTTACACTTTTGGTTTCGGTTTCCCTTTTATTGTAGTGCTCGTCGTTGCCTGTGTCAACTTAACATAGTAGCGAGCCCATTGATTTTATTGCAATGTCGTTGTGGTGCATGTATAAGTAGAGTGTGTGGACCCGTGTGCGTGAACCCCGGCGTATCACTCATGTATGAGTGTACTCCCCTGTAGAATATTGATGTTTGCCTATTGTGTGATATATACATACTCAGTGTTATTCATGATGCATATAAAGTTGTATGGATGATTTTAGTTATATATGTGTGGGTAGCTATAACACTTTAGGAATGTCTGTATATATATGTTACATGTGTGTGACTATACGACGAATGCTTTTATTAGGGAGAATATTATAATTATACGTGTGCTGATGCCTGTAATATTATTATGGTATATAAAGTGAATGAACTAAGTGGGTGTACCTGACTAAATATTAAGTGTGAATGACATATGGTATGTATATGGTTATATTGGTAGATGTGTATACATTGGAGTGGGATTGGTATAGGTATAAATACCGTGTTACGTATATAGAGTATTCTGAAATGTGTTTTGAGTCTCACTCAAGCTTGAGTGGGTATACTCTAGGTATATTGTTACATATGTCTGTGGTTTGCGTGTAGTACCATGAATATAGCGATGGATGATGTACGTATTGTGATAGGATTGTTTGTGCCTGGTTGTGTTACGCACATGATTGTGGGTCGCTATACCATCATATAGTTATAGGTGTTGGTCTTGTGGTGTAGTTATTTACTAAGGACTTGCCTGTGTGAACATATGTGTGCTAGCTAAACTAGGTGTGTAGACGTGCTGA
Source organism: Scilla litardierei (assembly GCA_030789695.1). Taxonomy (NCBI): domain Eukaryota; kingdom Viridiplantae; phylum Streptophyta; class Magnoliopsida; order Asparagales; family Asparagaceae; genus Scilla; species Scilla litardierei. The sequence goes on from CM061138.1 coordinate 176,404,143, forward strand.
GTATATAGTGGTATGATTGGTATGTATGTATGAAATGTCAGCGTGTGTTGGTGTGCGCCATGCACGGGTAAGTATGTGCTTAGTTATAGGTATTGGTGACTATGGTATGAGTGGCGTGTCGCGAATATAGTTATAGGACCGTATGTGATGTGAATATATGGTGAAATATTTGCATACATTTGAATGACTATAAAATTGTGAAATTATAGTAGTGGTAAATGTATCTTAGATATAATAACTTGATTTAAAAATGGTATGGTGTGATTACATGTGTTGATGTGTTTGGTATTGGATGTACACTAGGAGAGTAGTGTATCCTTAATGTTTTGTACATAGGTAGTTATCTAAACGTGGAGTATTACGATGGTATCTGCTGGTGTGAACTATTTAATTGGTTGTGAGTATGTGCACCATGGTATGTGATAAGTGTTTAATAGTCATATAGGGATGTACGTGACTATATTAATGATTGAAATATGTGTATGAATTTGACTGGCTATGATAGGTGTAAGAGTATAATGTGCGTGAATATATACATGTTGGTAGTGTTAATATTTGACTACCTAGTGCATGTATAAGCACTTGTAATGACTATACCTGGTTTGAATTATAATGTGATATGATTGGGGTAGTTACAAGAGCGACTAGCTATGTTAGAAAGTTCGAGGACGGACTTTATTCTAAGGTGGGTAGGATGTCACGGTCTGCTTTCGATCGTACACGTTACGTGCACGTATTTATTTTAGACCTTGTTTGTATCCGAACCCTTTGGTATAAAATGCCGTTGTGACCCTCTCGAAGAGTATTAAATTGTGGAATTATTTTGGGACGCCATTTCACGGGTCGTTCTCCCACGATTTGACCTGGTTTGATGAGGCGTCGCGATTTTCATTGTTGACGTGTGGCCTTTTTATTTTTAGTTTCGTTTCTCGTCGTCGAAATTGTGATCTGTCTTCTTAGTATTGTTTCCCTCGACGATACGGTCGTCCAAGTATTTATCTCATAATTTTAGAGCCCCGTTTGACACACTTTCACTGTTTTGCACCATCTATATTAGACCCCCTCATTAGTATTTCTAACTCTTCTAATATAATCCTATTTCATAGTAACCCTAGTTTTCTACACCATGGCCAGACCCAACATGTAACTCACACACCCAACGATACACCAACAACACACGTTTTTGAGTAGGGCTAATCGAACAATAGAAATATAAGAATAGAACTAGACCTAAACTATAGCATGCCAATTCAACCCACACCATACTAATGTTGTATAACCCTAGTGGGCCTGAGGAGCCCCTCACTTGCTGTCCTTCCAAGCCCTAAACCAATGCTACCCCTATATATTATAATCTTAGATAATAATAAACCCTTTAAGCTTTCCTTCACGTGCTGTACTCGCACAAAATTCATCTTTTATAAAAGCCCAATGCACAGCTAACCTAAGAACTAGACCCCCACTCACGTGATGGCAGCAGGCACCCCCCTACTCTTCTATTTGATAAACCCAAGGTTATCTCTCACCCTATCCTTATTATAATTTTAAACCTAAGCAACCTAGGGTAACTATTACTCTCAGCCGCCAGCAACATAACCTACAACCTACGCATCCCAGCTCGCGCGGCCACCCATCCACCTCCTCCCCGACTCCGGCCATCGTTGCCTCGGCCTCCGGCCATCCAAGCGACTCCGGCGTACACCCACATCCCCGATCAACCGCCGGAAAAACCCCGAGAATGGCATCTCCCCCTCTCGTTTCCTTGATTCCGATCACCCAAGACCCATGGCCGCCTCAACCCATGAAACTCACGGTGACTCTCTCCCATCTCCTCCGCCTTGACCCGCGAACCGCCGTCGCCAGCCATCTTCATCGCCAGAAAACACCCCAGAAGAAAACCGCTGCCGCGAACTGCAGCGCCCAGCATCAGCAGCCCGACGCACGACGGCTTCTCCGGTGCTCTCCGCCACCCGCCGCGTCAGCAGACCCCTCTCATCGACCATCCCCGTCGATATCTCTCGCCGGAAGCCCTTGCGCGCAGTGGCGTCGTTGCTGCTCATCGCAACAACGGCCACGGCGTCGGAGGCAGACACAGTGCCCAGCTTCTCCTCCCCGCATCGCGCTGGTCCCCGCTCAGCCGTGTGACAGCCGTCCCTCGCCTGTAAATCACAAACGGGAAAGGAAACGATAGTCAACATGTGAGTTATTTCCTTTTATAAGTTGATATCAGAGTGATGGGCTTGGTTTTTGTATAAAATGTGCTGTGAGGGGATAGATATGTTTATAACGATTAAAATTGCCAGCATGGTCTAGTATTAGAAACTCATTTTGAGATGTTAGTAATTGTTTATATGACCCATGTCAGTAGTAGATGATAATTTTTATAGGCTAGCTACGTATTTGTGAGTTAAATTTTAACTAGATTGTTAGTATTTTAGTTTTTATAAATGTTAGGTCAACCTATAACATTGGAAATTATATTAGTTAGTTCACTGATGCATATACTAATTAGCCTAGATTGTTCTTACAATTGTTGATTAATTGTCGTACTAGCTACGCGACGTATATTATCATGTTAATAATATCTGTGATCATTAATACTGATGTGTCACACTTTGGAATAGAGAACCTAATTAAAATTGATTTATTAGACGTCCCAGGTTGCCTAATAATTTCTTGTTCCGTTGTAACGAACTCATTCGTGCTCGTGAATTTTATCACAGAGTATCCGTCTTCCTATACCGTACGCACTGCAGGAATCCAACCCCTGACGTCGCTACCCGACGTCAGAGTAGCACTCGCGTCGTGTTGAGGTAAGCCCCGCTCCGTAGGAACCCACACCGCATGTTAACAAGATAAAAACTGTAATTTTATTGTGTTGGTTAATTCACTAATTGAAGATAATGAATACGGGACTGTAGGTTGGTGTGATGATTGGTGTTTGGGCACGTAGGCAGAACTGGACTCCTTGATCTTGTGACTATCAACACTTCCCTCTTCAGGCAAGTGAAACTTGCCAACCTTGTTTTAGGCCATGCTTTAGGCCATTTCCTTGCTCTTAGCGTGAAAGAGACTAGACCGTGAAATGATAGCGGTCTAGGCGCAATTTCAAGTTCTACCTTGACAACGAAGTTAGAACTGCCTTTTGTCATGTCATTTCATGCATTTGCCTATCATGTTTAAATTTATTTAACGGTACACATTTTTAGTTGAATATGTGCCATGCATTTGCATTCCTACATGCCATTTGATTTGTATGTTGCATCGTAGCACACGCTACCCAATACTTGTACAATCCGTGTTTCCGTGTTTCCGGCTAGGCACCTGCTATGCGGGCATAACCCTACGCCATACTTGTTAAAAACACTTCCTGGCTCGTGATCCAGAAGAGAGCATTCCATGTTCGGGGGTAAGGCCCTGGTTCGATACACGTGGAGGGGTAGGGATAAACGGTCACTTGAGCATAAGAGTTGGCCCGTACAGCCTCTCTAGCCAAAGGGCAGAATCTCTGTGCACGACGTGCTTACTATACTTGTACTTGTCTTTGTGAATGTTCCTTGCAAAACTTGACATCCATGCCATGCCATGCTTGTACCTTACTTTACCTTACTTTACTTGTTGCACTCTTACTTTAACTGCCATGTCATTGCATCATGCTAGAATTGCTAGGTTGTTTACCTGTACTTTCAGTTTCCTTGCACAAGTCTCTTGTAGACTTGCTGACATGTGCCCCTTGCTCTTTTGGGTGTCACATGTTAGACCCTGAGCCAGAGACCGTAGCTGAGTACGTGGTTGTCGCTGACGCTGAGCCTGAGCCCATGTCTGTCCAGGAGGAGTTTGTGGCTACCGGTGACCATTCTTAGCGACCTTGCTGAGCTTTCTTTTGTTTTAGGATTGTTGTTAGTTGTCGGTGCGTGGCACCTTTACTTTGTACGTTGTACTTTTGTTGGCCATGTTAGGGCCTTAGACTCTTTTTCCTTTTAGCCTGGTGGCTTCTCTGCGATGTTGGAGTTTATTATACTGGATATTCTGAGATTTTTCTTTTGTCTCATTTCCTTATTATTATCTTTGTTTCGTTTCGCATTGCAAGGACCTGCAATTTAAAGTTTATTGACGCTTATCGGACTTACAGCTTTGTAGCTTCAAGTCTGAGCGGACCTACTCACGTCTCGCCTCCACATTTTTGGGAAGCGGGGCGTGACATACTTTAAAAATTTTTTCTTCCCTCCGTTGTTGCAGAGAGCTCTTGCCGTCGATCATCATGTCGTCGTTCGTCTGTTGCCGTCGGAGCTCCATTCATCTTCTTGCTTTCTAGGTACTCTTTTGATCCATCCATGGCTTCATCTCCTTCTTTCACTTCAAATTCATACATCGAGGGGTGGTTCGACGAACTTGAGGAAGGCGTCGCGGTAGAATCAGAGGAGCCGGTGGTGTTAGAGGAGCCGGTGGTGTCTTGGCCGGAGGAGTGGGGGGTAGACCCAGTCGTCAAGCATGCCGTCACCTCGTCGTCGGTGATCAAAAGGGACCCCAAGAAAGGAAAGGGGCCTAGGTCGGCCATCAGGGTTCCGGGCGGTGGTAAAGTCACGACTGCGGTCCCCGCGGAGATCCTGGACCAAATGTCCCAACTTCTGACCTCATACATCCCCATTGTCCACTCCAACTACATCAGACCGCCATACACTGTTTTCCTTCTCGAATTGAACGAGCGGGTCTACTCCCCAACGAACAACGAGGTCGGTGTATATTATCCGTCCTTTGCCCTTGGGCTTCGGTTCCCGTTCCATCCCTTCCTCCTCCTCGTGCTTCACTTCCTAGAACTCACCCTCTTCCAACTGATGCCAAACTCCATCAGCTCCATGGTCAGCTTCCTCGCCCTTTGCTCTGCTAGCGGCATAAGTCCAACCATGCCGTTGTTCCAATACTTCTATGAGGCGAAGAGGAATGGGGCGTACTACTTCGTATGTGTGAGGAGGGGGCGGCCTCCCGTTCTCAATATGCCAGGCAAGGTCAGATACTGGAAGAAGAGGTTCGTCTTCGTCTCGACGCTGGTGGACTTGGCTCTGAGGTCGAACCAGGGGACATTGAATCACTCGGTGAACACCGAAGTGGTCCTAGAGGGGAACGACCTGGAGAATGCCAGTATCCTGGAAGAGATTCCCAAAGAGAGCAGGAAATTCCATGAATTGATCGCAGACGAGCAGATCACCAATCACGTCTGACTCGAATGTACTCCGAGCTTAGAGATCAACTTCTGATATGCTCACCCTGATATATCTTCTTTTTGCAGGTGCAACTATGAGTCTCTCAAGAGATGAGATGATGAAGAAGGCAAGTGAGGCGGTGACCAATGAGCCAGCGACCAAGGGCAATGGGAAGGAGCAAGCGCCTACGGGCTCGACGAAGGTTGGGTAGAAGTGGAGCCAGGAGGGGATGACCACCGCTCGGGCTGAGAGGGAGGAGTTGAGTAAAAAGTTGAGGAAGGAGCCCGCATCAACCGCTCACTCCTCTCGTCTGAGCGAGGCTGCAACGGCCCGCCCCATCGACCTTGACCCGGTCGAGGAGCCAATGACCGACCTTACGGTCGCCACGTCCCAGGGCCCACCGGTCGGGGTGATCGCCGCAGTCCCCATCAGTTCGGCCGTCCCTTCGAAAACTTCGGCTGGGCCGGTCAAAACAAGCCGGGCTGCGGTTGTTGCACGCTGGCCCTTCGGGTGCCCGTCGTTTGGGTTGGGAAGCAGGGCCACCCAAGCTACGAGGCGGTGCTCGCTACCTTCAAATCGGAGAAGGAGGAGATCCTCGCCCTCCCACCGGGGAAGATCGTCGCGCCACGCTACCCGGTGGGTCCCCAGGAATCTGTTTTTGATAAGGCCAGGGTAGCGGCCCGCCTGGCAAATAACATCACTCTGCTGAGGGACTGAGAGTCCCTGGCAAATGTGAATGCCAAACATCTCTACGATACAGCCGTCTGGCACATCATATAAGTTCGTCGCTTCCTTAATTCAACGTGCAGGTCTCTCTTCTTTTTAGATGTGCTCACACCTTTGGTTCCTTCTGTAGACGGTCGCTATGCTTGTGTCCCTCCAGTGTCATACGTCGGTGGCGAACCGGGCCGAGGAAGCCATTGCGAGGAAGGCGGTTGCACTCAAGAAAGACGAGGAGAAGCTGAAGGACGTCAACGACAAGTTGACAAAGCTTTGAGGGTACTGACGCACCACGAACTTACACCTAAATTCCACCTAGCGGTGTCACAGTCGCTAGGCATAGTATGGTTCCTAGATGTCAGCTTTAGGCTCTATCCGTTAGCGGACGATGTCAAATTATAGTATATAAGATTGTCGAATCCCATAGGGACAGTGACAGTGGTTGGGGTTTCCGATTATTTTTAGATCTCGGGGTGAGATAGCAGTCGGTTAAAGAAGATTGGTGGTGATGGAATTGTTGGTTCGATAATAAAAGAAACTAGGGCCGCAGGGATCACCGCTAAGACAGTCGGAGGTTGATGTTAGAATGGGATCTTTACGTTGCATTGGATTTGGGGGGGTGGATCTCTCAACTCATACCACTCTCGTGGGTTAGAATTTTGAGGTATCTCGGTGGCTCTCATTGACGCAATGGCGGTAGCCGTCAATGAAGCGATATAGTTCGTTGGTGGATCCCCTCAAGGCACAAGCCCGGCATGGTCACGAGCCTTGGTTGGATCCACTAATTCCCTATTTAAATCCCAAAGATACTCCTTAATCTCATCAATTCCATCGACCGTGGGCATGATCTCAGTATGAGTTCTCCCAGGGATTCGGATGGATCGATCGAAATACTCCCCTTTATTCCTGATACAACCTAGAGATCCAGGTCTACATCTCTTTCCTAGGGTCTTAGGGCTCACCCATCAACCCTAGGGGAGACTACTCATACATATCGATTACGACGAATAAAAATGCAATTTTTATCGAAGAAAACATTGTAGCAATTGAATCGAGCGAGAAATAAATAACTTGCGTACCGAAAACGAGGAAGAACGACAGCCAATAGGGATCCAATAATTCCAGCAGATTCCATGACAAAAGGACTCGCAGAAACTTAATCTTTCTCCAAAAATAATTCAATTCTCCAAAATCTAGATCTAGATCTACAATGGTTTTTCTATCTCCTCTCCCCAAAACTCAATTCAAAAAATTCATAATAAAAAACTCCATCTCTTCGTCTCCAAAATCCACTCCTGTAGCCTCCGCTGGGCCCACGAAATTAACTTCAAATTCTGGAGTCTGCGCCCGCTTATGGTCGACCGAGTCAGTGACTCGGTCGAGTAGCGCCTGCTCGGTCGAGCAGGTGTATTCACTGCTCTTTACTCGGGTGAAGGGATCTGGGCTACTCGATCGAGCAACCCGCTTGCTCGGTTGAGTCTGTCAGTGGATCGGGCTCCTTCAAAAAGTGTCGCTCTGCCTGCTCGGCCCGAGTAGGCCTTGCTCGGTCGAGTCTCCTGCTGGCTCGATCGAGTAAGTCCTGCTCGGTCGAGCAGGATGTTGATGGGATGGAGCTTTGAAAATAGAAACGGCTCGACCGAGTCACCACGCTACTCGGTCGAGTAGGATGCGCTCGTGTCTCAGCTGTTGGGCTTCGTGTATCAGCTCGACCGAGTAACCTACGCTGCTCGGTCGAGTGGCCTGGAAAAAAATCCAGAACGGCTCTTTCCTCTTGCCAGATCCTCCTCCACTCCTCCCATAGGCTTCCGAACCTCGGTGAACTCCTGTAGAGCCTCGCCAACGGGCTCACGGGCATGTTGAATGTGTCCATATCTGAAAGTGGTTCCGAATTGGTCCAAAATCCCTGAAAATCCACAAAACTCTACGAAACTCGAATATGGCGTCAGAGTTGTAGTATCGTAAGAAAATGCAGGATTTGGATGCGGATATGACATGAAATGCAATGGAATGATGCTATGAAAAGATAGAAAATATGGACACATCAAAATTCCCCCAAGCTTACCTCTTACTCGTCCTCGAGGAAGACGAATACTAGGTATGCCGGGCGATAAATAAAAGAAAATGAAAAAAAATAAAAGATGGAAGGGGGTGCTAGAATGTTCAATTAGATCTCAAGCCTCAGCAGTATATCGCAATGCTTCGAATACAAAAACACATGCTAATAGTATCCTCAAGTCTTACTAATCGGATGGCTAGCATGCAATAAAGGCAAAAGTAGGGATCTTCTAAAATCATGCCATCAACTCATATCAATTTCATGCAATCTATAGAGTCTAGTATAAAAAGAGTTAACAATGCACTTTTTCAATCAATAGTTACAAGTGGAGCACAAAAAGATCACAACAACATGCAATAGAGAATGGAAAAAGATCATGTCATTCAAATATTCACTTTAAATCATGAAAAATCGCCAAAACTAAAATATTTTATAAAGTTTAATCATTATCGAATCTCCCCGTTGTGCACCATCTCCACTCTAATGTCATACTCACTTATATGATCAGTTGGTTCACCCCCCAAGCTTAGCTTGAGGCGTCGCATATATGAATAAGATATGGAAATTTTGTATTTTTCCAAGTATTTGTAGTAGCTTCTAATACATGGATAAGAATTTTCTTTCTTTTCTTTCTATCTTTTTTTCCTATTTTTTTATTTTTATTTGGAAGATATCGTTTTCTTTTGGGATTTTGGGAAGTAGATACGGTAGAAGTAGCTGTAGGGGGTGAAACCAAATGATATGTAGAGAATCATAAAGATATATGGAGAAGGAAAATAATATATCACTCGGTTCAATCATCAGAGGTGCACAATGATTCAATGGGATAATACTCTAACTAAACGCAAAGCTAGCATGGATATTTTCATTCATCTCAGTGAATATTGAAAGCATGTGGTATAAAGCACAATAATATCAGGTATGCAAACAGAAGTGGATGAGATAACAAACAGGTGCTCCAAATGTACTAATGATGCGTAAACCTAGGTGCATTACCCAACAGAGAACGTACTAGATACTATTTCATGCATTCAATTTCAATTCATATCAGGCATTAAATTAGAAAGATCAGTAAGAGAATATGCCATCATATAAATAGTAAAACTGAGAATAACCTACATAGCATGTCAACAGATATAAACATCGAGAGTAGCTACCGAGGGCATTGCATAATTGGAATGATAAGATGAAGTTTGTCCTTGTTTAGTTTTCTGTATGTTTTACAGTAAGTTAATCCATGAATATTGATCACTGTAGTTGAATAGAAATTCTGGAAAATTTTTATTTGGAACTCTTATCAAATTTCACACAACTTTCATGTTTTGAACATTTCCTAATTCTGTCTACAATTTGGAGTAATTAGCCTTTAACTGCAGCATATCAAAATCTGCCAACATTGACACTGTTTGACCAAAACAACCACGTATTCCTCTATAGTTAATGAAATCGTATGATATTGGTCACATTGGAAAGTTAACTTCATTAACTAAAACTTTCATGTTTTGATCTTCTTGAAATTCTGATTGTAAGATGCCCTAAATGATAGACATTTCGGACCCAAGAATGCTGCCTGAAAACAGAATATATACACTATAGGGATTAGGCTGTGATAATAAGCACACTTACTAAGATTTTCTGAAATTTGAAATTTGGAGAGAAAACTTTATAATCTACAACTTTAATTTAATAAGTTTTCCCAAATTCACAATTCACAGTTTGTTACATATTTCCTTGTGCCACAAGTGTATAGGTTTTGGTGATACAAGTGCATGAGATTGTGATGAAATGTGTGTGTTTTGTGCATATTGATCTTATGTCAAGAAATGCATATTGCTAATGCAAACTTATATGGATATGCTTGCATTGATGAAAGATTGCACAAGTTGTTGCTTTTATTTAAAGAATCATGCACAAGTTGAACTCCATATTTCTCTTGATGCGGAAATGTGAATATGCTATGTAATGCACACACGGATATAGGACACGGATGGCACTATATGGAGCAAGAGCCATAATAGGAGGCGGGGGAATTCGCTGTGGAGCCACCTCTTGACTCCATTGGTAGTTGCCACAGTTGATAAAGGAGTAGATCACGTGACACTTGCACACCGGCATAGTATTGGAATCCCTTGCATTGCATTGCATCATATGCATCAATTGCTTCATGTATGACATACCATCATATGCATCATGATGTGTCTGGTTGAGGATGTGTGTGTTTCACTAATGTATGTGCATGCTGCTTTTGTTTAGTTCCTTAGTTGATTTCCTTATGGCTTGTGGTTGCGCATGTTGTGTGCTCACACCTTACATGCTAGTGATACTAACATCATCCTTGTATTACTTTAAGTTCTTTAATTAGTTGCAATAAGTCGTGTCACTCAGCTCATTATCATTGTTGTGCACAAGGTTGTAAAAAACACTAGGCGCTAGGCGTTCGGATTGCTAGCGCCCAGCGCCCAGAGCATTAATCGGGGATTAATCGGGGATTAATCGGCCTAGGCGGATTTGCAGTTTTTAATTATTTTATTTATTTTTATATAATATATTCATGTTTATATATAAATATAAATATATATATTATTTAAAATACATCAAATATTTAATACATACTAAATCAAATCAAGTTTACCTACTTTAGAGTATTTGTGTGCAACAAAATAAAATTTAAAAGACTCTTGTGCAATTAAGCCATTTACCAAAAACGCCCAGAAACCGCCCAGAAACCGCCCAGACACCGCCCAGGAACCGCCCAGGAACCGCCCAGAGCGCCCAGACACCGCCCAGAGCGCCCAGACACCGCCCAGAACGCTTAGGCGGCCGATTAATCCCAAAAACGCCCAGATTGACCGCCCAGGCCATAATCGGGGCGTTTACTGGCCGCCTAGCGCCTAGGCGCCGCCTAGGCGGCCGCCCAGGCCGATTTTTAGAACACTGGTTGTGCATGTTTTCTTTTCCTTTGTAACCTGTTACTTTATGCATTGTACCTCCTGCTAGCTCATATTTAAACCTTTGTAGTTGTCTTCCTCTTGTTAATTACCACTTGTAGATTCATTAATTGTAGTCATCTTTATATTCATGCATTACTTTCTTGCATGCCATACTATTGCTTCCGTTGCTTGCTTTTATATAACTTTTATAACGCCATGTTAGCACATAGAGTACTTTTACATGTAAATGGCATACTAGTTGGTGTTGCTTTCCTACTGGGTCATGCATTGACATGTCCCAACCGTGGTTTCAGGTAGCAGGGGATGGAGTGAAGCTGGAGTTGACTTCGGAGTCATTGACGGTGTCGATGTGAGAGTGTGAGTCTTTGTAGTGTGAGTTGGGGTATGAGATGAGTATGAGAGTTTTGTACCTTTTGGTTCTTCTTGGATTTGGGGGTTTTTGGTTTAGAGCGTGGTCCTCAATGTATATGGACATGTAGTTGTCCATGTATATTAGATCTGGGTAGGTTATGTTGTTTCTTTGTTTTGCTTCTTTGTTTCTGTACTGGATATCATCTCTCTGTTGCTTTGTGTTATTGTTTGTGTTTGAAAACAATACATGTACTACCTCAGCAGTGCGCAGTGGACTTGCTTCAGTCTTCACTCGTCTTCACTCTCAACTCCATGTGTACTATGGGGAGCGGGGACAACATCCTTCTCTCGAGAACCATATCTTACTTATGGAGGAGTGTATTAACGAGCTTAGGCCCTCCATGGTCGATGTTTGGGCCACACTCGATAGATTACACGCACAGTTCAATGTCGTCTATCGTCGGCACTTTGCCCAGGGCCATTGCTCCGATGCCAGACCATGTCTCCTCCTCACACCCCCACCGCCACCCCACTCACAATGGTCCCTTCCTCTTGACCCTATCACGTATTCCCCCCTTATTGCACATAGCCCTCATTTCCACTTGATTAACACTTTTAGGGCATACTTTTGTACTAGCTTGGGGGAGACACATCATCATCTCCTCCCCCATACATTATTCCTCACGATTTCATTGCATATTTTGCATTGAGGACTGTTGCAGGTCAAGTCGTCCAATAATAGAATTTATTTGATGAGAGAATCACAGGTAAAATGATTACAAGTGGTGGGTGTCGAAAGGCTAGAGCGACTAGGAATGCACTCCGTAGGCGAAGGATCCAAGGTCTCCCGTTGGTCGTCGAAGGTCGCCGACTGCTGGTAGCTGCGCCGAGCTTCCTACGAGAAGAATAGCACGGCAGAAAGGCTGGGTTGACTGTCAACCCGTCCGATGGTTAAGTCAGTGGATGACTTTTAAGTAGTATGCCGGACACACTTGACGATCTTAAGGTGGATCGGCTTTGCGTGGTGAGCTAATGAGGAAGGCACACATATATATGGGGGATATCCGACCTTGAGTATGGAATAGAAGTTTTTGATTTCAACTAACCAACCCCCTTCTTGGTGGCTGGAGGGGGGTATTTATAGGCTTAAGAGTTGGTTGATCACCGTCCATTCACCTGTCGAGTTTGCTTAGCTGGAGCACAAGTAGAGACGCGATAGGTCGCGTGAGTGTCAGAGATATTTATGCATTAATGGGTGTCAGACGGTGTCAGAGACATTAATGTATTAATGGGAGACGCGATGGGCGACCATCAGTTCTCGCTATCAACCTCTAGCATTAATGGGGGCGTAGGTGGCACTGCGTCATCCTTTCAGAGATATTTGTGCATGCGCCTGGTAGGTCCCCCAAGCTCATCTTTTGTTATGCTTTCTAATTGGAGGGTATGCGAGCTTCTTTTTTGGACCCTATTGGAGAGCTTGCCGCTCGGCAAGGCGAGCTTCCCAGTGTCGTGGCGACCTTCCATTCAGGCCCATTTTCATTTAGGATGGTCGAAGGGCTATTCGCTTGGGCTTCAAATATACGATCCTTTATTATCTGGGCCGGCATTAAGGTCGTAACAATTTCCCCCATCATTCGAGTTCGAAACGGTAAGCCCGGCTCAGCTCGGATGACGTGTCGCACTCCTATTGGATGACAGCTGGTCGACAACATTTAATTCGAATTGACCGCCAGATCCCTTAGGTCATCATGGCGATTCGTCGATGGTGGAGGATCGAGGTGTCCGACAGCTCGGAGCACGACACGTGGCTGATGTGATCGTGGGGGAAGTTGAGGCGTCAGACTCGCCCAGATCTTGCCATGTGGCCATCCTCCGACTGCTGAGATTGCCCGACTCTCCCTATAAATAGAGATGAGGGGCAGCGAGAGGGAGTTTCTGCACTCACTTTAAATTTTTTTCTTCCCTCCGTTGTTGCAGAGAGCTCTTGTCATCGATCATCATGTCGTCATTCGTCTGTTGCCGTCGGAGCTCCGTTTATATTCTTGCTTTCTAGGTACTCTTTCGATCCATCCATGGCTTCATCTCCTTCTTTCACTTCAAATTCATACATCGAGGGGTGGTTCGACGAACTTGAGGAAGGCGGCATGGTAGAATCGGAGGAGCCGGTGGTGTCAGAGGAGCCGGGGATGTCTTGGCCGGAGGAGTGGGGGGTAGACCCAGTCGTCGAGCATGCCGTCGCCTCGTCGTCGGTGATCAAAAGGGACCCCAAGAAAGGAAAGGGGCCTAGGTTGGCCGTCAGGGTTCCGGGCGGTGGCGAAGTCACGACTGCGGTCCCCGCGGAGATCCTGGCCCAAATGTCCCAACTTCCGACCTCATACATCCCCATTGTCCGCTCCAACTACATCAGACCACCATACATTGTTTTCCTCCTCGAATTCAACGAGCGGGTCTGCTCCCAATGAACAACGAGGTCGACGTCTATTATCCGTCCTTTGCCCTTGGCATTTGGTTCCCGATCCATCCCTTCCTCCTCCTCGTGCTTCACTTCCTAGAACTCACCCTCTTCCAACTGATGCCAAACTCCATCCGCTCCATGGTCGGCTTCCTCGCCCTTTACTCTGCTAGCGGCATACATCCAACCATGCCGTTGTTCCAATACTTCAATGAGGCGAAGAGGAAGGGGGCGTACTACTACGTATGTGTGAGGAGGGGGCAGCCTCTCGTTCTCAATATGCCAGGCAAGGTCAGAGACTGGAATAAGAGGTTCGTCTTCGTCTCAACGCTGGTGGACTTGGCTCTGAGGTCGAACCGGGGGACCTTGAATCACTCGGTGAACACCGAAGTGGTCCTAGAGGGGAACGACATGTAGAATGCCAGTATCCTGGAAGAGATTCCCAAGGAGAGCAGGAAATTCCAGGAATTGATCGCAGACGAGCAGATCACCGAGCATGTCTGACTCGAATGTACTTCGAGCTTAGCCATCAACTTCTGATATGCTCACCCTAATCTATCTTCTTTTTACAGGTGCAGCTATGAGTCTCTCAAGAGTTGAGACGATGAAGAATGCAAGTGAGGCGGTGACCAAAGAGCCAGCGACCAAGGGCAAGGGGAAGGAGCAAGCACCTACGGGCTCAACGAAGGTCGGGTAGAAGCAGAGCCAGGAGGGGGTGACCACCACTCGGGCCGAGAGGGAGGAGTGGAGTAAAAAGTCGAGGAAGGAGCCTGCATCAACCGCTCACTCCTCTCGTCTGAGCGAGGCTGCAACGGCCTACCCCATCGACCGCGACCCGGTCGAGGAGCCGATGACCGACCTTACGATTGCAACGTCCCAGGGCCCGTCGGTCGGGGTGATTTTCGCACTCCCCATCAGTTTGGCCGCCCCTTCGAAAACTTTGGCTGGGTCGGTCAAAACCAGCCGGGCTGCGGTTGTTGCACGCTGGCCCTTCGGGTGCCCGTCGTTTGGGTTGGGAAGCAGGGCCACCCAAGCTACGAGGCGGTGCTCGCTACCTTCAAATCGGAGAAGGAGGATATCCTCGCCCTCCCACCGGGGAAGATCGTCGTGCTGTGCTACCCAGTGGGTGCCCAGGAATCTGTTTTTGATGAGGCCAGGGTAGCGGCCTGCCTGGCAGAGAACATCACTCTGCTGAGGGACCGAGAGTCCTTGGCAAATGTGAATGCTAAACATCTCTACGATATAGCCGTCTGTCACAACATATAAGTTCATCGCTTCCTTAATTCAACGTGCAGGTCTTTCTTCTTTTTAGATGAGCTCTAACCTTTGGTTCCTTCTGTAGACGGTCGCTGCGCTTGTGTCCCTCCAGCGTCATATGTCGGTGGCGAACCGGGCCGAGGAAGCGCTTACAAGGAAGGCGGTCGCACTCAAGAAAGCCGAGGAGAAGCTGAAGGACGTCAACGACAAGTTGACGAAGCTTTGAGGGTACTGACGCGCCCCGAACTTACACCTAAATTCCACCTAGCGGTGTCACAGTCGCTAGGCGTAGTATGGTTCCTAGGTGTCAGCTCTCGACTCTATCTGCATAGTGTCAAATTATAGTATATAAGATTGTCGAATCCCACAGGGACAGTGACAGTGGTTGGGGTTTCAGATTATTTTTAGATCTCAGGGTGAGATAGCAGTCGGTTTGAGAAGATTGGTGGTGATGGTATTGTTGGTTCGATAATAAAAGAAACTAGGGCCTCAAGGATCACCGCTAAGACCGTCAGAGGTTGATGTTAGAATAGGATCTTTACGTTGAATTGGATTTGGGGGGGTGGATCTCTCAACTCATACCATTCTCGTGGGTTAGAATTTCGAGGTATCTCGGTGGCTCTCATTGACGCAATGGCGGTAGCCGTCAATGAAGCGATATAGTTCGTCGGTGGATCCCCACAAGGCACAAGCCGGGCATGGTTACGAGCCTTGGTTGGATCCATTAATTCCCTATTTAAATCTCAAAGATACTCCTTAAGCTCATCAATTCCACCGACCGTGGGCATGATCTCAGCACGAGTTCTCCTAGGGATTCGGATGGATTGACCGAAATACTCCCCTTTATTCCTAATACAACCTAGAGATCCAGGTCTACATCTCTTTCCTAGGGTCTTATGGCTATCCCATCAACCCTAGGGGAGACTACTCATACATATCGATTACGACGAATAAAAATGCAATTTTTATCGAAGAAACCATCGTAGCAATTGAATCGAGCGAGAAGGAAGAACAATAGCCAATAGGGATCCAAGAATTCCAGCAGATTTCAAGACAAAAGGATTCGCAGAAACTTAAACTTTCTCCAAAAATAATTCAATTCTCCAAAACCTAGATCTAGATCTACAATGGTTTTTCTATCTCTTCTCCCCAAAACTCAATTCAAAAAATTCATAATAAAAAACTCCATCTCTTCGTCTCCAAAATCCACTCCTGTAGCCTCCGCTGGGCCCACGAAATTAACTTCAAATTCTGGAGTCTGCACCCGCTTGTGGTCGACAGAGTCAGTGAATCGGTCAAGTAGCGCCTGCTCGGTCGAGCAGGCGCATTCACTGCTCTTTGCTCAGGTGAAGGGATCTGGGCTACTCGGTCAAGCAGCCCGCTTGCTTGGTTGAGTTTGTCAGTGGATCGGGCTCCTTCAAAAAGTGTCGCTCTGCTTACTCGGCCCGAGTAGGCCTTGCTCGGTCGATTCGCCTGCTGGCTCGATCGAGTAAGTCCTGCTCGATCGAGCAGGATGTTGATGTGATGGAGCTTTGGAAATAGAAACGGCTCGACCGATTCACCAGCTACTCGGTCGAGTAGGATGCACTCGTGTATCAGCTGCTGGTGTAACGACCCGCTTTCGGGGGCCCGTTACTTATTTGATAATTGCGCAGGTTCTGCAGTTAACCAGTGAAGTCAAAATAGCCACGATGCAGAGATGTACAAAGATACCCAAATAGTGTCCATTATTACAATCCATACCGTACAAAATATCCCAACAGATATACATGACAGAAGAAAGTACACAACTGTAATAGCTCTGGAAGCTGCGGTCTCATGGTCGAAGTCTGGCGCTATTAGCTCAAGAGCATCTGCCTCCATATGTACGTCGTCTGCGGTGCCACGGAGATGGTACCGTAGGTAAGTCACAACAATTCTAAATAAAGAAAGAGAGGTACTGTACAAGTATGATAAAGCAGACCAAAATGAAAGTAAAGTACGGTGCAGTGTCTGTACAAGTGTAGAAAGTAAAAGTACGACAAGTAAAGTGCGGTGACTGTACTGGAAAGGAAAGTAAAGTGCATGTACTGTAAAGAAAGTAATTGTGCAAGCTATACTAGAACTACGTGACTCAAGTCGGAGAGTACAATATGTGACCGTTCAGTTCATCTCTTGCCTGGGTGCTACCCAGACGAATGCCGGTACCCAGGCAGCAGGATGGTTTGCCGAAACTCAGGCAGCTAGACAGGTTACTTTTATTTTGCCAAAACTCAGGCAGCTGGACGGTATGCCAAAAAACTCAGGCAGCTTGACATGTAGATCGAACTCTAGTCACTCCCGTACTCTCGCAAACTATGAGTTACCCCAATACCCCAGTGACGTGTCAATTACAAATTCTAGACAGGATTGTTCCACAGGATGTTCCACACATGATATTCCACACGATGTTCCGCATGTTAGTCACACCAGGTTAACTGGTTGACTTCCTCATTGAAAACCAGCAAGTAGGATAAAAACAAGTCCAACACCAAAAGTTGTTACTTCCGTGCTTTGAGCACGTGAGTAGTGTGGCTAGCACACAATTTACCCAAGTTGAAAGTTGGCAAAGTAATATTTGGTAGATTACTTTCATTTAGTTTTCTAGTTTGGTTCAAGTCAAATAGCCGTTCGAGGCTATAGGAGTGTTAACGGGTTCATATAAGCACAGTAGACTAGTTTTCTAAACTTAGAATCTGTCGTGACTTACGGAGCTCGTCGTGGCAAGACGAGGCTGGAGCTAGAAGAGCTGGTGCACGAAGATTGGTACCTGCAATCACCAAAAATACTTGGTTAAAGAACGCTACATTTCTATTTGAATAATCGGATCGTTTTGATTTTTAAAACCGGTTAAGACGTTGTCGAAAAGCGTTCTAAATTTTTATATAAACTATATAGGATGAAAATAGTTTTACTGCAAGAGAGAATATTTTTCTGAGGCTTATAGTAATTTTTAGGATTTTTAAAAGCTTAAAAACAATTTAAAAACCATTTTTCAATTAGTAACGTATTTATTCAGGAATTTATTCCGGATGCAATCTGCATCGGAAAGTTGCAAGTGAGGTGTCAAAATGACCGTCTCGAAGAGTTATTTAACATATATTTTTCTCAAGTATTGGTTTACGTAAAAATAAGAAGATACGGATTTTTGAACGAATTATACGTATTTATCTTTTAGGGTTAAAAATTAATTTTGGAAAAACTAAGCGTCGGATTGAGACGAAACTAGCGCCATTGGGTCCAGAATGGCATTTCCGATTTTCTAGAGCTAGCCCCACATTTTTCTGGGCCCTATATAATTATTTATCAATTTAAAACCAATAAACCATATTTAAAAATAATTAAAAATACGAAATACGAAATAATTCAAATTTACAAGTTTGCCATCGACTTACGTTCATCGCTTCGTTGCATGGGGAGGTGGTTTCGTCGGCGGAGCGGGGTGTTCGACGTGGGCCGTTCGCTCTCGACGGCGGCAGAGGACTGGGGCGGAGGCGGCTAGGCACGGAGAGGCGGGGCGGCGTCGGAGGCTGCGGTCGGAGGCGGGGTCGTACGGCGTCACGGCGGCGACGTCGTGGGGCGTAGGCGGGGATGACGAGAACGACGACGAGGGCGAAGATGGCCTCTGGCGGAGCTCCGGTGGCGGCACTGGGGAGGCGACTTCGGAGGAGCTCGCAGCGGCGGCGCGGAGCAGCGTACGGTGCTGCGGCAGAGGGCGTGCGAGAGCGGGCGGCGAGCTCTCGAAGGCGCAGGGGCTGCTGTCGGAGGTGCAGGGCTCGTCGGTGCTCGGTGACGGCGAGGGCGGCCACACGGCGAGGGGTCGAGCTCACCGGCGATGAGGGCGGGGAGAGAGATAGAGAGTGAGAGGGAGAAGAGAGTGAGGCGGGGGCTTGGGTTGCCTCTGCAAACGAGAAGAGAGGGAGAAAGATAGAGAGAGTGTGTCTGTGTGAAAATGAGAGAGGACGGGAGATATAGTGTGTTACGGGCGGGGGTAGCTGCATCAAACGGGTAGGGGGTTTACGGGTTAGCTGAGAAGGTAAGTGGGTGGGGTAGTTGCGGGTTAGGTTAGGTGGTAACGGGATTAGGTAGGGTAATTAGGGGGGTAGTTAAGGTAATTAAAGTAATTAGAGATAATAATAATAGTTAGACCCAAAAGTAATTAGCAAGGCATATACACGAAATTACGAAAAATGCCCCTACTAGTAAACGTGTCCGAAAAATTACGAAAACATACCCACGGGATCGTATCGTCACGAGGATCGTGAATACGAAGACCGTTTCAGGGTTTGAGTTACGGAAATACTAGTTTTTTGGCCAAAACGTTTAGAAAGCGGGTTTGCGGGTTCTCTATTGAAATGATATCAGAAAATTACGAAATTAATGTGGGAAACCCTAAATGATCATAGAAGGCTACTGCATAAGTTTGAAAACGTTTTGAAGACGTTTGAATAGAAAATAAATTCATTGAGTCAAAACTGCAATATCTGAAAATGAATTTTTATCAGATCTTTTTTAGGTATTTGACGAAATCCGATTTTACCAAAATACTCCATAACTAGTCTGGTACTTCAAAATATTTTTATAAGAAATTTTTTGAAATCAGTTTAAGACTCCTAACAAACCATTATAAAATACAATTAAAATTGAATTTTCTTTAAATACTTAATTTGAAAGTATTGGAAAAATACAGGCCGTTACATTCTACCCTCCTTAAAAATAATTCCGTCCTCGGAATTTAAAAATCTCTTTTGAAAATAATAATTGATATTATGAAGAAGATTTTAAAAGTAATTGATGTTATGAAGAAGCTCAAGCAAATAAATGATAGAAAAGATAGTAATCTTTGTAAATCAGATTGTAAATAACATGAAATGTGATAAGAAAATATAGGATGTTACCAATATATATTTTCAAGTAGCCAAAATATAAGGTAATGTCATTACACGAAAAGGAGAGCTATTAAGATGATGACATCCGATCGAACTTGGGACATAAGGTGACAAGTCAGAAGCAAGCACACCAAAGAGAAGATCGAAACGTCTAGAATACATAAACGATGATTACATGGTCTCAATCATGTAAATAATCGTCATAACATACAAAAGCGTAAGGGATAAACCTAGTGCGTCCTTACGGTTACAACTTAACCAGCCGAGCACAAAGGGCTTCATCTGCCACGCTACCAAACTACAAGTCAATATCCAGATCGATACGTATAGGCAAATGTAAGGCCAATTCTCGCGGGTCAAGATCATCGCTACCACTTTTTCCAGCAGTTTCCATAACATCCAACAAGAAGCCAACATCCTAGCCGTCTCCCAAATCCGAGCACAAGACCGACATCCAACTTCAACGCCTAGGCCCAAAAGTATGCCAATACCCAATCCTAAGGATACCGCTTCCCAATACCATAGGTCGATATCTACGGTAAACACCATCAACCCTAAGCAGTTCAATGACCAAAAACTCAGGATCCTACAAGCACTAAGGAGCACCCCTAAGAAGAACTCGAAGCTGGGCAGCTCAAGGGGGAAGAACCAGAAAAAGGAGCTCCCAATGATACCCATAGCGGCGGGTTCCCAATATCCCGACCACACGGCCAAAGCATGGGTGGCGGCGAGGGTTGCTGCTAGGCCCAACAGACCCCAATGTCGTTGGCGGGCCATCGGCGGCTGGCGATCTGCGGCGACGAGGGCTCCGACGGGCTGGCGATCCATGGCGGGGAGTTAGGGTCTACGGGATGGAGCGAAGAGGAAGCTGGCGGATCTTCGGGTGAGGCTGGCGGATCGGAGATCGGAGATCGGAGTGGCGATGCGGGGTCCGATCGAGCTCGCTTGGGGGAGAGGCCGGGAGGAGGGGGGGGTGATGTCTGAGGGAAGCCACGGGGAGGCTTGCGGAGGAAGGAGCGGGGTTAAAAACGAAAAAAAGGGGGCGAGGGGCACCAAAGTCGGGGTTAGGTAGGGTAGGGTTCGGCGGCACGAGTCTCGAGGGGGGAAACGGACAAACGAAATAAAGAGGGAGGAGGAAGGTGGTCGGTGGGAAATAAAATCAAACCCTTGGAGAGAGAAAATCGGGTACAAGATAGAAGTAGGGGCTAGAAGAGAAACACTAGCTCAAAAGATGCAAACAGCCTACACTTATACATCAGGTTTGGCTCGTCTCAAATCACCAGCACTATCCTCCAATACTTCTGAGCGTCCTTCGATTCGCTTCCGTTTGTCGAATTCGAACTCCTGGTAGTCGAAAATTGAATGCTACCCTCCTTAGAATAAACGTAACTAGAGTGCAGATGGACTTAAAAAAAGTGATTAGGAAGAAGTAAAAGAATCAGGATGCCATCATTAGCTAAAGAAAGGGTGATAATGATGGAGATCGATGGCGTTACAGAATCATGATTCACGTCCTTGCGGTCCAGCGGACACGGCCAGGGAAGTGACTAAGCCAGGATCACTTATGCCCAGTCTAGCCAGGTTGATCCAACAGACTTTAGCCAAGCACATTGACCGGTATCATGGTCCATTGAAGGAAGATCATCATTCATATGAGTACCATCATCAACTGAAGGAAGGTGATGAAGTGGGTAGATAATCCAACCAACGAAAAAATCACTATAACTGCTAGCAAAAGAGGGTACTAGAGAGGTATAGTCAAGAATGGAACATGAATTCCTAAGCAAGGGTTAAGAGTTCAAAGGAAGTGATGAGGGTCAAGGAAGACCTAATGAAGATGGTAATAAGGACACTTCACCCGTATATCCAATACAGGTGAACACTCGAGACATCCCGTACTCGAGGTTAATTTGAGTATCTTATATTATACATCCTGATCTTGCTATAATGTTCACGAGGTAGTTAGCGAGGACCTGCGTAGGGCCACCAAACTTGTAACGACCCGCTTTCGGGGGCCCGTTACTTATTTGATAATTGCACAGGTTCTGCAGTTAACCAGTGAAGTCAAAATAGCCACGATGCAGAGATGTACAAAGATACCCAAATAGTGTCCATTATTACAATCCATACCGTACAAAATATCCCAACAGATATACATGACAGAAGAAAGTACACAACTGTAATAGCTCTGGAAGCTGCGGTCTCATGGTCGAAGTCTGGCGCTATTAGCTCAAGAGCATCTGCCTCCATATGTACGTCGTCTGCGGTGCCACGGAGATGGTACCGTAGGTAAGTCACAACAATTCTAAATAAAGAAAGAGAGGTACTGTACAAGTATGATAAAGCAGACCAAAATGAAAGTAAAGTACGGTGCAGTGTCTGTACAAGTGTAGAAAGTAAAAGTACGACAAGTAAAGTGCGGTGACTGTACTGGAAAGGAAAGTAAAGTGCATGTACTGTAAAGAAAGTAATTGTGCAAGCTATACTAGAACTACGTGACTCAAGTCGGAGAGTACAATATGTGACCGTTCAGTTCATCTCTTGCCTGGGTGCTACCCAGACGAATGCCGGTACCCAGGCAGCAGGATGGTTTGCCGAAACTCAGGCAGCTAGACAGGTTACTTTTATTTTGCCAAAACTCAGGCAGCTGGACGGTATGCCAAAAAACTCAGGCAGCTTGACATGTAGATCGAACTCTAGTCACTCCCGTACTCTCGCAAACTATGAGTTACCCCAATACCCCAGTGACGTGTCAATTACAAATTCTAGACAGGATTGTTCCACAGGATGTTCCACACATGATATTCCACACGATGTTCCGCATGTTAGTCACACCAGGTTAACTGGTTGACTTCCTCATTGAAAACCAGCAAGTAGGATAAAAACAAGTCCAACACCAAAAGTTGTTACTTCCGTGCTTTGAGCACGTGAGTAGTGTGGCTAGCACACAATTTACCCAAGTTGAAAGTTGGCAAAGTAATATTTGGTAGATTACTTTCATTTAGTTTTCTAGTTTGGTTCAAGTCAAATAGCCGTTCGAGGCTATAGGAGTGTTAACGGGTTCATATAAGCACAGTAGACTAGTTTTCTAAACTTAGAATCTGTCGTGACTTACGGAGCTCGTCGTGGCAAGACGAGGCTGGAGCTAGAAGAGCTGGTGCACGAAGATTGGTACCTGCAATCACCAAAAATACTTGGTTAAAGAACGCTACATTTCTATTTGAATAATCGGATCGTTTTGATTTTTAAAACCGGTTAAGACGTTGTCGAAAAGCGTTCTAAATTTTTATATAAACTATATAGGATGAAAATAGTTTTACTGCAAGAGAGAATATTTTTCTGAGGCTTATAGTAATTTTTAGGATTTTTAAAAGCTTAAAAACAATTTAAAAACCATTTTTCAATTAGTAACGTATTTATTCAGGAATTTATTCCGGATGCAATCTGCATCGGAAAGTTGCAAGTGAGGTGTCAAAATGACCGTCTCGAAGAGTTATTTAACATATATTTTTCTCAAGTATTGGTTTACGTAAAAATAAGAAGATACGGATTTTTGAACGAATTATACGTATTTATCTTTTAGGGTTAAAAATTAATTTTGGAAAAACTAAGCGTCGGATTGAGACGAAACTAGCGCCATTGGGTCCAGAATGGCATTTCCGATTTTCTAGAGCTAGCCCCACATTTTTCTGGGCCCTATATAATTATTTATCAATTTAAAACCAATAAACCATATTTAAAAATAATTAAAAATACGAAATACGAAATAATTCAAATTTACAAGTTTGCCATCGACTTACGTTCATCGCTTCGTTGCATGGGGAGGTGGTTTCGTCGGCGGAGCGGGGTGTTCGACGTGGGCCGTTCGCTCTCGACGGCGGCAGAGGACTGGGGCGGAGGCGGCTAGGCACGGAGAGGCGGGGCGGCGTCGGAGGCTGCGGTCGGAGGCGGGGTCGTACGGCGTCACGGCGTCGACGTCGTGGGGCGTAGGCGGGGATGACGAGAACGACGACGAGGGCGAAGATGGCCTCTGGCGGAGCTCCGGTGGCGGCACTGGGGAGGCGACTTCGGAGGAGCTCGCAGCGGCGGCGCGGAGCAGCGTACGGTGCTGCGGCAGAGGGCGTGCGAGAGCGGGCGGCGAGCTCTCGAAGGCGCAGGGGCTGCTGTCGGAGGTGCAGGGCTCGTCGGTGCTCGGTGACGGCGAGGGCGGCCACACGGCGAGGGGTCGAGCTCACCGGCGATGAGGGCGGGGAGAGAGATAGAGAGTGAGAGGGAGAAGAGAGTGAGGCGGGGGCTTGGGTTGCCTCTGCAAACGAGAAGAGAGGGAGAAAGATAGAGAGAGTGTGTCTGTGTGAAAATGAGAGAGGACGGGAGATATAGTGTGTTACGGGCGGGGGTAGCTGCATCAAACGGGTAGGGGGTTTACGGGTTAGCTGAGAAGGTAAGTGGGTGGGGTAGTTGCGGGTTAGGTTAGGTGGTAACGGGATTAGGTAGGGTAATTAGGGGGGTAGTTAAGGTAATTAAAGTAATTAGAGATAATAATAATAGTTAGACCCAAAAGTAATTAGCAAGGCATATACACGAAATTACGAAAAATGCCCCTACTAGTAAACGTGTCCGAAAAATTACGAAAACATACCCACGGGATCGTATCGTCACGAGGATCGTGAATACGAAGACCGTTTCAGGGTTTGAGTTACGGAAATACTAGTTTTTTGGCCAAAACGTTTAGAAAGCGGGTTTGCGGGTTCTCTATTGAAATGATATCAGAAAATTACGAAATTAATGTGGGAAACCCTAAATGATCATAGGAGGCTACTGCAGAAGTTTGAAAATGTTTTGAAGACGTTTGAATAGAAAATAAATTCATTGAGTCAAAACTGCAATATCTGAAAATGAATTTTTATCAGATCTTTTTTAGGTATTTGACGAAATCCGATTTTACCAAAATACTCCATAACTAGTCTGGTACTTCAAAATATTTTTATAAGAAATTTTTTGAAATCAGTTTAAGACTCCTAACAAACCATTATAAAATACAATTAAAATTGAATTTTCTTTAAATACTTAATTTGAAAGTATTGGAAAAATACAGGCCGTTACAGCTGGGCTTCGTGTATCAGCTCGACCGAGTAACCTACGCTGCTCGGTCGAGTCACCTGGGAAAAAATCCAGAACAGCTCTTTCCTCTTGCCAGATCCTCTTCCACTCCTCCCATAGGCTTTCGAACCTCGACGAACTCCTGTAGAGCCTCGCCAATGGGCTCACGGGCATGCTGGATGTGTACATATCTGAAAGTGGTTCAGAATTGCTCCAAAATCCCTGAAAATCCACGAAACTCTACGAAACTCGAATATGGCGTCAGAGTTGCAGTATCGTAAGAAAATGCAGGATTTGGATGCGGATATGACATGAAATGCAATGGAATGATGCTATGAAAAGATAGAAAATATGGACACATCAAAATCCCCCAAGCTTATATCTTACTCGTCCTCGAGGAAGACGAATACTAGGTATGCCGGGAGATAAACAAAAGAAAATGAAAAAAAAATAAAAGATGGAAGGGGGTGCTAGAATGTTCAATCAGATCTCATGCCTCTGCAGTATATCACGATGCTTCAAATAATAAAACACATGCTAATAGTATCCTCAAGTCTTACTAATCGTATGGCTAGCATGCAATAAAGACAAAAGTAGGGATCTTCTAAAATCTTGCCATCAACTCATATCAATTTCATGCAATCTATAGAGTCTAGTATAAAAAGAGTTAACAATGCACTTTTTCAATCAATAGTTACAAGTGAAGCACAAGAAGATCACAACAACATGCAATAGAGAATGGAAAAAGATAATGTCATTCAAATATTCACTTCAAATCATGAAAAATCTCCAAAACTAAAATATTTTGTAAAGTTTAAGCATTATCGAATCTCCCCGTTGTGCACCATCTCCACTCTAATGTCATACTCACTCATATGATCAGTTGGTTCACCCACCAAGCTTAGATTGAGGCGTCACATATATGAATAGGATAGGGAAATTTTGTATTTTCCAAGTATTTGTAGTAGCTTCTACTAAAGGGATAAGAATTTTCTTTCTTTTATTTCTTTCTTTTTCTCCTCTTTTTTTATTTTTATTTGGAAGAAATATTTTTCTTTTGGGATTTTGGGAAGTAGATACGGTAGAAGTAGCTGTTGGGGGTGAAAACCAAATGATATGTAGAGAATCGTAAAGATATGTGGAGAAGGAAAATAATATATCACTCGGTTCACTCAACAGAGGTGCACAATGATTCAATGGGATAATACTCTAACTAAAATCATAGCTTGCATGGATATTTTCATTCATCTCAGTGAATATTGAAAGCAAACGGTATAAAGCACAATAATATCAAGCATGCAAACAGAAGTGGATGAGATAACAAACAGGTGCTCCAAATGTACTAATGATGCGTAAACCTAGGTGCATTACCCAACAGAGAACGTACTAGATACTATTTCATGCATTCAATTTCAATTCATATCAGGCATTAAATTAGAACGATCAACAAGAGAATATGCCATCATATAAATAGTAAAACTGAGACTAACCTAAATAGCATGTCAACAGATATAAACATAGTGAGTAGCTACTGAGGGCTATGAGAAGTATAATCATGCAGAACAATTCTAGCTAAAAGGAAGAAAATCGGAGAAAGAAAGAAAATGAAAACTTGCATGCAAGGACAAAAAGTGGAAAACGTGATGCTGAATAAGAAAAAAGATGAAAAAGGTGGAAAATGGGTGGAAAAGTAAAGTAAAAAGGTGAAAAAAATGAAAGAAAATATAAAAGAGAATGAAAAATAAAGCGATAGCGCTCATCTCCCAAGCTAAACGCAACAGTTTCCTCACTGCTGAGAAAACGCTGGTATGCGGGAAATGATGCTAGAGAGGGTGGGTGGTTGAGGGGATAGAAAAGGAATAGAAAATAAAACTGTGCAGAAGAAAGAAAACGTGATATGATGCAATGATAAAGAGATGATGCAAATGCATGGGATGATGCATGGAAGGTCCTCCCCCAAGCTGTGAAAGGCTAGGGCCCCGATAAGACAGATGGGCACAAAAAGAGGCGAGGGAAGAACACCAAAAAGTGGAAGGATAGCATCAAGCAGGGGCACCACCCTTTGGAGGTGGTGATGGGCCCCTTGATGTGGACCAGGGACGGTGGAAGCTGGCTGTGGCTCGACGTCTGGGTCGGTTCGCCAGTGCCTAATCAGGTTCCGAAGAACTGGGAGGTCCTGCTCAATGGACTGTTGAGTAGTGCCGCCTCCATAATTCATGAGTAGGAGCATAATGACAAAATGGTCGGCCTGGTCAGTGTCCCAGAAGGTAACGTCGTATTCTACGTCGTTGAGATATAGACGCTCAGGGGGAGTTGGGGTGGGGATGGTCGGAGGTGTTGGGGTGGATGATTCGCCAACAATAAGGCCTGGTGTGGGTGAGCATGAGCGACGGGTGCGTCGAGTTGGCCTAGGGTTGGGTGCGCCAGTGTTAGCGTTCATGGTTCTAGCTTGGTGTGGTGGCATCTCGCAAGTAGGCTAAAAACGTGGGTCGATATGTAAAGTATACAGTGGAAAGAGTGTATCGACACGAATGATGCGGGGAGAATGATGTGATAGGTGCGTGATTGCTACTGATCAAGAATATCCCCCAAGCTGCTTCTCGACTTGTCCTCCGATGTGGGTGCAATGAACCTGAAATATAATGAGAGAATAATGTCAGGGGAGGAGAACAAATGTGCAGAGTGAGATGTTTGTAGGAGCTTGACCGAGAAAATTCGATGCTCGGGAGATTAGCTAAGGCTTTGTTGCAGTGGTGAGAGGCTTACTCGACCGATCACTAATTGTACTCGGTCGAGTGAATAAGGTTGCCCTAGGGGGTTTGGGGGGAGCGGCGACGCGGGGGGGGGGGGGGGGGGGGGGTTCAATAGGAGAGGGGTGTATGGGGGGGGCTGTTTAAAGAGGAGGGGGGTTGGAGGGGCGAGGTAATGGGGGGAAGCACTGTCAGTACTGGGTGGTGTCGGCGGCGTTGCTCTGATGATTCGAAGGGGGGAAGGAATAGGGGAGGAAGAAAAGGAGAGGGAGAAAGAGAGGGGGGCCGAACCGAAATGGTGGCGCGGCCGACAGTGCGGATGGTAGAGGGGGAGGCGTTGACGGCGGTGCGGGTCGAGTAGTATATGAGGCTGGGTGCTCGGGCAGGGGATTTGGGAAAGTGAGAAAAGTTTAGGGCTAAAGAAGTCGAGTTTGGTTTTAATAACCCGGCTCGTTCGGGAGTGGGCCCCACAACATTAAGGGTAACGTGACTCGATCGAGCAACATAACTGCTCGGTCGAGTCAGAAAAAAATTAATACGAGTTTTAGAACACTCCCTCGTCTACTCGGTCGAGTAGGGTCTGCTCGGTCGAGTCAGAAGACCATGTTGCTGTTGTTTCCCATCTTCTATTTTGCTCGGTCGAGCATGTGGCTGCTCGGTCGAGTAAGCGACTACTCGGACCGAGTAGAGGCTACTCAGGCCGTGTAGGCAGAACGTCGTTTTCCCAATATTTCACGGTGCCTTCTTTAGCTCGATCGAGCACGGGGCTACTCGGACGAGTAGGTGTCTATTCGGACCGAGTAGAGGCTTGACGTCCCCGAGTTGGGTGCATGCAAGTGTGCAATAATATGTGATTGTGGGCGTGAGATTTAAATATTTATAACCGCAAGCGCACGGTGTTGTAGTGTGGCTTGGGGGTCAAACACAGGGAGGCGTGGTTGTGCTTGTGTTAGAAAGGACCGAATTCACCCTAGGGGTGAGCTAGCCCGAATCGAATGATGGTTTGTCACGAATCGTAGATAAGGGGTTAAACAATAATAAAGGAAACCTGTGACTTCAGTTTCCACCCCCATCATGTGATTCTCGCTAACACGACCGACGGATAGGATAACGATTGGAATTAGGGTCTATTGGTGAGATGTTGCCTCTAATAGTGATACCAGCGTCCCATGGGCCTAATATTCCGGTCGGTGCCCAGGATGATACGCCGGACTACCCGGGTTCGGTCAGTGGGAATTCCCATGTCCATTAACACTGACCGACTCTGGGAGCACTAAGCTCGCAACGATAACTCCCAACAACTCATCCTGCCGCTTCCGTGCGCTAGGATTCGATGTGTATGCTAAGGGCGTGAGCTATGGCTAGGGAGTCAACCGCCAAGTTTATTCCCCATTGGCCCAACGGTCAAAGGCGGTCTTTTTCCCGCCGATGACAATGAAACACCCCGCGTAACCGATAGATTCCTAATCCCTATCGATTTTCTAGTCCTATGGACGCATTAGGGAGAACCCAGGAAGGGGTTTCCACCAAAATCCCAGATTTGGGAACTACTCACACATTTTAGGTAAAAAGCAATCTAAATGAAAATCGACCGTTAAAAACATAATCAGATGATCGGAATGAAGTAATAGCAATGCAATTAAGATAATATCAAAGTTTGGTTAAGATCAGAACACTTACAAATGACAAAGAAATTACAGCCGTCACAAGAGAGAAAAACAGTAAAAAAATACAACTCTCCCGTTTCTGGAAACCTAGGGCTTCTATATATAGAAAACGACGTCACCCGATCGGGTGAAGAATCACCCATCGGGTGACCTGCTTCGTTCTTCGGCAGCATTCTTCAGGGCTTCACCCAGTCAGGCGACACGGTCGGTTGGCGGAAGCTCCTAGCCGTTTGGATCTTGGCGTCGTCGGGTGAACCGATCGGTTGATAAATCACCCGATCGGTTGGAATTGTCGCCCAAAAGACAGTAACTTCGGACGTGTTGGCACGGTCTGCTGGCGGTTGGGTGAGCTGTCCGGGTCGTGTCTTCGAGGAAACGGCTACAGATGAACCGATCGGGTGAAGATCACCCGATCGGTTGGATTTCAGCTCCAATTTCCCGAGAAGTTCGTCAGGTTGAACCGGTCGATGACCCGGTCTCTTGATGCCCACATCGCTTCAGCAGCTGTCTGGGTGGTGCACTCGTGCATCACCCGATCGGTTGGCTGTGTCCAACCGATCGGGTGGGGGGTTGAAAAGTTGCAATCTTGGTCGTTTGACCCCCTGGAATCACGCGTGACTCCTCCCGTTGCTTCGGGGACTTATGATATCTTCGTTATGTGTCCCCTATGGTGTCAAACTCCTGCAAACATACAAAAACATGGAAAAGTGAAAGAAAACAAGAAAACAAGAGAAAATGAGTACGAGACGGAGGAAAATAACGGAAAAACACAAAGAAGACGTGCGTAGATATATAAAATATATACACGCGTCAAAATCCCCCAAGTTGAACCCTTCCTCGTCCTCGAGGAAGACGAGTGAGAGTAGAAGCTCGGAGGGAGAAAATAGGGAGAATGAGAGAAAAAGAAAACTCTAAATCCTAAATCACCCGTCAGGGCCAACAAAATCAAAAACGACACACCAAGCAAGCAAACGACAAATCACAACACTAAACCAAGGGAAACGAGTCCAGACAAGTGTCGTGGGCCCACGCGGTGAAGCGCGAGTGAGTGTGGTCGTGTGCTAGCATACGGTGTCACTATCTACATTGTGCTATAAGCTCCATATACACAAATCCAAGAAAAGACCCAAATATCGATTCGATTTGAAATAAGCGGTGAACATATGGCTGAAGCATGCATAGGAAGAAAGTGAAAATCGAAACATATCATGTGTCAGGGACTCCACAGCTAGGGACTTGGACATCACCACACTATCGCCTAGATAATAGCTAGAAATTTCCTATTCCAAGTGTTTTCGAAAGCGATGGGGGTTGAGATGATGTGGAGTAGAACACTCGGTGCAAATTCTCGCCTTCCCTTTATTCTCGATAGGCAGGGAAATATTCATACACATTTTTTTGGGTTTTGGATATATGTATTTTTTTTGGATTTTTGGCTATACATGTGTATATATTTTTTCTTTTCTCTTTTCTTTTCTTTTTGGGTTTTTCTTTTCTCTCTCTTTTTTGGATTTTTGGGTTTTGGGGAATATACACGTGTGTACTCTCCCAATTGGGAGAACAGTACACGACGAGGGGATTTGCACCAATTAAAAAAAAAATCGGATTCTAAACACTTAGGGAAGGGAGATTTTTCTCTAATCAGAGCATATGTTAAATGGGTTATCTTAGTCCTAACTATGGAATTCCGACACATGCGAAATGAAGCATACGATATATATATTCATGCATACAAAACCAGATAAGAGAGGCAAATACCGCATATTCAAATCAAAGCATGATAATCTAGGGGTCATTCCTGGACAGGTATATAAATCAAAATCACAAAGTAGAAGCACACCAAACAGCTAGGCACGACACACGACTCACAAAAAGCTAAGTGGACCCACGATGCATGAAATGCAAGAGGACTCGACTTCCTAGAGTTAGTGAATGTGATTATCGAAGCCATGCTAGGTTTGTGTGTGATTTTTGTGGCAATTCATCATAGGGTTCATCTCTAGGAGAAAGAGATAAAAAGGAAAGAAAGAAAAAGAAAAACACGGAGAAAAACGACTCACAAAACGAGGAAAAAGACACAAATGACGCACAAAGTGCGACTCCCCCAAGCTGAAACTTGCATTGCCCTCAATGCAATAAAAGTGAATACGGGAGGGCAATGAAAATGGGGGGGGGGGATTACGCACCGACACAAAAAGACACGAAAAACAAGAGAAACACACATACGAAACTGAAAATAAAAATAAAGATAAAGATCACACCACACGACATATAAACGGAAAATAAAAATAGAAAATCACACCACGACAAATAAACAAACACACATAGAAAAACATCACACGACAGCACACAGAAAAATTGACTTCCCCCAAGCTAGACGTGACAATGCTAGCGAAATGATAAGATCATGGAAATGCAGAGATATGCAAGGGGGAGGTCAGAAACAAAACAAAATCAAAAAGCAGGAGAGGAATCATCCTCGTCCTCCTCGGTGGAAGAAGTGGGGGATGCGAGAGAGTGAGCGGGAGAGGTGACTGGTGTGCGGAGAAGTGGAGAAAGTGGTCGAGGTGATGGATCGGTGGGTGTGGAGGGAGTGTGGACGATGGGTGGTGTGGAGGTGATGAAGGTGAGTGGAAGTGAAATGGCGACCAATGTGGTGGTGGGTGGTGGGGGTACTGGGGTAGGTGAGGATGGAGGGGGAAGTGAAAGCGATCGCACCTGCAATTTCTTGCGACGCACATATGTAGTTACGGAAGTGGAGGGTGGTGGATATGTGGGGACGACAGTGGAGGGAATGGAAACGGTGGGAGTAGATGAGGTAGTGGGAATGGAAGTGGTGGTAGGGGGGATGGTCGCCTAGGGGTGATGGTGGAGGTGAAGAATGTGATGGGGGTGAAGGTGGTGGAGAGGGAGGTGGTGTGGGTGGAGGAGCCCCGTGGACGTGAATGAGAAGGCAGAGGATGGCGGCCACGTTCCTCTCAAGTGCGAGGAAGCGTGGGTGAGAGAAAATCGAAGGGGATGGGTCCGAGAGGGTGGAGGACGAAACGACAGCGCGAAGCAAAGCCAGCTCAGTCTCGAGAGCAAGACGAGCGGAAGTGGTTCGGCTAAAGGAGGAGGAGGAGGTAGTACGGACCGGAGAGGTGGCGATAGTGGTGATCGGGACAGAAGCTGGGATGACATGACTAGGACCAGCCTCGGAGTCTCCTCGGGACGCAGGAATGTCCTGCTCGCCTAAGTGGACGGTAGGGGAAGGTGGTTTAGGTGCGCCCGAGATGAATGGAAGGCGCAACCCCGCAATAAACTCAGGATCAGGTGGGAAAGTCCAGTCTCCCACAAGCTGGATGGTCATGCGAGCGGGGTTGGGCAGAATGGTATAGGGAGACGTGGGGTGCCCGTAATGGAAGGTGAAACGACCATCGGGGCGGGGCTTAATCATGTGAATATGCCGTAGGACGTCGAGATCTAGACGTGAGGGTCCTACGGTAGTGGGCAGATCTCGGGGGATGATAATGTTGAACTGGGGAGAAGAAGCTATGATTGTGATAAGGCCCCCGCCACAAAGCTTGCCCTTGTCGACACGGCTAATCTCAAGAAGCTTGTGAATAAGCCAAGCACCGGCATGGACGGGAACAACTGGGGCCCTAAAAGAAATCCAGTCATCCCCGCGAACAAAAGGAAAGGTCATGGACCATAGAATGAAGAGATCAGGGATGGTCACGGTACCTGACTCATCCTTGGGGAAAAACTTGCATGATATGATTCGGTGGGCCAGACGGAAGATGGGGTGAATGATGGAGGAGGCCTTGGCCTTACCTTGGGGATACGGATCGTGTAGGGTGAGGCGGAACCAAAACTGATTGACGTCAAATTCGGGGGATACCCGTAGGGACGGATAACGTTGTCCCCAAGGATGGGGAAACCAAAGATGTTATTAATGATGTTCAGATGAGTGTGAATGGTTCTGTTACGGATGCAGAAGATGACGATCGACCCCGACTCACTAACAAGTGTGGATAAAAATTCGAGTGTGAGGGAGGGGTAGGACACCGCAGAGGCGTTTAGGAAAGCTAACCAACCTAAATTTGCGAAGAGAGTCTCGACCTCGGTGAAGACACCGAGATCGATAAGCGTTTGGGTATGGGCAAATTTGGTCGACAGATGCCCCTGAGCATCAAGTCTATGATAGAAATCCTTATGCTCCTAGTTCCTAAAGTGGTAGCCACACGGGCCCATCAGTGGGTCCTCAACTGGGACGATAGGTTGGGGTTGGGGTTGGGGTCATGCAGGCTGCGCAGGAGGAGGGCGTGAGGTCTTGCGTCTCTTGCGAGACGACCCCTCCTCTCGCATGATACCCTTACCCTTATCTTGATCCTGGGCCATGGGCGTGTGTGCGTGTGAGTGAATGCAAAATGCGATGAATGCACACTAACACAGGCGATCGAGCAAAAAATAGTTAAACTAGGGCAAAATATAAAATTGAGTTAAGGAGCGAAGTTACCAAGTAGAGTCGAGGATCCTTGCTCGTATATTACCCAACGCATCGCAATGAGATGGGCGTGAAGCCGTGGCGACTATTTTCAGCAAAATTTTGAAAATGAGGGGGGGGGGGGGCGGAAATTAGGGTTTTTGATGGGGTGAAATCGAAGAGAAAGAGAGGGAGATCGATGGAAAGATTGAAAAAAAGAGTGGAGAGATCGATCGAGAGGGTTTTGTGGTCGGTTGAGGGAGAGACGAGGCCGTTTGGAGCTTGGGGAAGTCGAAACAGCGATGGAGAGTCGAAGTCGGGTGATGGGGAAATGAACGGGTGAGGGCGTGTTATTTATAGGGTTTAAGTCGAACCAATCAGGTGATAACTCACCCGATCGGTTGATAATTAGGTCGAAAGAATTACTGCAAAGAGGCTACAGGGGAACCGATCGGGTGATAACTCACCTGATCGGTTGGCCGCTTCACAATTTTTCCCGAAAGTTCAGTACAGCTCACCCGGTCATTCACACGACCACGCTTCGTATCAACCAATCGGTTGATAAATTCCCAAAAAATTTCGAGACTTTGGCCCAGCTCACACGGTCTGCCACCCGATCTCACATTGCTTCACCCGACCGGTTCGTTGGAGCACAGATACGGCCATTGTCTGATACGTCTCACCCGATCGGTTGAATAATCACCCGATCGGGTGAGGCCTTGTTTTCTGCAAAAATTCATTAATGGCCTTAGTCTCTCGACGGAAGTTCCCGCAGCTGGATTTATTTATTAAAATAAGAAAAATAAAGCTAAAAATAATCCTAAAAAACGAAGCGCTTTCGAGCATGGGTTGCCTACCATGAAGCGCTTTTGTTTAACGTCATTTGCTCGACGCCCGTAGGTGATATTCAAGGCGGACGGGGGTGATGCCCTAAAGTCGACATCGCTTCAGATTCAGATTTGGCGGCCTTCGGTGTCGTCGGTGGTGACAAGAAAACTTGCTCAACGACTCTCCCTCCGTTGATGGAATCCGGAGGCTTCTCCCTTATATTGGCGTCTACCGCCACTCGTTTCAGGATTTGGATCTCCTCTCCGGTGAGCCCCATGGGCTCTTTCCCTTTCCTCCTCGTCGGAGGAGCTTTTTGAAATCCGGGAGGGACCGTATGTGCCGCATCTGCTTTCCCAAAAACATCATCTTCCTTCGGGCCGACATGTTCTTCTAAGTCCCCCAAGCTATCGGGGGGATTTATTGAAAGAATTTCCCAGAAGCTTGCTTCCACAACTCTCCCTTCTTCTAACTCCAGCATATTGCATCTTGGATCATCCGGGGGATTGGGGTGCTTCATTGACAACCCTAAGTCAAACTCGACTTTTTCGTTGCCGACGTTAAGGGAAAGCTTCCCATTCTTCACATCTATTAAAACGTTGACAGTGGCCATGAAAGGCCGTCCAAAGATGATGGGGGTGTGCTCATCTTCATGCATGTCCATGACGACGAAGTCCACTGGCACATGCACCCCACTTACGTTGACAGAGAGGTCATCTACAACCTCCACCGAATATTTGATCGAACGGTCTGCAAGCTGTAGGGTCATACCGGTGGGCTCCAGGTCGCCCATCTCTATCCTCTTATATAGTGACATGGGCATTAAACTGACGCTCGCTCCAAGATCGACGAGCGCGCGATGGATCTTTACTTCCCCGATCGCACAAGGGATAGAGAAGCTCTCCAGGTCTTTAAGCTTAGGCGGGTTTGCTCTCTGAATGAGAGCGCTGCATTCCGCCGTTAATACGACCTTCTCCTTTCTGGACCCTCTTGTCACCAAATCCTTTAGAAATTTGGCGTAGGAGGGAATTGTCTCGATAGCTTCAAGGAAGGGGATTTGCAAGCTTAGATCCTTGACCATGGCAAAGAATTTGCCATACTTTTCATCAATCTTGGCTTGGGCAAGCCGTTGTGGAAAAGGCACAACGGGCTTGAACACTTTGAGGATCCCTTCCTCATCTTCCTTTTTCTCCTCTTCAGGGATTCCCTCCGGAGTCGTTGGCTTTGGCGACGAAGCACCGTCGTCATTCAATTTTTCAATTGGTCGCTCTACGACCAACGGTGCTTCCGGCTCCTTGGGGGGCACTCTTATGGGGATTTGTGTCCCGCTTCTCAATATGATAGCGGACACATTCGCATTCTCGTGTGTGAGTGCCAAAGTCTGGTTTTCTCCCCTCGGGTTCATTTCCGGTTGTGGCGGCAATAGATTTTGTGACCTTTGAAGGTTCGCCACTTGTAACCCCAGCTGGGTTACTTGGTCCGTGAGAGCCATCTGCCCCATTTCCAGCTTCAAATTTATCTTTTTCTGGTTGGTAATGTATTGAGTCAAGAGGGACTCAACCGGAGAGATGGCCCTCTGCTGGCCATATTACTGCTGCTGCTGAATGGGCTACTGGTTCCTTGGCGGTACTGCTGATACTGTTGTGGAGGCTGCTGCTGTTGAAATTGCTGCTGCGGCTGAAACTGCTGTTGCTGAGGCCTAGCCGGCTGATATATCTGTTGTTGTTGCTGCAGAGGCGGCGGCGGCTGATACGGTGCCCGGTAGCTAAGGTTGGGTGGTTCCGGTTATTTGGAGAGTAGGCTGGGTTGGAGCTAGTCCGTGGAGGGTACGACGCATTCCCCGTAGGATTGTAGAATAGTGCACTCGCTTGGTCCAATGGTGGTGAGATGTCACCACCCTCGAAGTCTCCAATGACTTCGGATTCCACCGCCGCAATATGTTGTGTACCGGCACCACCGGCTCCTACCATCAGTGCTGAGATCTGGGTCGACAGCAAGTCAAACTTGCTGGATAATTTGTCGATGTCCTCGACCCTATGGATACCCCCAGATCTGGTGTGGCTCTCTCGTCACACCACCGCTCATTGTTCGATGCCATATTTTCTAATATGTTCCCGACATCTTCTTCACTTCTGGACATGAAGGACCCCCTAGCCGCGGCGTCCATCAAAGATTTTAAATCATCCCTCAGTCCATTATAGAGCATATTAATTATCTGCCACTTCGGAAGCTCGTGATGAGGGCATCTCCGCTGCATTTCTTTGTATCTCGTCCAAGCTTCATGCAGGGACTCGTGGCTGGCCTGGGAGAAGGAGGAGATCTCACTCCTCATCTTCATGGTCTTCCCCGGAGGAAAGAACTTCGTCAAGAACACATTCAAAAGCTTCTCCCAAGTGTTGAACGTGTTCGGGTCCTTTCCCCTAAGCCACATCTTGGCCTTATCCCGCAGAGAGAAGGGGAATAGCTTCAGACGGATCGCCTCGGTTGTGACACCATTTATGCGAAAGGTGTCACATTTCTCGAAGAAGGAGTCCAGATGTTCGATGGGGCTCTTCATGGGTGCCCCCGAGAATCGATCCTGTTGGATCCACGTCACTAAGGACGGCTTGAGCTCGAAGTTCTGCGCCGTGATAGCAATAGGTTGGATGGCGGAGGTGGACTCGATGGATGGCATCGAGTATCCAGCAGGGACTTGTGAGGTGGGGTGTTGTCCCCCATGGCTTCGGACTCTTCTCTTCTTCTCTTCTTTGCGGTAAGACGCCTCAGGGTGTCGTTTGTCTCCGGATCAACAGGAATCAAGTCGTCGAGACTCCTTGAACTCCTGTGCATGAAAAGCAACAAACACCCGTGAAGCAAAAGTGGGATAGAAACAGATAAAAATAGAAAATAAGAATAAGAAAATAAAAATGAAAAAGAAGAATGCGGAAATTATCGCGAGATAGGGATGTGAGCTAGACTCAAGGGTTCATGAGATCCAAAAATAACAAGCATGTTGCCTCCCCGGCAACGGTGCCATAAAGCTTGACGTCCCCCGCGTTGGGTGCATGCAAGTGTGAAATAATATGTGATTGGGGCATGAGATTTAAATATTTATAACCGCAAGCGCATGGTGTTGTAGTGTGTCTTGGGGGTCGAACACAGGGAGGCGTGGTTATGCTTGTGTCAGAAAGGACCGAATTCACCCTAGGGGTCAGCTAGCCCGAATCGAATGATGGTTTGTCACGAATCGTAGATAAGGGGTTAAACAATAATAAAGAAAACCCGAGACTTCGGTTTCCACCTCATCATATGATTCTCGCTAACACGGTCGACGGATAGGATAACAATCGAAATTAGGGTCTATTAGTGAGACGTTGCCTCTAAGAGTGATACTAGCGTCCCATGGGCCCGATATTTCGATCGGTGCCCAGGATGAAACGCCGGACTACCCGGATTCGGTCAGTGGGCATTTCCATGTCCATTAACACTGACCGACTCTGGGAGCACTAATCTCGCAACGATAACTCCCAACATCTCATCCTGCCGCTCACGCGCGCTAGGATTCGATGTCTACGCTTAGGGCGTGAGCTATGTCTAGGGAGTCAACCGCCAAGTTTATTCCCCCTTGGCCCAACGGTCAAAGGCGGTCTTTTTCCTGCCGATGACAATGAAACACCCCGCGTAACCGATAGCTTCCTAATCCCTATCGATTTCCTAGTCCTATGGATGCATTAGGGAGAACCCAGGAAGGGGTTTCCACCAAAGTCCCAGATTTGGGAACTACTCACACATTTTAGGTAAACGCATTCTAAATGAAAATCAACCGTTAAAAACATAATCAGATGATCAAAATGATGTAATAGCAATGCAATTAAGATAATATCAAAGTTTGGTTAAGATCAAAACACTTACAAATGACAAAGAAATTACAGCCGTCACAAGAGAGAAAAACAGTAAAAAAAATACAACTCTCCCGTTTCTGGAAACCTAGGGCTTATATATATAAAAAACGACGTCACCCGATCGGGTGAAGAATCACCCGATCGGGTGACCTGCTTCGTTCTTCGGCAGTGTTCTTCAGGGCTTCACCCGGTCAGGCGATACGGTCGGTTGGCGGAAGCTCCTAGCCGTTTGGATCTTGGTGTCGTCGGGTGAACCGATCGGTTGATAAATCAACCGATCGGTTGGAATTGTCGCCCAAAAGACAGTAACTTCGGACATTTTGGCACGGTCTGTTGGCGGTCGGGTGAGCTGTCCGGGTCGTGTCTTCGAGGAAACGGCAACAGATGAACAGATCGGGTGAAGATCACCCAATCGGTTGGATTTCAGCTCCAATTTATCGAGAAGTTCGTCGGGTTGAACCGGTCGGCGACCCGGTCTCTTGATGCCCACATCTCTTCAGCAGCTGTCCAGGTGGTGCACGCGTAAATCACCCGATCGGTTGGCTGTGTCCAACCGATCGGGTGGAGGGTTGAAAAGTGGCAATCTTGGTCGTTTGACCCCCTGGATTACACGTGACTCCTCCCGTTTCTCCGGGGACTTATGATATCTTCGTTATGTGTCCCCTATGCTGTCAAACTCCTGCAAACATACAAAAACATGGAAAAGTGAAAGAAAACAAGAAAACACGAGAAAATGAGTACAAGACGGCGGAAAATAACAGAAAAACACAAAGAAGACGTGCGTGGATATATAAAATATACACACACGTCAAGGCTACTCGGGCCGTGTAAACAGAACGACGTTTTCCTTTGCTTGTCGTGTGCCTGCGCTACTCGACCGAGCATGTGGCTGCTCGGTCGAGTTACATGTGGCTCTTTTCCTTCAGCTTGCTCTTCTATCAGCTGCTCTCTTTCCATTCAAAACATTGATTTTCGTGCTCTCCTAACATTCAACAT
Organism: Scilla litardierei; assembly: GCA_030789695.1. NCBI lineage: Eukaryota > Viridiplantae > Streptophyta > Magnoliopsida > Asparagales > Asparagaceae > Scilla > Scilla litardierei. The sequence continues at coordinate 176,443,722 of CM061138.1, forward strand.
GTAAAAAGGAAGAATCTGTAGAATTTTTATAGTTTTGCATTTTAAGAGAAATAAATAGCAGTTTTATTTTGTTTTCTTGAATAGATAGAGTAAAAACAAAAATTGAAAAAGATAATCTAAGATATAAAAGATTGGGTTGCCTCCCGATAAGCGCTCGTTTTGAGTCATGAGCTCGACTCCCTCAAGCTCTTCAATTGTTATTTAGCGCGTATAGGATGCGCGCATCATACTTGCCAACGATACCGTGTGGTGGTATTTGGCATGCTCCCTCTTCAAGGGTTTTCTTGGCTACGTGATTGATGGCTTTCAGCTTCTTGTGCTGCACAGAGTTGTCTATGAGCTCATCATCAAGCACACGAAGATAGGCGGTAACCGCCTTGTTGTAAATGGGGTCGCCATCGTCATCAACACTCGTTCTCATCGGGTCCTTCATGACCCCCTCAGTGGTATACTCCCCTACGGCTTCATCTTTTAGGAGCTCCAAATAAATAGCTCCTTCTTCATGGGCATGCTCCCTTATAGACTTTTGCAACCAGAATTGGGCTTCAATATTACCCACATTCATTGATAGAGTCCCTTCATGAACATCAATAAGGACGTCGGCCATCGCCATGAAAGGGCGGCCAAGTATGAGCTGGGAACTTCCTCCTTCCGGCATATTCATGATGATAAAATCCACCGGCACACACAGTCTGGGAGGTATTTGCAAAATGATGTCTCTGGCAATGCCTACTGAATACGTGATCGAGTGATCCGCCAGCTGTATTGACATGTTTGTGGGCTCCAGCTCACTTCCAGTTTGTAGCCTTTCAAATATGGAGAGCGGCATCAAGCTGATGCTCGCTCCCAAGTCGATCAGAGCACGGTTAATAGGCATGCCTCCTTTAGAGCATGGGACCGTGAAGCTTCCCGGATCCAGTAGCTTCCTCAGGAGATGGTTCTTTATGATGGAGGTAGAGTCCTCCATAAGCTTTATTTCCTCGTGCTTTCGCTTCCTGATAATAAGGTCCTTCAGAAACTTCGCATAGATAGGAATTTCTGTAATGGCATCCATAAAGGGGATGTTAAGCTGGATGCCCTTCAGAAGTTCCGTGAACTTTGAATACTTCTTCTCCATTCTAGCCAAAGCTAGCCTCTGGGGATACAGCGGAGGGGTCGGCTTCCCTTGTCCTTTGCAGCATTCTTAGAAGATGGCTCATAACGGAACTAGTTGCATCTTCCCTTGGCAACGGTGTGACGGTGGGTGTGGTGGAAGGCGAGTCCGCCCTCTCTTCATTCACGATATGCTCATCTGTAGCCTCTTCATCATCATTGCCCATAGTGGCATCCTCAATTGTGACTCGTTCTTTGTTTGAGACTGGCACCATCACAGCATCAGTTGTCCGTCCTCCAGGCGTGGTAACAGAGACCACGACATTAGCTTGAGCCCTTGGATTTGGCTCTGGTTGTGAAGGCAACCACCCTTGACTCTTAAGTAACTGGGACATCTGACCCCTCAGCTCATCAAGCGACGTGTTTATGTTCTTGAATTGAGTAGACGTGTCTTTGGTTGAACCTGACTTGTCCGCTCATGAACGTCTCTAATGTGGTCTCTAGATTGGAACGCGGTGGCGTTGGTGCATAGCCTCGCTGGGGCGGTCGATTATATTGGTAGCCCAATGGATGATATGGCCCAGCTGGCCTAAATCCGCTCTGCTGTTGATGTGGTGGCTGTGCTTGTCGTTGTTGAGGAGGGGGTGGTGGCCTATGAAACTGTGGAGGTTGCAACCCTCCACTTGGATTCCTGTAAGACAATCCGGGGTGATTCCTTGCGACCGGATGTTGCCACTAACTTAGCCCATCCCCTTGGACATACTATACCGACTCAGATGATTCGGCCCCGTCATAATGTCACTCATTGGGAACAAAGCTTTGCTCTCCGTATTCCTCTACAGGATGGTATGCTGGGATGCTGGTAGTCGTTGGAATGGAATCCAACTGCTGCTCGATCCCAGCCACCTGTTTACACAAAGTCTCAATGTGAGAATCGAGGTGGCTAACAGCTTTTACCTCAGTGGTCCTGGTGACCATGGTGCACTCCTCGCTCCACTATTGGTTATTCGCTGCCATATGATCAAGTAGATCAATGGCTTCCTCAGGTGATTTATCCAGCAGGGCACCTTGTGCAGCGGCATCAATTATCATCTTCGTGCTGGGTTGCAACCTATTGTAGAAGCTTTGTATAAGATCCCAGGACTGGATTCCATAATGAGGACACTGATGTTGGAGGTCCTTGAATCTTTCCCAGGCATCGTAGAGAGATTCTTGCGGAAGCTGTTTAAAATTAGAGATAGCTTCTCTGATACGCACCGTCTTTGAGGGTGGATAGAATTTGTCTACAAAGGCGATGGCCAGTTGCTCACATGTAGTAAAGTGGTTGGATGGGTGGGCTCGTAGCCGATATGAAGCTTTATCCCTCAAGGTGAAGGGAAAGAGCCTCAGCTTAATGGCGTCGTCGCTCACGTCTTTAGCTTTAAATGTATCACGCTTCGCCAAAAAAGTGTCGATATGGTTTGGATTCTTGTGCGGATGGCCATGGAAAGGATCCTGCTGCATCAAATTTATTAGCCCGGTCTTTAACTCGAAGCTAGCTGCCGCCAGTTGTGGTCTCAAAATGGAGGAATTGTTTCTGAAGCTCGGTTTCATATGGTCCCAGATGGACCCGATGTGAGGTGGAGTAGCAGTATTGTCTGCCATTTGATCAGAAGGTGTCTGATTTCTATTCGAGGCCCTCAGAGCTCTTGCTGTTTTCTTGATTTCAGGGTCGAATAATAATTCTTTATCAAAAGCCCCAAAGCGAGTGATCATGCACAAGACAGCTCAGAAAAATACCATGAGTAGCAAGATAATAATTAAAAAGAATGAAGGGTGGAAAGATAAGAAATGGTGAGAGTTGATAGCAAACTCTTCAAAGTTAAAATAAACTGAGATACACAGTAACCATACCCGGCAACGGTGCCAAAAACTTGACGCGCCCCAAACTTACACCTAAATTCCACCTAGCGGTGTCACAGTCGCTAGCGTAGTATGGTTCCTAGGTGTCAGCTCTCGGCTCTATCTGCACAGTGTCAAATTATAGTATATAAGATTGTCGAATCCAACAGGGACAGTGACAGTGTATTGGGGTCTCAGATTATTTTTAGATCTCAGGGTGAGATAGCAGTCAGTTAGAGAAGATGGGTGGTGATGGTATTGTTGGTTCGATAATAAAAGAAACTAGGGCCCCAGGGATCACCGCTAAGACCGTCGGAGGTTGATGTTAGAATGAGATATTTACGTTGCATTGGATTTAGGGGGGTTCATCTCTCAACTCATACCACTCTCGTGAGTTAGAATTTCGAGGTATCTCGATGGCTCTCATTGACGCAATGGCGGTAGCCGTCAATGAAGCGATATAGTTCGTCGGTGGATCCCCACAAGGCACAAGCCGGGCATGGTCATGAGCCTTGGTTGGATCCACTAATTCCCTATTTAAATCCCAAAGATACTCCTTAAGCTCATCAATTCCAATTCCACCGACCGTGGGCATGATCTCAGAACGAGTTCTCCTAGGGATTCAGATGGATCGACCGAAATACTCCCCTTTATTCCTAATACAACCTAGAGATTCAGGTCTACATCTCTTTCCTGGGGTCTTAGGGCTAACCCATCAACCCTAGGGGAGACTACTCATACATATCGAGTACGACGAATAAAAATGCAATTTTTATCGAAGAAAACATCGTAGCAATTGAATCGAGCGAGAAATAAATAACTTGCATACTGAAAACGAGGAAGAACGATAGCCAATAGGGATCCAAGAATTCCAGCAGATTCCAAGACAAAAGGATTCACAGAAACTTAATATTTCTCCAAAAATAATTCAATTCTCCAAAACCTAGATCTAGATCTACAATGGTTTTTCTATCTCTTCTCCCCAAAACTCAATTCAAAAAATTCATAATAAAAAACTCCATCTCTTCGTCTCCAAAATCCACTCCTGTAGCCTCCGCTGGGCCCACGAAATTAACTTCAAATTCTGGAGTCTGCACCCGCTTGTGGTCGACCGAGTCAGTGACTCGGTCGAGTAGCGCCTGCTCGGTCGAGGAGGCGCATTCACTACTCTTTGCTCGGGTGGAGGGATCTGGGCTACTCAGTCTAGCAGCCCGCTTGCTCGGTTGAGTTTGTCAGTGGATCAGGCTCCTTCAAAAAGTGTCATTCTACCTACTCGGCCTGAGTAGGCATTACTTGGTCGAGTCGCCTGCTGGCTCAGTTGAGTAAGTCCTGCTCGGTCGAGCAGGATGTTGATGGGATGGAGCTTTGAAAATAGAAACAGCTCGACCGAGTCACCACACTACTCGGTCGAGTAGGATGCACTCGTGTATCAGCTGCTGGGCTTCATGTATCAGCTTGACCGAGTAGCCTACACTGCTCGGTTGAGTCGCCTGGGAAAAAATCCAGAACAACTCTTTCCTCTTGCCAGATCCTCCTCCACTCCTCCCATATGCTTCCGAACCTCGGTGAACTCCTGTAGATCCTCGCCAACAGACTCACGGGCATGCTGGATGTGTCCATAACCGAAAGTGATTCCGAATTGCTCCAAAATCCTTGAAAATCCACAATACTCTACGAAACTCGAATATGGCATCAGAGTTGCAGTATCGTAAGAAAATGTGGGATTTGGATGCCGATATGACATGAAATGCAATAGAATGATGCTATGAAAAGATAGAAAATATGGACACATCAGGTACTACACGACCCCGAAGGAGACAATCGACGAGCTGGAGAATCTTGTAGAGGAGGCGGAGCAGAGGGCCAAGAATGAGGAGACCCAGAGTGTCGATGCTAAGAACGTCCTGGCCCAGGAGAGGGAGGCCAGCGCGAAGAGGACCGCCGACCTTGAACGACAAGTGGTGGATCTGGAGCAGATCAACCAGGAGGCGATCAAGTCTGAGGCCGTCTGCCAGTATCAGCTCAAGGAGCTCATCCTCGACCTATCGGATATGAGGGCTGAGGGCTTCAATGAGGGCATGGAGGCCGGCCTTGAGAGGGTCAAGAAGGGTTTGGGGAAACTTTACCCCAACCTGGAGGTTGACTTCTCCTGTTTGTCGATGCCCTCGATAACAAAGGGGAGGCTTTCCTTGCCGCTGACACCAAAGAGACGGAGGCAAAGGCTGGTGGCGAGCAGGCGGGCAGCAGGCGGATGCTTAAGCTCCAGAAGGCGGCGACCATGTGGAGCCTCCATAGTTAGGGGGCATCATGTATGGCCGACCTTGAGGCTGTGCTTGAATTTTTGTTGTAACTTTGTAGTGTATATAAAATGAAATGAATTTGAAAGTTCTTTGCTTGCTGTTGTTGTTCGTACGCCTTGTGTCTTTGTATGTGTATGCCCCCAATATTTGGCTTGGACGAGCTTAGGGTCGAGGAGAGGCAGAATGTTATATAGTCTGAATTTTTGCAAAGTAGTTCCTTGTGCAGTCAGGTTGGCAAAGTTTCATAGTAGCTCGCCGTTGTAGTTTTTGGGAGGCGGGTCGGGGCCTTGATCAGTCCTGGTTTGGGTAGAGAGGTCCGACCTGCTATGGGTAGCTAGGCCGTGATCTACCCCGGAGGTCTTTGAGAGGGTGGGTTAGGGCCGTAGCCCTTCCTGCACCCCTGGGGTGTCTTGCACCGTTGGAGCCTTTCGGGGGCCAGAGCCCCGGATCTTCCCCGGTTTGGGTAGCGAGGTCTGACCTACTATGGGTAGCTAGGCCATGATCTGCCCCGGAGGTCTTTGAGAGGGTGGATCGGGGCTGTAGCCCTTCCTACATCCCTGGGCGTCATGCGCCCTTGGAGCCTTTTGGGGGCCGGAGCCCCGGATCTTCTCCAGTTTGGGTAGCGAGATCCGACTTGCTATGGGTAGCTAGGCCGCGATTTGCCCTGGAGGTCTTTGAGAGGGTGGGTCGGGGCCGTAGCCCTTCCTGCACGCCTGGGGCATCCTGCGCCCTTGAAGCCTTTCGGGGGCCGGAGCCCTAGATCTTCTCTGGTTTGGGTAGAAAGGTCCGACCTGCTGTAGGTAGCTAGGTCGCGATCTGCCTCGGATGTCTTTGAGAGGGTGGGCCGGGACTGTAGCCCTTCCTGCCCTGGGGCGTCATGTGCCCTTGGAGCCTTTCAGGGGCGCAGCACGTAGCCTGCTCCGGATCTTTGCTTGCGGCGAGGTAGCTTGCTCCCAATGATCGAGCCGACCTTGATCTATGACTTTATATACTAGGTCATCTCATGAGAGCTTGGGCTTTCGAGCGTATAGTCGACCTGTGACCTGTGACTTTCTCACACACAAAAAGGGGGCAAATAGTAGATAAGTCAAAATATAACGACATGTCGAAGATAGAGCAACCTGTGATTTTCTTTTGGGTCGTCCCGTGAGAGCTGGGGCTCTTGAACGTTTGGCCGACCTTAGTAGAGGCGCTCTTAATTTCGGAGAGGAGCGAAAATTTAAATTACAGCACATTGAACGTACAAACATAAAAATATTTATTGAAAATATTTGAGCAAATTCTCAATGTTCCATAGATGGGCTAATTCCTCGCCCTCTATGGTCTCCAAATTGTAAGTCGTCGATCCCACAATGTCTGTTATTGTGTAGGGGCCTTCCCATTTGGAGGAGAGCTTTCCTAGGCAGCCGATCTCCGGTCTGAAGGTCGCATCTCTGAGGACGAGGTCGCCACTTTGAAGCTTGGCTTCATTATGCAGGAGTTGTAGTACCTCGCCATCCTCTGGCTGTGCTTGATAAGGCTTGTTAGAGCACAGTCCCTTACCTCGTCGATGAGTTCAATATTGATGTCGAGGCCATCTTCATTTGCTTCTTCGTTGAAGTACCGGAGCCGGAGGGATTCCTCACCGACCTCCACTAGGACGACGGCCTCCGCCTTATAGCTAGAATGAAGGGGCTCGCTGGTTGAAGCTTTGTTTGTGGTGCGGTAGGACCAAAGGATGCAGGGTAGCTCGTCGGGCCATGATCCAAGGGTGCTGCCGACCTTCTTCTTCAAGGGCTCAAGGATGCATTTGTTCGCTGCTTTGGCCATGCCATTGCATTATGGATGCACCACGGAGGTAAAGTGGAGGTTGACGTCCCAATCCAAGCAGAAGCTCTTGAAGTCCACGGAGTCGAACTGCTTTCCGTTTTCCATCACTGTGGAGTAGGGTACCCCAAAGCGGCATATAATAGACTTCCAGACGAAGTTCTTCATTTCCTTCCAGGTGATGCGCGCTATTGGCTCCGCCTCGATACATTTGGTGAAGTAGTCGACATCGACGACGAGAAACTTTCTTCCTCCTGTCGCCATTGGGAACGGTCCGAGGATGTCGAGGTCCCATTTGGCGAATGGGACCAAGCTGAGGATCAGAATCAGGTCAGCCGGTGGGGCGATTGTATGTTTAAAGAACCTTTGGCACTCCGTGCACTGCTTGACTGATCGTGCCCAGATATACACTTGAAAAACAACTGTAGTCTTACCGCAAGCGCACGGTGTAGTGGCGAGCAGGTATTGAACACAGGGAGGACAATTGACAGTACTCTATTTTGATCACCTAGCTATCAATGGAATAATAGGATGGTTTTGATAATAGTGTCACAATCGTTCAAATAGCAAATAAAATTCAATATAGTAAATCGTTTAGGGATAGGAAATCCCCGCTACGGACCGTCACTTATCTTTGTGAATCATGAATCTCAACATTGCAAAGCTTGAATGTAGGTGAACTAGTCACAACTTAATGTAGAACCAAACCCATGCTCTCGCACTATTGCCGGTCTATAGCAACCTAGATTAAGGCCCACTCTTGTGCAAACCCTAACCTAAGCCACTAGCGTGAAGATCGACATCATCGTCCAATCGCATCTCGAGCCCACTCTCGTGCAAACTCGAGCTACGATCTAGGTTATTATAGTTCGTATTCGTCCAATCTCTTGCAAATGAATATTAGTATAGATTTATAATAAAAATCCTAGCTTTGGCCCAATCTCTTGCAAACCAAATCTAGAGAATCTCAATTATAAACCTAAGTCGAATATCTAGGCCTTCCCATCAATTGGGATCCAATCTCTTGTAAATCCCAATTGATGGAAATTCCTAACTACTCGCAATGAATCAATCACAACCTAACCTTTCTTCAATCTTAGCAACGATTCAATTTATTCATCACAATTTAAAGGTCGGGTCCATAGGGTTCATCCCCATGCCCTAGAACAACAGAACTACTCACAATTCATCATGGAAATCTCAGAAATAAATCAATAGATCAAAGCACAATTCATTGTAGAGAGAAAGTAATTCATAAAAATAAGAGTTTTAGCAAGAAAGAACAAACCAAATTGCACGTCTATGATCTCCAGCCGAGATTTACAAAAGGAATAGACGTCAAAAAAATAATTCAAGTCTCTCCTAAAACTAGTGATAAAACTAGGTTTAAATACAAGCCAAAATCGTCCAAAAAATCCTAGCAGAATTTCCCCTGCGCAGCCCAGAAAACCTAATTTGTGTAGCACTCGGACTGCGTCACTCGGCCGAGTGACAATGTCACTCGGCCGAATGACAGACCCAATAATAAAACAGAGAATCTGGGAAAATCGGGAGTCTGTCGCTCTTACTGACTCGGGCGAGTGGGCTTCTTCACTCGACCGAGTAAGCAATCCTGCTCGGTCGAGTGGGCTTCTCAAAATTTCCAGTAACTTGGCTGCTTCTCGGAAGAAAATCGCTATACCACTCGGGCGAGTGGTCTTCTCATTGGGTCGAGTGGACTTTCTTGCTCGGTCGAGTGAACTATGAAAAATCAGCAGTATGTATCCGTTTCACTCGACCGAACGCATCCCGTCACTCGGCCGAGTGAACTCTTTGTTCGGCCGAGTGAGCTGCTTCTGAGCTTGCCTCCTCGCCTCCTCACCTCCTCGTCGATTCTATCAAATTTTTTCCTCTTCTGCTCATCCTCTAGTGCTGCCAACTCCTCAAATAAGCTGTGGGTGATGCTCCAGTGTGCATGAAAGTCTCTCGATCTCATTTTCGCTCCAGATCACTCCATATTTCCTGAAATACGACAAAAACAAGAAATAGTGAAAAGCAACGCGATATTGTCGAATAATCGTGGAAAATGCAATATGGGCGATCGAAATGACATGAAAACATGCAGAAAAAGGTGTAAAATAAGGAGCGATCAAAATCCCCTAAGCTTACCTCTTATTCGTCCTCGAGGAAGATGAGTAAAAGGCAAACCCGGCAGATAAAAATAAGGAAAAAGGAAAAAGAAGATAGAAAAGAAAACGAAGAGGGATGTGCTAGATCATTTCCTCAGGACATGGACTTGCTTACTCAAATAGCATACGACGAATAAAACATGCCAAAGATTTTTATCTCGATATCATGATCATATAGGGATGCATTCGACATAGAAACCCAATGATTTCAAAACAATATGGAATATGAAATCATTCTAGAATTAGCATCGTCTGAAGCATCTAAAGTAATATACATAATCATAGACCACACACTTTTCAATTGATCGCTTTCTATTTAGAGTATAAGAGGTATCACACAATATGAAGCAATAAGAATAGAAAGGAGTGGTTTTCATGAAATGCATGCCAAGTCTCAATTCTTGGACTTCGTAATACTTTTAGAAATCTCCCCAAGTATAGAAAATTACCTAGCTTAGGTTGTCATGCACAGACAAGTAGTCACTCTCACACACATCATTGGATCCTCTTCCCCAAGCTTATCTATAAGCGTGGTGGCATCAGATAAAACAATAAGACTTTTCCCCATTTTTGAAGCTCCAAAAAAGGAAAATAAAAGAGGGAAGAAAGAGAGGAAGAAATGAAATGGGATCGCGTATGAACTTCTTTTCTCTCCTTTTTTTCTTTTCTTTTTTTCAATCAATATATACAATAGGATCCTAAATCAAAAGATAGAGAGATATACATGTATTTTTTTCTTTTTGATTTTGGGGTGGTGGAGCATGGACTTTTATAGCAAGGGGGATATGCCAGTATAGGATTCGCTAAAGGGAGATTCACCAATGATTTTAAGTATAGAAATAATGCTCAAGATATGTGGAGAAGGAAAAATATGTAACGCTCGGTTCACTCTTTGGAATGTACATGACAACTTTCAGCAGAGTAATGTAATCTACTCAGTTTGATTTCAGAAAGTAAACTAATCCAGTTGTATCAATATAGCATACATTCAATCAACCTGAAAGTGAAGCGTACAATTTTCATGCAATAAGAAGTGATATCAGATAACAAAGCAGTACTCCAAATATAGGCAATCAATGCATGAAGCTTGGTGTGTTTTCTATGAAAAGCATACAATATAAATCATCCGACTCAGCTAATAGTAGAATTTCATTCACATTCATATAATGGAAGTGCAGGTTACTATCTCGAATGCATAACAAGCATGGCATATGATATCTGAAATAAAAACGATGGCATGACAAGATAATATGCATATAGAGATAAGCTAATACCACTTCTTCATCATCACAGAAAATTCATCTCTAGCAAAAAGGGCTAAATGGAATAAGAATAAAAGAAAAATAAGAACTACGATACATATGCAGCACACGCAAGAAGTAAGAAATGTGATGCATGGAAAATAAAATAAAAAGGTGGGTGAAAACAAGTGTAAAATAAAGAAAGGTGGAAAAAATGAAAATAAAAATGAAAAAATGAAAAGTGTGTGAGACACTCACTCCCCAAGCTAAACGACACAGTGTCCTCAATGTGCAAACTGTGGCGCACGGAGAAATAATATGGGCGGGGTGGGTGAGGATGCATGCATGATGAAAATAAAAGAAAATGACATGGATATGCAAGTGATGCATGCAGAGATCAAGATTGTGCAATATATTTGTCCCCAAAAATACCTCCTCTCTCCAAAAATGATATAGACAAATATAAGAAAAAAATGAACAAATGTGTGTGGAGGAGGGGTGCAAAATCAGCAGATAGAATGATATCAAGCATAGCAGCAACAAAAGTATGAGAGGCATTCAGTATGTGCCTAAGTGTGTGGTGGAGCACCATCGCCGTCCTATGGTGGAGGAGGTGGTGGGGGTGGCTGCTGGTAGAGGTACGGGTAGCGGCAGGTGGCGGCTGTGACAGTCGCGCAAGAATCTGGTTCAGGCTAGCCTGAATACCAGGAAGTAAAGCGACGCGAGACTGCACAGCACTAACGGTAGCGGAGAGAGCCCAGAAATCTCCTCTAAGCCCACTAACGACCCCCTCGAGAGCATGCAGGTGCTGAACTAGGGTGTCGGGGGGCGATGGAGCAGAGGGTCAAACAGGTGAGGAACGGGGCTGCCTCGCATGGCCACCATAAATAACAGGTGCAACTACTGGGTGGGGCTATGGCGCTGTGCTCACTAGGACTCGCTCAGCCTCTGTGGGAGGCTGAGACGTAGGAAAGGTCGAAGAAGAGGGAGCAGCAGTAGAAACTAAAATGGTGACAGAGGGCGAGGAGGTCAGAGAGGTCGGTGACACAGAAATGGGGACAAAAGTCACGAAACTCTCGGAGAAGACAGCTGCAGTGGAGACGGTAAGGTCAACGACTGGGGAGGCCGTGAAGTGTGAAGAAACTGACTCCCCAGGGGTCGAGAATAAGAAAGTGGACCGGGTCTCCACCGCGGAAGCATAAGAGGGCTCGCCACTGCGGAAGCATAAGAGGGCTCGCCGCTCTCAAGAATGGTGGTGGGGCACTCAGGACTCGCAGCAGAAATAGGGTCGATGGACATCGGCACAGAGGATGTGGTGGTGGTGGTGTACTCAGCAAGTGTGCTCCTGACACTGACAGAAGTGTGGACAGAGGTGTCGGGAGGTGCAGACAAATCAGGTGCATGATGAGGGATCTCCGGGTCTAGAGGTGGAAGGAGGGGCTCCTGCTGAGCGCCCTCAGGCTCTAGCACGTATGCAACAAGGATGAGGAAGTCCATCGCTGGAATCCACTCCCCTTCTGCGGGTCCAATATGAGTCCGAGCGGGGCTCGGGAGAACCATGTAATCCGTGCCAAAAGGACCGTGTAGCCATACCTAGTGGTGTTGACCATGAGGACGCAACATCCTCATGCGGGCCATAACGTCTATGGAAAGGGAAGTGTGGCCCAGGGGTCACATCAAACCAGCTGGAAGGTCTACTCCGCACATGGGAGCCAGAAGGGTAATCAGACCGCCGCAACAGATAGGCGTCCTAGCGCCGATAGAAATAACGATGCGTTCCAAGTACCAACTAGCAATGTCAATCTGAACTGCGGGGAGTAAGACGTCTCCACCTCTCTTGAAGCTCGTGCTCGAGTCATCCCGTAGAGCATGTAAAGCTCAGGGGTCGACATCGTTCCCGGCTCATACCTCGCTAGGAAAGTGGTCTCCATAAGGCGCTATGCAATGCAAAGGCATGGGTGGAGGATAGCGGAGGCCTTGGCCCGGCTAGGGTTAAAAGCGAGGGGCGATCCAGTGATACGTGTCCAGAAGGCGTGTGTGTCAAATGACGGTGGTGGGATGTGCGTGGGACCATAGGCTCGGTCTGGGTCCGGGACTGGGGCCACTAAAAGTAGGCTCGGAGCATGCCGAGAGTGACCTCGCACTCATGATCCATCAGTCGGAAAGAGAAACTCCCAGGAGTCCTAGAAATATAACTCAGAACCTCTAGTGACGGGCGGATGTAAGTGTCCACCGACACCGACAAAAAGTTACGCCACCCCACGTTGTCATACAACTGGAGTAGGCCATCAAGTACCCCTAGGCGCTTGAAATCAGCAAGGTGCACAAACCTAGAGGGTACGATCGAACGGTGGGAGATACGCTCAAATCTGGTGCAGTGTGCATCATCTCTGAAAGTAATCCCCATCGTGTCGAAAGCAAGGGCGGCTGTGCCGGTGGAGATGGAATATGTGCGATAGGAGGTGGAAGTGTGGGTGGTGGTGGGCTAGGTGGCGGGGAGTCCGCTCTAGTAGAAGAGGAGCCAGGCTCGCTGGTCCTCTTCGAGGCAGGCGCCTGCGAATGTGGTCTGGTGCGTGGTGGCATGTGAGCCGTGAAACGCGCCTACCCAAATGCAAAATGCTGTAAGTAAGGAACAAGTGTACCTGAACACGATGCGAGTGCAAGTGATGGATGCGTGCAAAGGATCGCCTCCTCTGAGAAGTTCCAAATCCGCTCCTGTATCTCCCCCAAGCTAGCCTGAAATATAAATTCACAAATCAGTAATGAAAATCATTATGTATGGGGTAAGATCAGGAGTAATAGATATAAATAGAGATTAATTTGGATTTGGGGTTGAGTTGGGCGTACAGAATGGAGAAATGGAGAAAAGGGGCGAAATTGGGTGAATTGGCGGACGAACGGCGGCGGACTGGGCGGCGGTGGCGACGTGGGGGTGGCGACGGTGCTCGGTACATGGCGGTGACTCGGGCAAAGGATCAGTGTGGTTTGGGTGAGGGTGGGGTTTGATTCGGGCAATCGCGGGGAAAGTCGAAAAGCTCAGGCTGAATTTGGTATTTTTGGGATTTTTGGGAAATGAGCCAGCGATTTCGAATATATCGGGTTAGTCACTCGGCCGAGTGACACGTATACTCGGCTGAGTGGCTTAGTTAAAAAATTTTCAAAATTTTTCCACAAAATTAGCGACTCAGGCGAGTACATCTTACCACTCGGCCGAGTGGACAAAGGTCACTCGGCCGAGTGGCAAGGCCACTCAGAGCTTTTCAAGTGCTGAAAGTGTCTGATTCACGCGGTCGAGTGACTAAGTCACTCAGCCGAGAGGCATATAAAATACAGAGAGTGGTTTTCAGAATCTTCCCTGATCAGTACCCTACTCGGTCGAGTAGGGTCTTCACTCGGCCGAATGACAATGTCACTCGGCCGAGTGGGCTGCTAATTTCAGCACCGACTCTCTGTTTTTGCTCCACTTTCCGTTTTTCTTCTTCCTGTCAGTTTCTTCCTTCTCCTTGGACCTGAGTGCATTCCTGGAGCGCTCTCCATTGTCATGGTCATCCTCCATTCAAATGGTTCCTTGTTCTCCATCTCATGTCATGAAAAATAGAGCCCGTTGTCAGGATTTTCATCGACTCTTGACTCTAAGCACTAACAACGATCTAAAAAAATAAAATGAAAAAAATTCAACTAACAATAAGATAAAACTATCGGGTTGCCTCCCGACAAGCACTCGACCCCTTAAGATGCTCGTTTAATGCTCGATGTTCGGCGCATGTGAGATGTGCGCGTCAAATTTTTCGGGAAGGCCATTTGGATTTGGTTGTTGATGTTCATAGGCGTTCCTCGGCTCCCCTTCATCGTGGGTGGTAATGGTGGATGAGTCCCCCAAGCTTGAGCTTTTACCGTCCTTTTTCTTTGCCAGCGGCGATAATTTCTTGTCTGGTGGGGATTTCTTCATATTCTTCGCCGTAGAGAGCTTATATATCTCTCTAATATTTACAACATCAGCGTCGTCTTTGTCATCGTCCATAGAAGGATCCGACGGGTCTCCCATCATCTCTCCATCTTTAGAAGATTTGCCTTCTTCAAAGCCGTCATCGTGCTTAGTTCCAATGGCGAATGGCATGGCGTCATTAATCACTTCGTCGAGGAGGTCCATGTAATCAATGTCCTCTGGCCAAGGCATATGATTCACGCCTTAGGAATGTGAAGCTCAACTTCATTGTTTCCGACGTTCAAGGACAAGGTTCCTTCCCTCACGTCAACTATCACACCGGCGATGGCCAAGAAGGGGCGTCCAAGAATCAGCGAAGTATCGCCCTCCTCTTTAATATCCATTACCATGAAGTCACATGGAAAGCAAATTCCTCCCGGTACTTGTAGGGGTATGTTCTCTGCAATTCCAACCGGTCTAGTGATCCGACTGTCCGCTAGTTGTATCCTCATATCCGTCCCCTTTAGGTCGGTCCCCGTATTTAATTTATTAAACATTGTTAGGGGCATTAGGCTCACGCTTGCTCCCAAATCTACCAAGGATTTTTGTAGCGGGACTCCTCCAAGCGTGCAAGGAATGCGGAAGCTTCCTGGATCTTTAAATTTTGTAGGCTCATTCTCCTTCTGGGTAAACCATGTACCTTGCTCGGCGAGCATTATCTTCTCCTTTTGCTTCTTTCCCGCAATCAAGTCTTTTAGGAACTTAGAGTAAGACGAGATTTCTACAATAGCGTCCAAGAAAGGGATATTTAGGCTCACTCCTTGCAAGTACTCCAGAAATTTGGCGAGGCACTTCTCAATCTTTGCCCTTGCCAACCGTTGTGGGAAGGGTACCGGTGGCATATAGTTGCGCTCCTCCCGTGGCTTCTCAATTTCAGATTTTTCACACTCGTTTGGCTCTTTTGGGCCATACTCTTCATTCACCGGCTCCTTGTCATCAAAAATTTCTTCCCTCGGCTCCTCGGTTTGAATCATGGCGGGGGTAGTGTCCTTCCCGCCCCTTGTAGTTACCGCCACAACCGCATTTATGTGGCCGGTATTGCTCCGTTGGTTTTGTTCCGGTTGAGCTGGCAATTGTTGAGTGTTCTTATTGAGAAATGCTAGTTGCTCCGATAATTGTGCCACGACGGTGTTGAGAGAGTCTTGTTGGGCCGTCAATCTAGCATTTATATTTTTTTGTTCGGCCATGAATTCTTCAACCCTCGCTTCATGTTCCGACCTCGGCGGTGCTTGCGGTGGATTAGGAGCTCTCCATCCTTGATTGTACCCCGGAGGTCTATATGGTCCCGCTTGTTGCCTCGGTGGGAAGTTTTGTTGTTGGGACCCTCTTGGTTGATATTACGGTTGTGGTGGGGGTCGGGCTTGTGGTTGTTATGGTGGTGGATTCAAGGCTCCATCATTATTAGCATATGAAAATCCCGGGTGATTTCTCTTAGCCGGGTTTGCCCAATAACTGGTGCTTCCCGTAACATATTGAACTTGCACTGTAGCTCCTTCTCCTTGCTCCCCTCCAACAAACATTACATGAGCTTGGTCTTGCCAATCGCTCATGCTCCCTCCCGGTGTAGAAACGGTGGGGGCTCCATGCGGCTCACTTATCAACTTCTCCAATCTCTCCACGACCTTGTGGAGAGAATCAAACTTTGTTGAGAGCTCCGCTGCGGCCTTTGCCTCATAAGTACTTGTCAGCTTCAAGGATGACGAAGAATGTCCCCTCTCGTCGCCCCATTGTTGGTTATTTGAGGCCATCTCCTCAAGTAGGGCCATAGCATCATCCGGCGTCTTTGACAAAATGGCTCCATTTGCAGTTGCATCTATTATTTGCTTAGTGCCCATTGGCAATCTGTTGTAAAGGCTATGCACAAGTTCACATGCTTCAATACTATGATGGGGGCATTGGTGTTGGAGATCTTTGAAACGCTCCCATGCCTCAAATAAAGTTTCCTGAGGTCCTTGCTTGAAAGACATGAGCACGCTTCTTATCTTGACAGTCTTGGATGGTGGATAGAATTTGTTCACAAATGCACTCGCCAACTCATCCCATGTAGTGAAGATCCCCTCGGATTGCATCCTCAACCAATATAATGCTTGTCTCGAAGAGTAAATGGGAAGAGGCGCAGTCGAATAGCATCGGCCGTCACGCCGGGCATCTGAAAAGTAGCACATTTAGACAAGAACAATTGTAAATGGTAGTGTGGGTTTTCTTGGGAGTTCTCATAAAATGGGTCTTGTTGCATCAACACCACAAGTCTTATTTTGAGCTCGAAGTTCTTGTCCGCCGCCAACTCCGGCATCACAATAGACGAGGTAGTAGAAGTGGTCTTAGGCTGTGGCCTATCTCGGATAGAGACAAGCCTAGCCATGCGTGCCGCTAACTCCTCTGGTGTATCCGGAGCAGTCATATGATCTTCCTCTATAGCAAGTCTCCTCTCGGCTCTAAGCCTCCTTACCGTACGCTCAATCTCAGGATCGAATAATATATCTTCTTGATGTGCCTTCGATCTCGTGTACATGCACAGAAAAAGAGAGTCTTGATGGAATTGTTAGCTCGATAGAGGAATAAAACGGTAAAAATAATAAAAATAAAAAGAAATAACTAAGTAAAGAAAATAAAATACCGTCGTCTCCCTGGCAACGGTGCCAAAAACTTGATCGCGCCCGGATATACACCCGGAAAATGAATGTAGTCTTACCGCAAGCGCACGATGTAGTGGCGAGCGAGTATCGAACACAGGGAGGATAATTGACAGTACTCTATTTTGATCACCTAGCTATCAATGGAATAATAGGATGGTTTTGATAATAGTGTCACAATCGTTCAAATAGCAAATAAAATTCAATATAGTAAATCGTTTAGGGATAGGAAATCCCCGCTACGGACCGTCACTTATCTTTGTGAATCATGAATCTCAACATTGCAAAGCTTGAATATAGGTGAACTAGTCACAACTTAATGTAGAACCAAACACATGGTCTCGCGTTATTGCCGGTCTATAGTAACCTAGATTAGGGCCCACTCTTGTGCAAACCCTAACCTAAGCCACTAGCGTGAAGATCGACATCATCGTCCAATCGCATCTCGAGCCCACTCTCGTGCAAACTCAAGCTACGATCTAGGTTATTATAGTTCGTATTCGTCCAATCTCTTGCAAACGAATATTAGTATAGATTTATAATAAAAATCCTAGCTTTGGCCCAATCTCTTGCAAACCAAATATAGAGAATCGCAATTATAAACCTAAGTCGAATATCTAGGCCTTCCCATCAATTGGGATCCAATCTCTTGCAAATCCCAATCGATGGAAATTTCTAGCGACTCGCAATAAATCAATTACAACCTAACCTTTCTTCAATCTTAGCAACGATTCAATTCATTCATCACAATTCAAAGGTCGGGTCCATAGGGGTCATCCCCATGCCCTAGAACGACGAAACTACTCACAATTCATCATGGAAATCTCAGAAATAAAGCAATAGATCAAAGCACAATTCATTGTAAAGAGAAAGCAATTCATAAAAATAAAAGTTTTAGCAAGAAAGAACAAACCAAATTGCGCGTCTATGATCTCCAGCCAAGATTTACAAAGGGAATAGCCTTCAAAAAAATAATTCAAGTCTCTCTAAAACTAGGGATAAAACTAGGTTTAAATACAAGCCAAAATCATCCAAAAAATACTGACAGAATTGCCCCTGCGCAGAAAACCTAATTTGCGTAGCAGTCGGATTGCGTCACTCGGCCGAGTGACAATGTCATTGTCACTCGGCCAAGTGACAGACCCAATAATAAAACAGAGAATCTTGGAAATCAGGGGTCTGTCGCTCTGACTGACTCGGGCGAGTGGGCTTCTTCACTCGACCGAGTGAGCAATCCTGCTCGGCCGAGTGGGCTTCTCAAAATTTCCAGTAACTTGGCTGCTTCTCGGAAGAAAATCCATGTACCACTCGGGTGAGTGGCCTTCTCATTCGGCCGAGAAGACTTTCTTTCTTGGTCGAGTGAACTATGAAAAATCAGCAGTACGTATCCGTTTCACTCGGCCGAACGCAGCCCGTCACTTGGCGAGTGAACTCTCTGTTCGGCTGAGTGAGCTGCTTCTGAGCTCTTTTCTTCTCCTCCTCGCCTCCTCGTCGATTCTATTGAATTTCTTCCTCTTCCGCTCATCCTCTAGCACTGCCAACTCCTCAAATAAGCCGTGGATGACGCTCCGGTGTGTGTGAAAGTCTCTCGATCTCATTTTCGTTCCAGATCGCTCCATATCTCCTGAAATACGACAAAAACAAGAAATAGTGAAAAGCAACGCGATATTGTCGAATAATCATAGAAAATACAATATGGGCGATCGAAATGACATGAAAACATGCAGAAAAAAGGTGTAAAATAAGGAGCGATCATTGACGTAGTTGGTTGCGTCCTTCAGCATGATCGGCTAATAGTAGCCCTGTCGGATTTCCTTGTGCGCCAGGGTGCGGCCACTGTGGTGATTCCTACAGGGTCCTTCATGTATCTCGAGGACGACCTCCTCTGCTCTTCTTGGTCGAAGGCATTTCAACTAGGGAAAGACGTCGTACCTCATGTGACGCTTTCGATAGAGCACGCCGCCAAAGATCACGAACGTCAAGGCCCGTCTTTCAATCTTCCGTGCTTCCAGCCTGTCTTCTGGTAGGGCTCTGGTCTCTAGGTAGGCAATGATTAGACTCATCCAGGATTGATCCTGGTCGACACACAGTAGTTCGCCCTCCTCGATGCTTAGTGTTAGCATGTTTTCAATGTAGATAGATTTCCCAATCTCGGCCGGAGAAGAGGATGCCAACTTTGAGAGGGCATCGGCCTGGAGGTTGTTCGACCTTGGCAGATGTTGGACCGTTGCTTTTCTGAATTTGAGGAGCTCGGCCTGGGCACACTTCAGGTACTTCATCAGATCCTCCCTCGATTCGAAGCTGCCTTCAATTTGTTGGACGGCGAGCCTTGAGTCACTGGTCAACATCACATTTGTTGCCCCAAGCGCCCGACAGAGCTTCAACTCGTTGAGGGCAGTCTCATACTCTGCCACGTTATTGGTCGCCAAGAAGTTGAAGCGGAGTGCATACTCCAGTAGGCTTCCCTCCGGGGTCTCTATTATAATACCGACTCCATTTGCTGACCATGTGGCCGATCCATCAACGTGGACGACCCATGGCTTGCCTTCGGACTGAGTGGATGTTGATGGAGGATTCTCGTTAGCGAGCTGCTGTTGTTGTGTGTCCAGTCGGTCGTCGGGTGAAGCTTCGCCAATCTCTTCGACAGTGCACTCCGCCACAAAGTCTACCAGTGCCTGACCCTTGATCGCCACCCTGGGCTTGTAGATGATGTCGAACTCGCTGAGATCGATGCTCCAATTCAGTATTCGTCCTGATCTCTCCAGCCTCCTCCGATTCTTTTCAAGTGATGAGTTGGTGTAGACAACAACGGAGTGCGCCTGGAAGTAGGATCAGAGCTTCTTCGCTGTTAGAGTCAGGCAGTAGGCGAACTTCTTGATTGGGCTGTAGCGGTCTCTGCCTCCCAGAGCACCCGACTGACATAGTAGACCGGCCTCTGGATGCCCCTAACCTCTTTAACTAGGACCAAGCTGACAGCTTCTTCAGTGGTGGCGAGATAGAGGCTGAGCCGCTCTCCTTCCTCCGGCTTTATGAGCAGTAGTGGGCTTTGTAGATAGGCTTTTAGTTTACCAAAGGCTTGGGAGTAGGAGTCATCCCACTCGACCTCTTTCCTTATACCCTTCCTCTTACTAAGGGCATTCCGCCGGATCTTGAAAATGGAATGGATCTCTCGACGGACTTCGACAGGAATCTCTCCAGTGTGACGATTCGGTTGTTCAGCTTTTGCAGGTCTCTGATCGTCCTTGACTCACTCATGTTGATGAGGGCGGCTATCTTATCGGGGTTGGTTTCGATTCATCGCTTGGTGATCATGAAGCCGAGGAACTTCCCAGACCGGACGCCGAATATGCACTTCGCTAGGTTGAGCCGCAAGTTGTAGCGTCGCTCTTTTTGAAAGGTCTCCTCAAGGTCGACGAGATGATTCTCAGCCTTCTTTGATTTGACTAGCATGTCGTCAATGTAGACTTCTAGATTCCTGCCGACCTGGGGGTGAAAGATTTTGTTTACCATCCGTTGATAGGTCGCTCCGGTGTTCTTGAGTCCTCTCATTATGGGTCGCCATCTAGATTTGATTTTTAGCCCGAGAAGGCGTCCATGAAGGTCAGCAGCTTGTACCTCGAGGCGTTGTCCACCAGGTGGTCGATCCTTGGCAACGGGAAGCTATCTTTTGGGCAGGCCTTGTTGAGGTCGATGAAGTCCATGCACATTAACCATTTTCTACTAGGCTTCTTCACCATCACCACATTGGCGAGCCAATCAGTGCTCACCTCTCTAATGAATCTGGCCTCAAGGAGCCGCTCCACCTCCTCGCCCGCTGCCTGCATCTTTTCTCCTCCTGTGCTCCGCTTCCTTTGCCGGACTGGGCGAGCTTTTGGGTCAACATGTAGCTCATGGGTGATCACCACAGGGTCGACTCCAGGCATGTCCGAGGGTGACCATTCAAAAATGTCAGCATTTACCTTAAGGAGGTCGACTAGCCCCGCCTTCAGCTCGACAGGCAGCTTTGTGCCTATGGACACCGTCTTGTCCGCTTTCTTTGCCACCGACACCTCCTCTACGTCCTCCATCAGAGCTGGTTGTTGATGAGCGATGTCCTCCCGGCCGTCGAGGAGGTCGATCGGCAGGGCTTGCTCGGATGTCTTGTGTTTGGTGGAGCTGACATAGCATCTTCGTGAGAGCTTCTGGCATCCCCGCACCTGTCCAACCCCGTGTGGAGTCTGGAATTTCACCATTTGATGCAGCAATAAGGGGAGAGCTTCAATGTCAATCATGTAAGGCCGCCCGATGATGCCATTGTATGCTGAGGCGACGATGACGACAAACTGCATCATTCAAGTGACGACCTTTGGCCTCTCCCCCAGGGTGGCGGGTAGGGTGATTACTCCGACAATAGGCACCGAATGGCCTGTAAGGCTAACAATTGGGCCCAATTATGGCTTCAGCTCTGCCTCTTCAGTCCTATCTTCTGGATCATGGACAAGAATAGGATGTCGCACGAGCTGCCTGTGTCGACCAGGAGTCTGCTTATGATAGCTGGCCCTATGAGAGCTTCGATGATGATGGTGTCTTCATGTGGCAGCTCGACCCCCTTCAGGTTGTCATCAGAGAAGGAGATTGGGGGACGAGATAATCTCCTCCGCTTTGCCCATATGTCAGCACCCACCTCATAACCTGTCGGGCATAAGTCTTTCGTGCAGACGCTGATGTACCTCCCTGGGCCGGTCTGTCGCAAATTACATTCACGCGCATGATCGGCTCGGGCCCATGGTAGGTGACCTGTTCGGTGTCGTGGGTCGGCCGATCAGCTCTTGTGGGTACTACGCCCTCATGCACCGGCCTTCCTTGGTCGACGAATCTCCAGAGATGTCCGTCTTGAATGAGCCGCTATATGTCTTTCTTCGGAGCGTAGAACTCGTCGGTATCATGGCCATGGTCCAAGTAATATAGACAGTACTTCTGGGTGTTTCTTATGGCAGGCCTTGACTAATCTCTTGGGGGTGCGTCTTTGAGAAATCTACTCGTTAAGGCCGTCGTCATCACTTCTGCCAGGGGGCATTGAGCCTTGTGTAGTGTGCCACCTACTGCACTCTTTCGGGTCCGCCTCTCGGAGCAGTGTTCATGGGGGCGAGGAACCCCCTTAGTGGTCCGGGGCAATCTTCCCTCGATGGCCTCCCTGCTCGCGCCCTCGGGGGCAGTCTTGATCATGCCCTCTGGGGCGATCATCCTATCTCGGTCGGTCACTGGCCCTCACTTCAACACGGGGGACTTTGGCTGGTATGGCCTCCTTCATCGTCCCCAAAGCCTCCTCGCTTAGCATGTACTTCTCCGCCCGGGCGAAGAGGGCGTCGAGGTTGGTAGGCGGATCATGGAGCAACGACTTGAACAGACCCATATTTGCCAGCCCCTTCTTGAAGGCCGCCATGAGGAGCTCATCTCTGCAGCTTGTCATGTTTAGTCTCTCCTCATTGAAGCATTACAGGAATTTGCGGATGGTCTTCCCCTCTTTCTGGACCACCATGAACAAATAGTCCGATGCATTCTTCCTTCTTCCCCTCGCCAAGAACTGCTGACAGAACTTACGGGAAAGATCACCGAATGAATCAATGAAGCGATCAGACAGCTCGTTGTACCACTCCACCGCCGACTTCTTCAAATTCTTCTAGAAAGCTCGGCAGAGGAGGGCGTCATCCGCTCCATGGATCTCCATCACTCCCCGATATCGCTGTACATGCTCTAGGGGATCTCCTGAACCATCATACACTTCAAACTGAGGTAGCTTGAACCTAGAGGGTACCGAGGTTGATATCACTCTCCTGGTCAGCGGGTTGGCTTCTTTGGGGTTGGGGGAGGCGTTGGCGACCCACAGGAGACGTCCCTGTCGCCTCGATACTCTTGCCGCTGATTGGAATTGCCAGATGAGCCACCTTGGTGCTCAGAGGTGTTCCTCACTCGCCCCCAGGGGGTCGGGCTTCGGTCGCGGCTCCTTCGTCGTCGGTCATTACGCCTAGGAGAGTGGCACCATGACCGGGGGACTTCCGCAACTGTGGGCACATCCTTCTCATCTCGGGCTTGACGATCTCCCGCGACGGTGGCTTTCAGCAACATGATCCAGCCTGGGGATCTCTCGTATTATCAAGGCCAATGCCTGGGGGACTCCTCGGCTCCCCTCCTGAAGCCTCTCCTTTGCGACGTCGATGAGTCGACGATGTCGGATGGCTGCTTCTTCATCCAGTCGCCTTTGATAAGCGACCGCCTCCTCATCATTGAACCGCTTATACAGAGCGGTCGCCTCTCCTTCGTCGAGCCTCCTTCGTTGTGCGGTCAATTCTTCTTCAAATTAGGGGAGGAGGTCCCGCTTCACATTGCGGGGTCTGGAGTGGCCTTCTAATGGATGCGCTTAGCTTGCCTGGAGGCGGCCCAGTCTTCTATCATTTTGGTGAAGTTTTTGAAACTTTTGTAGACACCAAGGGCCGCACCCTGAATTACCGCGGCCGACCCCTCAAGGGGTAAATTCATCGGGTGAGTCCTTCTAGGGGAGCGGGTCTCCTTGGCCATAGGCTGCTTACCGTGACGGTGACTGCAGTGACTGCGTGCGGAGTCTGACATGGGTGTAACCCTAGTTCCCACAGACATCGTCAATTGTTGCGGGTCAAGTCTACCCAACAATAGAATTTATTTGACGAGAGAATCACGGGTACAATGATTACAATTGGTGGGTTGTCGATGAGGCTAAAGCGACTAGGAATGCACTCCGTAGGCGAAGGATCCAAGGTCACCCGTTGATCGCCGAAGATTGCCGATCGATGGTAGCTGTGTCAAGCTTCCTGCAGAAGAACATCACGTCAGAAAGGCTGGGTTGGCTATCAACTAGTAGCCCATCCGATGGTTAAGTCAGTGGATGACTTTTAAGGAGTATGTCGGACACGCTTGACGATCATAAGGTGGATCGGCTTTGCGGCGAGCTTATGAGGAAGACATATATATATGGGGGATATCCGACCTTGAGTCTGGAATAGAAGTTTTTGATTTCAACTAACCAACCCCCTCCGTGGTGGCTGGAGGGGGGTATATATAGGCTTAAGTGTCAGTTGATCGCCGTCCAATCAACTATCAAGTCTGCTTAGCTGGAGCAAAAGTGGAGACACGATAGGTCGGTGAGAGTGTCAGAGATCTTTATGCATTAATGGGTGGCAGACGGTGTCATAGACATTAATGCATTAATAGGAGACGTGATAGGCGACCATCAGTTCTCGCTCTCAACATCTGGCATTAATGGGGGTGTAGGTGACACTGCATCATCTTGTCAAAGATATTTGTGCATGTGCCTGGTAGGTCGCTCTCAGAGCGAGCCAAGCTCGACGCCTCAAGCCCATCTTTGGTCGTGCTTCCTGATTGGAGAGTAGGCAAGCTTCTCTTATTAACCCTATTGGCGAGCTTACCGCTCGACGAGGCGAGCTTCCCAGTGTCGCGGTGACCTTCCGTTCGGGCCTGTTTTCATTTGGGATGGTCGGAGGGCTGGTTGCTTGGGCTTCGAATATATGGGCCTTTATTATCTGGGCCATCCTTATAGCCATAACAAGAACAATGCTCAGATCCAGCTTGGGGGAGGAGCATTCCATGCTTTTTGTTTTTATTCTCCCACCTCCATCTTCATATTTTTATCATATATGTGTCCATGTGTGTGTATATATATCTCTTCTCTTCTCTTCGCTTTTTCCTTCCCTTTCAAGCATCATCTCTCCCTTTCTTTTTATGCATTCAAAAAAATAAACAAACACTTTGCATTCGCATTCCATGCATCATGCATCTCCATGCATTCATGTGTATATATGTGTGTCTCGAGAATTACCCGAGATCTAGATTTTATATGCATGGTTATCGAATGGAATTACAAATTCTATTTTTTATGCTCGACTCCTCGATATCGATTAGAACATATGATTAGGATACGTTTTTTGTTTCAGATCTCATTTAATATGCTTGTTATGCCCATGCTTATAATCCCTAGGATAGGAGTGCTCGAAACTGACCTAGGTTGAATTTTTCTTGAGAATCCATCTTATGCATGGGTCGTGGAGTTATTAGATAAGAATAATGGTGTATACTCTTTCAAGACTTGCATAATAACATATTCACCTATGCTAAATCCTTGGGCCGGCACTCAAGAAGGGGAGCATATTATCGTTGAAAAGCCTACTGAAGTAGCGTCTGAGCCCACGAGGCCCACGAGGGATGCTAACCGTTTACCCAGTCAAAACCTGCATGCCATTTGCCCGTTGAGCTTCTGTTGCTTAAGGAGGCGGTCAATAATGGGCTCATAAATGGCGGGAGGCATGGACAACGGTCACCCCTATTGATGATGGAAGATCGTGCCACCATAATGGGTGACCGTTATTCCCTCAACGTCACTGAAGACATACTCTAGTCTATAAATATAGAAAAGACAAACAGAAGAATGGACAGATTCCAGAGGTACGAAACCCTAGGTACTCTGATAACTTATCTCTTTCCACTCACATATTTCTTCCTCCAAACGCGTGAGGTGATTGACTCGGGACGAATCCCCTTGGATCGATCTCGATAGCCATAAGACTTCATCTTAAGTCCATTCTAATTTAAGCATCAGATGAGATTTGGGTCGGAACCCAGATCCAACCCCCCGACGTTCATTTGTGGTGCAGAAAGATCGAGGCTCGACCCATCTGATAAGTCGAACGATCGTCTCGATTGATCGTTGTTCGAGGCTTGACTCAATAGAAAGGTCGAACAGTCGCCACGCTCGACCGTGAGATCGATCAATCTTCCCCAACACTCTTAGCCCAACTTTTGTCGATCCCGGTTCTACCAATCGAGGGTCCCATTTCAACAGTCGACAAGGCTCCATCTTGACAAAAGAGTCCTCGTCAGCCCACATTACTATCGATCCAATTTTGGTCATTAATAGTTGGAATCGTCCGTGGAAAATATGCAGCCTACATCCCAACGCAACCAATGCTATGTCAACTAGACTCGAAAACACAGGACCAATCCTTTGCCGTAACGAGAATGTTCATATCGAGAACACTCAGGACGAAGAAGCCGAAGATTCGGGATCTTCATCCAAGGTACCAAAAGTACGCTTGGTTACTCAAGAGCAATTCGACAAGTTTGCTGACTCGATCAATGAAAGCTTGGCAATATTGGCCACTGCCGTTCAACAGAACTTCCCACCTCCACAACAAGTGAACGAGAAACATCCACACATAACTTCATGTAAACACCAGTAGGAGGGCCAGCAGTTCCCAAGAGCCAAATGGTGGGCAAGCAAGGTCCTGAGCAGCAATTCCAACTTGCATCTTAATACAACTCCTACATCCCAATGAAAGGGAGTGATGGGGAACAACAACCACACTCTCCTGGACATCTTGGTGGTCCATGGCCCTCCAACAATGGGCAAACCAGCCACATCATTTTGGATTAAGTGAGAGATCATGTCACCCAAGGTCGCAGTCCCCCAAGCTTACCACTGGGCAGAAGAGAAATGAGAGGGAAGGAAGCCACATTCAGTCTTCTAGCGCCACTCATCAACATCGCGGGGAGGAACACGCTCCAATTGTCCTTTCGGCTAATCGGCGCACCCCTCTGAAGGAGAACATGCATCTTGACTCCCCAAGTTTAAAATCCCACCTATGCAGATGTACGATGGTACATGTGACATGTGGGAGCACATCCGCCGATACCAAAGCGTGATGGGCTCGCATGGAGCAGACGAGCCCTACCCTTTCCGCGCCTTCCACACAACTCTAACCAAAGCGGCAGGCGGGTGGTACACAAGATTACCCGATGATATCATCGGGTCATTTGATGAATTGTCCCAGCTTTTTTGCAGGCAATTTATTGTAGGGCGTCGTCAAAAGCTTAAATCATCCCATCTCTTTTCTCTGGAGCAAGTGAGAGGGAATCGATTAGGGATTATGTTAGGCGTTTTAATGAAGAAACGCTACAGGTCGAAGGCACAACTGAAGACGCCATCATCGTTGCCCATACCCAATGAGTTCGCAACGAAGACCTACTGAAGAATCTGCACCAGTTTCCACCGACTAACCTTGAAAAGCTGTTCAAGACGATGGATCGATTCATAGCCTCAGAAGAAGCTCTCGCCAAAAAGGACACCCCAAACAAAAGAACAAGGAGAAGCAAGGAGCGAGAACATGCATTAGAGTTGGTCGAAGGACAGGGGGGCTGGTCAGGACTTAGGCCTTAATTTAAGGCCCAAAAGCGTATACTGTGCCCGATCCAGCCCATTATCATCACTGCTACGATGCATTAGCTATATAAAGCAATTGCCACCCCCGTTATTACCGCCCCCTTATGTTCTTCTCGGTCCAATTTCTGTCTGAAAATGCCTCCTTTTTTTAGAAAAGAAAATCTTTTTTTCCTGTCTTCTTCAAAGGGAAGGAGAGCAAAAGGATGGAAAATCTATGTTGATCATCTTGATGATTGGGAGGAGCTTAAAGCAAAAAAAAAAAAATCAAATATTAGGTTGAGGTACATAATTCCAATGATTTCACCCCAAATTTCATACTTAATGTTTTTTTAAATTAATTTATCGCTTTTTGTTTCTTATTGGAACCAAACAAATTATGCAAACGAGAGTTGGTATTATGCATTCCTTTTCTTCTTTTTATTGGCTGATAAACGTTGAGCTTAACTTTGTTTAATTATATAAATGATTATATTGGTGTCTTCTCTTCCAAAAATTGGTTGGTTCATGCACTTGAAAAGGAGAAAAATCATGTGACATTGGACCCATTAATTGTTCCAATTAATATGAAAAGTGCATGATGCAACTCTGTAATGCAAGCATCATGTGCTTTCAATTTGCTTGTACATACTTTGTAATCATTTTTTTGCTGTCACTCCCTTCCAAAACTAAGCATCCTAACTCCTACAATCCAATGCTTAACATTTTTCAGTTGGCAAGAGTAGCATTGTTTGAAGGAGGGAGAATGGAGCAGAGGGAAGAGAAAAATGACTTAGAGAGCAATGAGGGGTTGGTGGAGAGAGGGCTTGAGAGAAATGGGTCTTCGAGTTTCTCCGATGAGAAGGAGATGGGGTTGAGGGAGCCCCTGCTCTTGAGGAAAAGGACCATGAATGCCACCTCGCAGACCGCAATCATTGGAGCTAATGTTTGCCCAATTGAGAGCTTGGATTATGAGTAAGCTCTTGCATTTCCCCATCATTTTGTATACCACCAAACTCTCCATATTGCAAGTAAGTTTTCCATCTATTTTTTCTTGGCTAATTGTTTAACAGGATCGTCGAAAATGACTTGTACAAGGAAGATTGGCGTTCGAGGACAAAAGTTCAGATATTTCAGTATGTAGTGCTCAAGTGGACATTTGCACTTCTTATCGGCTTGGGGACTGGGCTTGTTGGCTTCTTCAACAACATAGCAGTTGAGAATATTGCCGGATTCAAATTTTTGCTAACTAGTCACCTAATGCTCCAGCAAAGGTAACTCCTAAACTCACTCTCTTTCAGCCATAGTTTGAGTTACGCCAAAGTTCTGGCAATTATATATATAATCGATATTAGTGCCTCTTAACAATATACATTTTTGTTCTAGTAGAAGTCATAGAGGATATTGTTTGCCAAAATGGGTACATGTGATGCTCTCTTGACAACATTGAGATGAAAGAAAGTATAGTCAAGATTATGACCTCTTAATCATTTATAAAATGCTTGATTCTGGGCACATGCTATGCATTCACAAAATATCATAACAACAAAAACAATAGGAGTACTACATTTTAGACACATGTCATACCTATTTGCATTGTATGCTTAATTTTGAATGTAGATTTGTAATAATCCAACCATTAACTTTACAACTGAATCAATGGCATGATAATAAAATAAATACAAATCAGTGGATTATTGATTAATAATTAACTATTACTGGGTTCTCCTTGAGCCTAGTTTCCAACGCTTCTTGCTTCAGCCTAATTCGAATCGAATAGTGATGATAGAGCCAAGCAACACAAGTTGCATAGAAATTCCAGACTATGCCTTTTTCTTAAAATGAAATCAGGTATGATGAAAGCAATTAACTGCAAGAATACAGGGGCATTGCTAGAAATATTGGATTGACTGAAAATTTGACCGACCCAACATTCATAACTTACCACTTCTTATATTATTGTAGATGTGCAAGAGATACAGATATGAAATGATATTTGAACCCTCACCCTATGCTCCATATAAATCACAATACAAGAACTCTATGGTCTTTGAGAAAATCCACAACATTTCTTTAACACATTCCATTTAACTTTACCACCTTCAATAACCATAGTGTCTCTTTCAATCAATTTATTTTGTGGTAACCCTAAAAACCTCAATGAAATTAGTGATTGTCACCACTTTTGTCCTCGATTTATCCTCATAATATTGAATGGACATAAATTAATTGTGTTGCTTTCTAGTTTCTTATCGATGTCTCTTAAGATACAATCTCAACAAAAAACATCCAGAGAGAGAAAATTTCTCTAAATGATTGAAAAATGCCGCAAACCCTTTTCTTCATATGTGTGTGTGCGTGTATGTTAGACCCATGGCCACACCGTCACAATGTAGTTTTCTACCT
The DNA here is from genome assembly GCA_030789695.1 of Scilla litardierei. Taxonomy (NCBI): domain Eukaryota; kingdom Viridiplantae; phylum Streptophyta; class Magnoliopsida; order Asparagales; family Asparagaceae; genus Scilla; species Scilla litardierei. Next base: position 176,473,456 of record CM061138.1, read on the forward strand.
GAATCACAAATTCTTCCCAACATAGATATTTTAACCAGTATGATGGTTTGGGAAAATTCAAACATAGACATTAAGAAAATTTGAGATAAACTAATGAATGCGATATTGAGAAATTAAGCAGTTGGATATTGCTTTGTTCTAATATTAGCTCTATGTCATCCATGACAGTTCCAGTTGCATAATTAATTGACTATGATACCTACATAGTTTGAGCTATGATTATGCACTTCCATGAAGAATGCCAAGTAATTGCATGTGATTTTTATTGCAGGTGTGGAGAGGCATTTGTTGTATTTGCTGGTTGCAATCTAGTGTTGGCAGCAGCAACTGCAGCCCTTTGTGCTTATGTCGCTCCTGCGGCAGCTGGTTCTGGAATACCTGAAGTAAAAGCCTACCTGAATGGTGTTGATGCTCCCTCTATTTTGGCTCCCACCACACTATTTGTTAAGGTCATTTGAATCACAATCCTTCTTTATATTTTGCTTATATTTATGTTATTAATAATTGTTTTTTTATTTTACATGTTCTTAAAAACCTTTCTTTATTGGTTGCAAGTATTTTTTATGTCCAAACCCAATAAGAGTGGATTTAGATCATTAAAAACCTTAGACCTTAGACATCTCTAATCCTGTTCCCTTTTTCTTTCACCATCTTCCTCGATTTTAACAAATTATGAATCAAGAAGAGTTCCAACATTCATCAAAAGAGACCCTCGTGATTATTCACAAGCACATGCTAATGACCAAGGTATCTCAATTGTCATACTCTTCTTGTCAATTGTCATCCTCTTTTAAGTTTCCTGAAAGGTCCAGCTGCAATAGCAGCCAGACATATCCATTTCAAAGACCGGGCAAACTTTGAATGCCCATTTGTTTTCTCCCTTTCACACTCACATCCCCCTAATCCTTTTCCTAATAACATCATTGACGACGTTTTATATAACCCCCCACCCCTATAAAAGGGAATCACATCTGAGCGTCAAAGACACACCAAATCAACTCAATAACAAACAGAAAAAAAGAGTGTTTTCTTTCGTGAGAGAATAAAAATTGTGAGTTTTGAGGTTTTCTCCGATGGGAAAAGTTACCTCAGAGAGAGAAGTTACCATAGAGAGGAAAAGTTGTGTTGAATTTTTTATAGTGGTGTTTACACAATGGTGTAAATTTATTTCCTTGAGAGAAATAGTGAATATTTTTTTACTCTCCATATTTACTGTTTTTCCGTAATAGGTAATTTTTACTTTTTATTGTGATTAGTAATTTTTACTTTTGACCGTTATTAGTGAATCACAATAAATGGTATCATAGTCTAGGTGAGCGGTGAGGAAAAAAGGAGGAGTGATTTTTTGTAAAAAGGATGAATTTTTACCATTGTACCCTTCAATATCAAAATGTCAATGTAAGAATCTTCATCATCGAAAGCCATGATCAAGTTGACGGCCACAAATTATACACTTTGGGAATCTCGAATGGAGGATCTTCTTAGTTGTAAAGATTTATTTGACCCATTAGAGGTCAAACGAGTAAAGCCAAAATCCACCACAGATGCTGAAATAAAAAATCTAAATCGAAAGACGATTGGTCAAATCCGACAATGGATCGATTATAGTGTCTTCCACCGCATTGCGCATGAGAAGGACTTATATGCTCTCTGGCAGAAGCTAGAGGACATGTACCAAGCCAAGACCACTCGGAATAAAACCTTATTAATGAGGCGATTAGTAAATTTGAAGCTACAGAGTGGAACTTTCGTTGCTGAGCACACGAGCGAGTTCTAGAGCCTGGTGAATAAGCTATCTGCGGTGGAGCTACAACTTATGGATAAAGAACAAGCTCTTCTCCTTCTTAGTTCTCTTCTAGATAACTAAAGAGACGATGGTAGTCTCTCTTAGTAATTCGGCTCCAAACGACAAACTTACCATGTCTATGGTTAATGATGCCCTCTTCAACAAGTATGTCAGGAGAAAAGAAGTCGACAGCGACCAATCACATGCCCTCGTGACAGAAACTCGAGGAAAACAACAATGAGGTGGTCGAGGTTATGGTATAGGCAAGAGTAAGAGTCGTGGTAGGTCCACGGACGTGAGGAGGCCTACGTACACATGAAGAAGAATTGCCGAAAGCTGTTACGAGAACAAGGTCAAAATGGTTCTCAATAGAAGTCAAAAGATGGAAAGGCTTTAGTCACTTGTCTCGAGGAGTTGATATTTGCTCTATCCAAGAAGCGACATGCATTCAAGTTTCCAACCAGGATAGGGAGTGGGTGGTTGATACAACATCCTACCACGCCACTCCTAGAAGGGACTTCTTCACTACATACAAATCATCAATCACCGCCTCCAGTCAATAGCGAGTCTCAACACCAATAACTTAGATTTTTTGATTTAGCAGAAAGCGGTAAAGTAAGCATACGGGCTCGATCTAGTGGCTTCCAGGAGGGAGCGGGGAGAGGCTCCATTGGTGTCACGGGTGGATTCTTTAGCTATGTGACTCTCCTAATTGCGTGCGAAATTTAGCTCACTTACCCTCTTAGAATGGCTAAGTCAGCCTTCTCTCAAACTCCCACACTCACAACGAGCTCAAGAGAATAAAAGAGAGAACTTGAAAGTGGAGAATGCCTTTGTTTCTATTGCTTGCAATTCTTGATAGATATAAATGGCCTTCCCTTCCTCTATTTATAGGTGAGACCCCTTACGGTCAATGATGGAGATTCGGCTTCTAGAGTTTTCCAAGATCCAATGGCTAAGGAAGAGTCTCTAGAACCTTTCCCATTATTCTAAACTAAATTCACTCTTTAAAGAATATACATGAATGTCTAAGAACATTCTAGATACACTATTCACAAGAGTACCCCTAGGAACTCTCTAGAGAGTGCCACCTCATGTGCTAAATAAGTGCCAACTAGGTGATGACATAGCGTCCGTGACATTCTTCCCCACTTATCTCGGTAATGCCCTCATCGCTTGGCCTTCTTCTTGTGAAACTCTTTCACCACGTTCTCGAAATGGCATAAAGCTTTTGCATGTTTCCAACCGCTCTTGCTTTTCTAGCAATCCCTTCCATTTGACGAAGTACTCCAGCCATGTATGGTTGTTTGCCTCACGAACCACCTTATACACGATGATATTCTCGGCCTCCTTGTCAAATTCCATTCGTACTCCTGGAGATGCACGAGAATACTTCCCATGTCTCGAATTCTTTGGATCTCTATGGTATGGCTTCAACATACTCACATGGAAGACTGGATGGTATATGATAGTTGGAGAAAGTTCCACCTTGTAAGCAACGTTTCCCACTCCCTTGACGATCGAAAATGAACATTCATACTTCCTTATCAGGCTTTTGTGTAGTCCTTTGTGAAAGCCTGGCAAGTACCAAGTCACCCACTTGGTATTCTGCATGTCTTCTTTTCTTGTCCGTCCATTTCTTCATCCTTTTCACTGCCTTGATAGTGCATGATTTCGCCAACTCACTCTGTTATTGCCATCCCTTAGCAAATTTGTAGGCCACTGGATACTCCCTTATAGCCCGTTGCAACGGTGTTTGGAGTGAGTGGTTGCTGTCCCGTCAGGATCTCAAACGGATTCTTTCCGGTCGACTCACTCCTTTGAAGGTTGTACGAAAACTATGCCACATCCAACAATTTTTCCCAATCTTGCTTGCTGGCACTCATGTAGTGTCTCAGATACACCTCCAGTAGACCATTCACCATCTCTGTTTGGCTATCCGTATGAGGGTATAAACTAGTAGAGAAGCTCAAATCAGATCCCAGCAATCTAAAGACTCTGACCAAAATCTCCACGTGAAGCGAGCATCCCTATCGCTCACGATGGTCATCGGTAGCCCCTATACTTCACCACATGCTTGAGAAATAATGGGGAGGCTACCTCTGCTGGACACTTTGTTGGTGCTAGAATGAAGATCATGTACTTGGAGAATCTGTCGACCACCACCATAATGATGTTGCACCCTCCGGACTTAGGCAATCACATGATAAAGTCCATGGAAATACTCTCACACGGTCTTTCCGGGGATCTATAAAGGATCAAGGAGTCCCGCCGGTGCTCTTTGCTCCACATTCTCTTGGCACAGAAGACAAGTCTTTACATAGGTCTTAATATCGTCCTACGTATAAGGCCAATAGTATGCATCCTCGAGTAGTGCCCATGTCTGATGCACTCTCGGATGTCCAGCCCATTGAGAGTCATGAAATTCCTTTAGAACTTCCCGTCGTAGATTCTTGAATGATGGCACACACGCCTGACTTCCCTTGGCGTATTGTAAGCCTTCCTCAAGCCAGAATCTTCGAGGCTTTCCTTCCTTGGTGTACTCAACTAGGTACTTTGTCGTCGGATCTTGCATTATGTCCTCCCTTATGCATTCGAGCAAGGAATTTTGTAGATGGCTCACCATAGTTACGAGTTCTGCCTTCTGACTTAGCGCATCCGCCACCAAGTTTGCTAAGCCCACTTGTACTGCAGCACGTATTTGAATTCCGCCAAGAAATCTTGCCGTCTTGCTTGCTTAGGGACAACTTCTTCTGAGTTTAAAAGTAGCTGGTGGCCATGTTATCTGTCTTCATTACGAACCTGGAACCAAGTAAGTGGTGCCTCCATAGTCGCAAACAGTGGACCATCGTTGTCATCTCCTTTTCTTGGACATTGTACCACTGCTCGGTTTGATTCAGCTTCGGACTCTCGTAGGTGATGTGGGTGCCCATCTTGCGTTAACATCCCCCCGATGGCAAAGTTGCTCGCATTAGTGTGGACTTCGTATGGCTTTCTAAAGTCTGGAAGGGAGAGGACAAGATCCTCAGTCACTGCCCTCTTCAATCCCTCGAACGCTTCGTGGCACTTCGGGCTCCAGCTCCAAGCCCGATTCTTCTTCAGCAAGTCCGTCAATGGAGCCACGATAACCGAATAGCCTCGGATGAATCTTCGATAATAGTTGGCCAACCCTAGGAATGACCGTAGCTCTGTCACCATAGTGAGAGGTTCCCACTTTAGTATGGCCCGAACTTTCCCTTGGTCCATCCAGATCTGGCCCTTGCCAATGACGTGTCCCAAGAACACAACTTCCTCTTGTTTGAATGAGCACTTCTCCCTCTTCACATAGAGCTCGTTCAGACGAAGGGCCTTGAACACTTGTTGCAAGTGCTATTGATGCTCATGGATGTCTCGACGATATATCACTATGTTATTGAGGTAGACTATGACAAAGCAATCCAGGAAGGGCTTTAACACTTTGTTCATCAATGTGCAGAAAGTTGCATGAGTATTTGTGAGTCCAAAAGGCATGACCAAGAATTCATCTGACCCGTACCTTCTTACACATGCCATCTTTGGCTTGTCTCTTTCGGCGATCCGCACTTGATATTATCCCGACCCGATGTCCAACTTGGTGAAGTACCTCGCATGTCCCAACCGAACAAACAAGTTTGCCACCAATGGTAGTGGATACTTGTTGTTCACCGTGACTTTGTTAAGTACCTGGCAGTCGATGCATAAACGAAGAGATCCGTCATGATTCTTCTGAAAAAGTACAGGTGCACCATAGGGAGCTTTCGACGGTCAGATGTACCCCACATTTAGTAAGTCCTTCAATTGCTTCCGAAGTTCCTCCAGCTCCGGTGGATCCATCCAATAAGGTCCAATCGCTGGTGGTTGTGCACCTGTCATCAACTCGATTTTGTGATCCACCTCCTTCTTAACTGGTAGCTTGCTAGGAAGCTTCTCAAGCATAACATCTTAGTACTCCTCCAAGACTGATTAGATCTCCTTGGAGACCTCATCATTCTTACTTAGACCTTCCTCCGTCCTCACTACATCAATGAAGGTTGGTTCATTACTTCAAACCCATTTAGAGAGCTGGATAGCCGAGAGGATCTTGACAAGGTTTTCCTTATTTGTATCGGAATCATGCAAGCCTTGCCCTCAAGGAAGCACATTGTGTTGGCATATGGAACCAACTCAGCCTTCATCCGGTCTAGGAACTCCAAGCCGATGACCACATCAAAGTCATCCATCCCAATCACCGTCATGTCCACCGGTCCCGACCATTCTCCCATTTTCACTTGAATTTGTCATGCCATACTGATGATAGAAGCATGTTTCAAGTTGACGGCCTTGATGATCCCTTTCTCCTTGGTCACTGCTAGGCCCAAATCTCCGGCTCATAAATCAAGAAGTATGAAGCACCGGTATCAAGAAGGGCTTTGAAGGTCTTACTAGTGATCACCATCTCTATGAACATTGGCCCTCGTGGCCCTTCATCTACCTTGGCATGAATGATGTTGAGTAGCCATAGCAAGTTCACCCTCATCTCCTCTTGTTGCTTCGCTTCTTCTTTCTAGATTAGGGCTGCAAGATTGGCCCTCTTTGGACATTCTCGAGCTTTGTGTGGACCTTCGCAAAAGTAGTATTGGAGTTTCTTCCGATCTTCCTTGGCTCCCTCAATGGACTTTCCATTCAACAGGCTTGGCTTATCTTGGGAGTCTTTGGACGGTTTCTCTATCTCTCCCTTACCTTTGTCATGGTTGACCCTCTTGTCTTTTGGCTTGCCGGAGTCCATCTTCCTGAACTCAATCAAGCTCTCTGCAACTACCATAGCATGTGCAAGGGTATGGACTCCTCACCTCTAAAGCTCCATCTTGGCCCAACCCGCGAGGCCATCCATGAAAACAAAGTGCGAATCCTTCGCTCATGTTAGGAATCACAAGAAGTAGCTCTAAAATTCCTTCACATAATCATGAATAGAGTCTTTCTGAGTGAGGCGGCGAAGCTTGCATCATGCTTCATTCTTTGCATTCTTAGGATAGTATTGCTTCTTGAGTTCTGCCTTGAATTTCTCCCATGTGTTGATGGTGCATGATCTCTTTTTTCACATCGTCTCTACGTCTATGTCACCACAACATAACAACATCTTAAAGGTAGAGAGGGGTCGTAAGGAGCTTGGATTCGTCGTACTTGATCCTCATGGCGTCAAAGTATTTTTTTTCATATTCCATAGGAAGTTATCGAGTTCACAAGAATTTCACGTACCTTCGTAAGGCTTTGGTTTAGAAACGTCCACCTTTGGCAAGAAGGGATGGCTCCACTTGCCCGTGCCATCTTTTGTTGGTTGAACTCGTCCTTGAGCTTGTCCAACTCCTTCATAAGAGCATCCACTTGAGCCTCCAAGGTATCATTCCTTTGCTCCAAGAGATCGTCCCTCTTCTGGAGCATGTCAAGGATCGAGTTCAAGACCATTAGCATCTCTTCCCAACGCTTGTCCCTCCCGGACCACGGCTCCTCGATGCTAGCTTTCCTCTATGGTCTCGAACTGATCCTTCGCCTTAGCCACAGTGAGCTCTGCCTTACCCAATCATGTCACGAATGTCACCATGATGTTCCTAAACTTCTCTATGCGAGGTGGGCTAGTGGTGCCCTTTGCCAACTCGGAGTCACCAGCAACTGAAATCTCGCTAGTCGAAAATCTCTTTCCCGAACAGCAAGCTCTGATAACAACTATTATGGACGGATTGTTTAGCTACTTGACTCTTCATATCCAGTGTGTCACTTAGCTTTTGATGATGGAACGAGAGATGCCGAATCGGCAGCTGATCGACTTCCATATGAAGCTTTTGACGCTTTTTCAAGTGATGAGAGCCAAAGGTTCAACCTCAATCCACTTGGTGAAGTAATCTATGGTCACAATCAAGAACTTTCGTTGCCCACTCGCTAGAGTGAAAGGCCCGAGAATATACATCCTCAATTTAGCAAATGGAATAGAGCTAATAATAGGGACTAGGTCAGCTGGGGGGCAGAGACGTGGTTTGCAAATTTTTGACATGTCCGAAATTTCGCACGTACTCGGCCGTCTCCTGGACCATAGTAGGTCAATAATAGCATTGTTTCAAGGATTTCAAGGCTAGTGTCCTCTCCTCATAATGGTTTCCGCAGAGGCCTTCGTGGATCTCTCGGATCACATAATCGGGCTTTCTGCGGGTTTATACATTTGAGGTAAGGGAGTACGTCATACATGGACCATCACATCCTGTAAAGCGAGCCTTCATATAGAACATACCGAAAAGCCCTCCTTTCCATCTTTCGTGTCTCAGTTGGGTCAGTCGGTGTCTCTCCGGTGCTAAGGTACTTAGTTATGGATCTATCCAAGTTGGCTCCTGATCAATACTCAACAGCTCTTCTTCATGCATGCTTGGGTGTAGAAGGTTCTTCACGTACACAGCTCGTCCCAACTCTACTGGTGATGAGGAGGCGAGCTTTGATAGAGCGTCGCCTCAGAGATTCCTAGACCGTGGCATGTGTTGGACCTCTACTTACTCAAATTTAGAAAACTCAGCTTTCGCGATTTGCAGATATTTCTGCATCATCTCATCCAGAGCTGCGTAATCCCCGCCCAACTGGTGGACGATCAGGTTTGAGTCAATATAGAAGCGAACTGCTTGTGCCCCCACAGCTCTGGTCAGCCTGAGGCCGTTGATGGCATCATCGTATTCAATTGTATTGTTTGTGGTGACGAAATTGAACCGAAGAGCGTACTCAAGTATGTTGCACTCAAGGGTTTGGACAAGGATACCTGCTCTTCCTGGCCTTAGTGACTGACCCATCCACCTACACGATCCACATTCCTTCTTCTCTTGTTGCAGCTACCGACAAGCTACTACCTATCAAAGAAGTAGAAGGAATGTCAGTTTTCGAGTTAACAGTTCGTACCTCTGTCAGGGATTCGTCGTCGTAAGTGCACTCGACAATGAAATTAGCCAGAGCTTGCCCCTTGATGGCCATTCTTAGCTTGTAGCGAATGTCGAATTCATTTAGCTCGACCCCCCAATTCAACATCTTGCCTGACCACTCCCATCTCTTAAGGGTTTGTTCTAGGGGAGTGTCCGTGAAGACCTGGATGTTATAAGCTTGGAAGTAGGGTCTGAGCCTTCTCGCCGACAGAATAAGGGTGTGAGCCAACTTCTCTATTTTGTTGTACTTGACTTCGGCCCCTCATATCATCTGACTTACATAATAGATAGGTCGTTGCAGTCTGGATTCTTCCTTGACTAAGGCCGAGCTAACAGCCTCTTGGGTAGCTGCTAGGAAGATGATCAGCTGATCCCCCTCTTCAGGCTTCGTCAAGAGTGGAGGATTGCGAAGATACTCCTTTAGTCCGGAGAAAGCCCGCTTACAGTCTGCATCCCACTCGATAACTTTCCTTTCGCCTTGGGGGAGGGCTATAGCCTTTCTTAAGACCTTGAAGAAAGGAAGCGGTCTCTTCGCCAATTTAGACAGGAAACACCCGAGGGCTGCAATCCTTCCATTCAATCTTTGGAGCTCCGTGATGGTGGTCGGCTCCTTCATGCTGATTATCGCTGCCATTTTATCAGGGTTTGCTTCGATTCCTTGGTTTATGAGCATGAAGCTGAGGAATTTTCCAGATCAAACTCCGAAGGTACATTTAGTAGGGTTCAGTCGGAGATTGTATCGTTGAATCTCTACAAAGGTCTCTACGAGATCTGCGATATGGTCAGCTAGGCTCTTCGACTTGCCCAACATGTCATCAACATAGATTTCCAAGTTTCTTCCAATCTGGGCTTTAAAGACCTTATGCACCATTCGCTAGCAGGTCGCTCTAGCGTTGTTCAACTCGAAGGTAATCTTCATGTAGCAGAAAATCTCTCGATCTGTAACAAAGGAAGTTTTCTCTTCATCCTCCGGTGCCATCTGGATCTGAATGTAGCCAGAGAAGGCATCTATGAAGCTCAGTAGCTCGTACCCAGAGGCATTATCTACTAGGTGGTCGATCTAAGGGAGGGGTAAATGTCCTTTGGGCACGACTTGTTGATGTTGGTGAAGTCCACACACATTCTCCATTTTCCATTCGCCTTCTTCACCATCACCACATTAGAGAACCATTCAGGATAGTGGACCTCCCTGATGAAACCATCCTCTAGAAGTCGATCGACTTCTTTGATGGCCGCCTTTATTTTATTACCCACGATGTTTCTTTTCTTTTGCTTCACCGCTTGAAGGTTAGATCGATGTTCAACTCATAAGAGATGACCTGAGGGTCAATGCATGTCATATCGTTGGGAGACCGAGCAAAAACGTCTGCATTGACCCGCAAGAAAATGATTAATACCCTTAGGTCAGGGGAAAGTCTCGATCCAATAGAAACAGTTTTCCCTTCTTCATCGACACATGGATCAACTCAGGCTCCTCGACCGGAGTCGGCTATCGGTCCGTCAGGTCGCCCTCATCGATGTGGAGGCCAACTGGGTGCCTTTGCTCCGCTCTTCTGATCGCGGTCGACAGAAGGTAGCATGACCTAGAATGTATCTGGTTTCCTTTCACGTTTCTGATGCCATGAAGAGTCTGAAACTTCATCATTTTATGGAAGGTGGAGAATACTTCTATTGACTTAAGAAGGGGCCGGCCAATGATCCCATTATAGGCCGAGTTGGTGACTTGATGAGGGAATTTCCCGAGGGTGACCGGCAGTGCGATCATGCCCGCGACGGGAGCAACATGTCCTGTGAAACTGACGAGAGGACTAGAACATTCTTTTAATTTTGACGCGGCCAATCCCATTCTCTCCAGAGTGGTCAGGAAGAGTACATCACACGAACTCCCCGTGTCGACAAGCAATCTCCTTACTTCGACTGTGCTAATGATGACGCCGATGACAACGGCATCGTCATGCGACAGCTCCACACCCTCCAAATACTCATCTAAAATGAAGGTTAGAGGTGTGACATCCCTTGGCCGCTTCTGCCCTACGACAGTGGTCATCACCATACCAGCATACAAACTCTGGAGAGAGGTAGACAACTTGTTGTGTGGTAGTCCGCCTGATATCATGTTGAGGACATTAATACCAGGCAGAGTTGAGGCATTCTTCTTGAGGGGGACGAGCCTCCTCGTCCCTTGATTAGTGGGGTAAGTTGACATTGTTTTCTGGGTCAGCACAGACAGGGATGTTGACTCTTTTCCTACAGACGACGCCAACTGTTGACGGGTGATTTCGTCGAACAGTGAGGTGGAGCTGACGCGAACACCTCCGATGACATGGCTCTTCGTCGGCTGAGTAGTGGGACCCGAGGGTGGCTAAAATCGGGTCTGGGAGAGGTAAGTCCGTCTATTGGGAGGAGCTCGACCTAACTCCGAGTTATCTGATGAGTTATCTACTGCACAGACAAATTGTCAAGTGGGTCAGATCTGGATTCTGACCCAAATACCATCCGATGCTTAAGTCAGTAAGAGACTTAAAAGAGGCTCAGGGCAGCTAGGTTCGACCTAAAGAGAGGTTGCATGATCACTGTCACACCGAGCTATGGAGGGAGAAACGTAAAGTGGGAGTCAGAGAGAATGAGTTATCAGAGTACCTAGTGAATAGTATCTCTGGAGCTTGAACCCTCCTTTTGTCGTCGTTTATTCTATTTATATGTAATGATTTCTCATCCATTCTGTTAGTGTCTAACGGTTTTGCCTCTATGGTCGCATGATCATCCCTGGGAACGGAGATAACGTCTGCCTATAAACTCCGTCATTATTAACCAATCACTTGATATTAGCGGGGACCAACGGATTGATGAGCTGGCGCTTTGACTGGGTAAGTAGCGTTCTCCCCTCGGAGAGTTCTTGGGCCATCGGGCTGAGGCCATGCACTCTTTATGGGCTTCTCCTCTCATACGGAATATCTCTCTCCGCTTCGTGGACCGGTCCAGCGTAGTAACAACTTCTATCTCTATTGCAGTAACTATGTCCTCGTTCATTGCCACCAATGAGCAAAGCCTTAGCAACCTTGGTAGGACTTGATTTAAGGTTGAACTTGGGTTAATTCCTAAGTGGTTTCATCTGAGTTAATTCCTAAGCGGTTCAATCTGAGTCAAAGTTAATGCCAACAACTTGCAAACACAGTTCAGTTACAAGTGGGTCAGTCAATAGTTCTAGCAGCCAACTCAACCAAGCTTAGACCGAACCAAAACCTGGTTTTGAAGTCATAACAGAACCTAGGTTGATCAACATTTGAAACGGCCCTTCCAGAATGGGCCAAGACCGAACGGCCCAAGCCCACATCGCAAGCCAGCAGCCTTGAAAGAGAGCGGGCCAAACGGCTAGGCCCCCACGAAGACTTGGAGTCGGGCCGGCCTCGGACCGAAGCGAGCGGTACCACCAGCCTATGTCAGCAGGAGCTAACCGCTCCCCTTAAAGCACGCTACCTTAATCACCATTAAGGGGCCCATTACGCGCACCTTCATGACCCATGAAGGTGCCATCAAAGTGGCAGATCGTTGGGGGCGGAAGTGGGGGACGTTGAGGAGGCGTGGTCGTGGAAGATTCCTATAAAGAGACTCGAGGTACAACGTACAAAAGGATCATTTCCTGAATACCCAAAAACTTTGATGCATTCCTCTCACACGACCTTGTTTTCCACCTTATATTTCTCCTCCACAGCTCGGCCCGAGGACCCGCGTATCGGCCTCCCCGTGAGCCATACCGATCCCACCGAGCATCCTTCAGATCCGTTCGGACTTAGGCATCGGAGGGGACTTGGTCGGAACCAAGGTCCGACCCCCCTGACGAGCTTCCTCATCTATTCAGGTCGAGCAGATTCAGCCGCACCGAGGCTACCCTTCGGCGTCCAACTAGACCGGTGCCGAACGCGCACACCTTCGAGTCCGTTCACCAACACCCCAAAGGAGGCCGTCATCCCACTGAGGATTCCCTTCGGCACGTCGACGCGCGGACCTGCACGCTCTTCGCCGAGGCCGAACGAGCCGGATTTCGCTCCTGGATGCCGCACGTGATCATCACGAGCCCCTTGACCTCCAGCCCTCTAGTCAATCATTCCGTGGTGAGAAAACACCCTGAAACATCTGGCACCGTCTGTGGAAAGGGAACAAGCACACACGTCAAACAACCACATCGTCGAAATGGAACCAGCTTGCAATGGAACAGGACGCATGCCCCCATCCACGAGGAGGGCGACTACGTCCCGCCCGAAAACGGGCAAAACCACACCACTGAGGGCACCAGCGACTCGCGCTCGGTGACTCAGGAACAACTCCGTTTCTGCGCCCAATAGATGAACGCCCACTTCCAGACATTGGCCGTAGCGATTCAACAGCTCGCGGGCAACCCACACCTCCCGGAAGGGGGATCAGCAGCCATCCCCGACCAACAGGAGCTCCGCCATTCGCTGCGCTCGGCTGTGGTCACCGACCACGGCGGCGAGGACGCTAACCCAGAGCAACAGTTCACTATGCCGAACTTCATTCTGGTGGGGTCCCTCACCCCCACCTCACTCCAGACGAGGCAGACGGAAGGCCCGAGTGAACCAGGGACGAGTCAACCACGGCCTCGTCCCGACAACCACGCCCATCGCACCTACGGTCGTCCAATCGTCGGACCGTCGAGGATCAGCGGAGTCGGAGTGGGAGCCCCACCAGAGGAGGCGCAGGGGCCGGGAAGATCGCCGTGAGAGGAGAAGCGCTCGGCGACCAACGCCTATCCCCACTGGCGGGCCCTGGGGGCCCCAGGGACGACTGTTGCCCGTTAGCGAGGAGCATTACCGACGCCCAGGTACCATCCAAGTTCAAGGTGCCGACCTTAGAGAAATACGTCTGCACGGGGACCCAGAAGATCACGTGATGGACTACGAAGGGGTCAAGGCATTCCAGGGGGCCGACGATGCCCTGCTCTATCGAGACTTCTACTCCACTCTCCGAAAGTCTGACAGGAGCTGGTACCACAGCCTCCCCAACTGCTCCATCAGCAACTTCAAAGACCTCTCCCAGAAATTCTGCAAGCAATTCATGGCCGGCCGACAGATAAAGCCGGACTCGGAGCTTCTGTTCAATGTGATACAGAGGCCGGGCGAATCCTTAAGGAGCTACATGCACCGCTTCAACACCAAGAGGCTGAACGTGGAGAGCTGCCCCGAGATGGTCGTGAAGACGGCCCTGAAGAAAGGGCTCCGACACAGGGGCCTAAGAAGTCGCTGCACAACGAGCCTGCGAGAGACCTCGCTGAGGTAATAGCCCGGGCGGAGCGTTACATGCTGACAGAAGAGGCATTAGCAGTAGAGAAAGGAGGTCTCCCACATGGGCCAAGCGGGGCACCAAACGAGACGAAAGCGAGCGCCGCGAGCCGGACGACCACAAGCGGGAGAAGAAGGCAAGGGGAAAGCAGCGCAAGGAGGAAGCGCGACCCCTAGGCTGAACACCACTCAAGACGCCGTCCTAACACAGGCTCAGAAAGAGCGCTACATCGGTAAGCCACCCCCGAAAATGAAGAGTGGCAGAAGGGACGAGGAGAAATACTGCAGGTACCATAAAGAAAACGGCCACGACACCGACGGCTGCTGACACCTAAAGAAAGACATAGACAAACTGATCAGCCGTGGACACCTGAAGAACTTTGTCGACGATCCAAAGACGACCCCGGAGAGGGGACGTCCAAACAGATGGATAAAGGAAAAAAGGTGAACGTCGTACAGACTGTTCTGCGCATTTTCGAGTGAGAAGGCAGGACGATCAGCCGCAGCTCCTCCCCCGGGCGAGACTAGCTCGCCATTATCTTCACTACTTTTTTCCTTTCAAAGTGTATTCCAGGTTCAGAGAATGAAATGCAGGTTTGCACTAAAGTAATCGTGTCTCTTCCCGCCCCGCCTCGACCATAAGACCGGGGCAACTCCCCAGGCAGGCCAACCACAGCGATCGCCTGTAAGGCTGGGGACAACTCCCCTAGTAGGTCGACTGCTTCGATCGACCATAAGGCTAGGGGCGACTCACCCAGTAGGCCGATCGATCCGATCGACCGTAAGGCTGGGGCAACTCCCTAAGCAGGTCGACCACAACGATCATTCGTAAGGCTGTGGTGACTCCCCCAGTGGGCCGATTGCTCCGATCGACGGTAAGGTGTGGGCAACCCCCCCAGCAGGTCGATTGCTCCGATCGACCATGAGGCTGGGGGAAATCCCCCAGTAGGCCGACCACAACGATCGACCCTAAGGCTGTGGCAACTCCCCCAGCATGCCGATCGCTCCGATCGAATGTTAGGCTGGGGCAACTCCCTAGCAGGCCGATCGCTCCGATTGACCGTAAGGCTCGGGGCAACTCCCCCAGCAGGCCGACCACAACGATCGCCCGTAAGGCTGGGGGCGACTCCCCCAGCAGGCCGATCGCTCCGATCGACCATAAGACTGGGGGCAAATCCCCTAGCAGGCTGACCACAACGATCGCCCGTAAAGCTGGGGGCGACTCCCCCAGCATGCCGATCGCTCCGATCGACCGTAAGGCTGGGGCAACTCCCCCAGCAGGCCGATCGCCCCGATCGACCATAAGGCTGGGACAACTCTTTCAGCAGGTCGATCACAACGATCGCTCGTAAGGCTGGGGGCAACTCTCCCAGCAGGCCGGTCCATCGCTCTGCCGTAAGCCTGGGGGTAGATCCCCCAGCTGGCTGACCGATCCGACTGATCGTAAGGCTGGGGGCAGCTCCCCCGGCAGGCTGGTCTGTCGATCGACCGTAAGCCTGAGGATAGCTCCCTCAGCTGGCCGAACGACCCGGTCGCCTGTAAGGCTGGAGGCACGTCCCCCTGCAGGACGACCACTCCAATCAACCGTAAGGTTGGGGCAACTCCCCCAGCAGGATGATCACAATGATCGACCGTAAAGCTGGTGGCAACTCTCCTGACGGGCCGATCACAACGGTCGACCGTAAGGCTGGGGGCAACTCCCAAGCGAACTGATTACTCCGATCGACTGCAAGGCTGGGGGCAACTCCCTAGCATGCCGATCACAACGATCACCCGTGAGGCAGGGGACAACTCCTCTAGCGGGCCAACCACCGGAATGGACCGCAAGGCTGGGGGCGACTCCCCCAGTGAGCCGACCCCAGCTCGTTCGTCAGGCTCATGTTCGACCTTAAGACCGAGGGCAACCCCTCGGCAGGTCGAACATCCGTTCAGCTGAAAGCCTGGGAGCATTTCCTTGGCACCGGTCAGGCAGACCGATCGTCAAGCAAGTTGAGGCGATTCCCCCAGGACCGTCTGCTCAATCTAGTGGAGGACGAGATGCCTGCAAGGAAACACCCTGAGAGGACCGGAGAACGTCCACCTGGAAAACGTCGATCGCCCCCAGCGAGCCGATGGCCCCGACCTACCACATAGCCGGGGCAACTCCCCTGGCAGGTCGATCGGCCCTGATCACCCTTAAAGGCTGGAGCAGCCCCCAACAGGCCGAACATTACGATCGCCTACACGGCTGGTGGCCACTCCCCCAGCAGGCTAATCACCCCGATAAGACGATGACTCCGCGAGCAAAAAGAAAGACTCCCGCAACTCAAACCAATGGGCCATCTCGGCATGAACAGCGGGAGGGGGCAACAAAGCATCAGAAGCACAGTCCTGAGAACACTTGACAAAAAATAAGACTGCACACAAAAAGGTAAAGATATCAAAGAAAAGGATTTATATTTCAAAATTCAAAATATTGTTCTTTACAAGGGATGGGACAAAAAGGAAGGACATCGACTACGATGCTGGGGCCCGAGAAGAAGCATCCCGGGGGCCTCACCCTGCCCCGATAGAACGGGCTCCTCGGGGCCGGCCGGAGGACGAGGAAGAGTCTGCCGGACCCGCTCCTCGAACCTCTGAAACCCGTCCCGAAAGGCCCTCACAATCCTCGGGGCCAGGATGTCTGTATAGGTCTGGAACGCCTCCCGGAGAGATGCCGCGATCCCCGACGCCAGGACCTCCTCATAACCCCTCTCCACCTCCTCGACGAGTCGGACGGGGTGTGCTTGCCGCAGGGCCCCCAGCTCGACCCAGAGCTCGTTCCTCTCCCGATGGAACGTCTCCACCGCCTCCTGAGCGGATCTCTCGGCGGCCGCCAGGGCCTCCATCAAGTCCCTCACCTCGGATGTAAGCTCGTCCACCCGATGCCGCGAACGACGAACTTCCGAACGGGCCTCTTCAGCCGCCACCTTGGCCGTCCCAGCTCTCAGGCGCTCTTGCACCAAGGCCACCTCGAGACCGTTCACCCGCTCCGCGTGGCGCTGCGTCTCGACGGCAATCGTGGAAGCCTACAAGACAGAAGGAGTAAGCAAATGCCACCGCAAAACGGAGGTGGAGGCAAGAGAAAAAACCAACCTGCTGTAGCTGCCAGACCAAGGAGTTTGCTAAGCGGTCGGAGCGGACCCTCTCCAAGAAAGAGCGGTCCCTCGGGAGGATGGAACCCTGCGCTAGCTGGACGGCCACGTCTCGATCGACGAAGACTGACATTCCGGGCGGGACATCCAACTGCTTGGCCAGGCTGGCAGAAGCGGCCACCTCCACCAGCGGGAGCGTTGCCCCCGAGAGGGTCGGCATTTCGAGCACCACCGAGGGCCTGCCCTTCCCCGCATTCTTCTTCTTCTTCTTTTCGGGCCCCCAGACTCTGAAGAAAGGCGCTTCTTTTCTCCCCGCGCTCTCAGCTAGGGTTCGGGTCCCCTGCCCGGTACCCCCGGTGTCTCCCTCGATGCGGGCGGAACTGGAATTACCGCTGGCCACATTCCCCACCGCAGGGGAATCGACGACAACCTGGGGCGGCGGCATGACAGCGACTGTCGGCTCCAGCCTCCCAACCGCATCATCGGCTTCACGGATCTCCACCTCCACCGTGCGTCGAGGCGCATGGCCAGAAGGTTTTCCGCGCCTAGCTCCCCGGCGAACAAGCTCGCGCACGTCGCGGCTGAACTCCCAACCCGCCATCTCTGCAGAAGAAAAGAAGATCAGGATAAGAAAAGAAGGGGAGCTGAAGAAAAAGTCCCTACCGGGGGACCACATGACATTCTTAAGGAGAAGATTGTCCAGCAAAGGCCAGACCTACTTCTCCACCAGAGGCAATGACGACAAAAGTCTGATTGCCGCCTGATCGCCCTCGGAAAGGGACAGTGTCAGATTATATTGACATAAGCTTTCCCAACCGGCCAGGATCACAACATCTTCTGGGAAAAAAGGACAAAGAAGCAATCTCTGCTCCAGTCGCCAACCCAGCAGGGTAGACCCAGCAGACACTCCCTCCCCGCTTGGGCGCGGATGTGTTGCCACAACCCATGGCCGACCGTCTGAACCCGGAAATAGTAAAAGAAGAGGAGCAGGGTCGGCTCCAACCTGTGCCCGTGGCAGAACATAATGAACCCCACGAAGGCTGCGATCGAGTAAGGGGTCAGCTGACACATGGCCACCATCAGAAAATGCAGGACCTGGATGATGAACGTGTGGAGAGGGAAGCAGAGCTCCATACGGAACATCTCAACATACATGCCAACCTCGCGGCTCCCCGGGAAGCAAATCCTTTCGTCGGAAAAGGGAATCCGGACGTCATATGGGTGGCAGAGGTACTTCGCCCAGATCTCCTCGGTCGTGGCATAAGGAACAGTTGACGATGACATGAGAATCACCGAAGAAACATCGAACTGCTCCGCTGCATGAGCGTCATCTCGGCGGGCCAGATCTTCGAATAGCAGACCTTTCCCTTTGTCAGGGGCAGGCCGTGGAGCCGGAGGATTACCAGATCCTGGAACCAGAGGATCTCTAGACCCAGGGGCAGAACTCCCTATCCTTAACGCATCTATGGGACGAATCGAGTAAGGCAGAAGAGGGAGAAGGAGGTTACCTTGAAAGGAGATCGGAAGAAGAAAGACGAAGGAGAATTCGCCAGCACTCGGAGGAACAAGATCAGATCAGAAAGCGTGAAAGAAGAATACGAAAGGGCGGCGATTTTATACCAGAGACAATCTCAGAATCTGAGCTGTTCGAAGGAGGACGCATGGCAACATCTAGCAACCGGCAGCACTTTGAATTCCGCTCCAAAGGCCGGGAGAAGTCCAACCGGGCAGCGTCTTGATGACTTTCATTTAATGCCGCTGCCTCGACTGACGCGCCTGTCAAATCCACACAAATCACATCGCTCGAACCGAACCGTCAGAAGCCGAACGGCCCGAGCGGTGGGGGCAATTGATACGGCCCTTTCAGAATGGGCCAAGACCGAACGGTCCAAGCCCACGTCGCAAGCCAGCGACCCTGAAGGAGAGTGGGCCAAGCGGCGAGGCCCCCACGAAGACTTGGAGTCGGACCGGCCTCGGACCCAAGCGGGACACTACAAGAAAACTAACTATCGGCAACGACAAAAGTCGTTGAAAGTCCAAAGTCGTTGCCATAGATATCTATGGCAACGACAATTTGTCGTTGCTATGTTGTTGCTATAACCCCCGTTGCCAAAGGTATGGGCAACGACAATATAGTCGTTGCTATAGGCACTTTTGGAAACGACAATAGTCGTTGTGAGAGGCTTTCAAGACTTGTGATAAGGGGTCGTTGCCATTGGTGTGTCAGGCAATGGCAACGACTCGTGTCGTTGCCATTGCGATCAATGGCAACGACTCGTGTCGTTGCCATTGATCTCAATGACAACGATACGAGTCGTTGCCATTGACAGCAATGGCAACTACACGAGTCGTTGCCATTGACGGCAATGGCAAGGACACGTTAATCTCAATGGCAACGTGATAAGTCGTTTTCATTGACAACAATGGCAACGA
Organism: Scilla litardierei; assembly: GCA_030789695.1. Classification (NCBI taxonomy): domain Eukaryota; kingdom Viridiplantae; phylum Streptophyta; class Magnoliopsida; order Asparagales; family Asparagaceae; genus Scilla; species Scilla litardierei. The sequence continues at coordinate 176,493,032 of CM061138.1, forward strand.
CAAGAGGTTGCCTAGCAATGGCAACGACACATGTCGTTGCCATTGCGACAATGGCAACGACCAATGGCAACGACACAGGTCGTTGCCATTACCAGCCAGTAATGGCAACAACATTGCCAACGACATGTCGTTGCCATTGACAACAATAGCAACAACACACAACACTGGTAACGTAAGAATGGCAACGACAAATAAAATTCCCTAAATTTCCATATTGTTTGGCAACGAAATTTCCTAAACAAAACTGGATATGAGACTTTCATAAGGCATCACAAAACAAGATTTATATTCAAACTAGAAATTGTTCATTACCCAGACAAAACAAGATTTAATATTCGTCTGAAAGTAACAAATCCGTCCACACTCTCACAACAAACAATCCACACTATCAACCTCATGTTAAACAAGATTCCCAACTAGTCATCAATCTATATACAAGCATATATGCATGTCAGAAACAAGACCAAATTGCATTTATTTCTGGTCCAAGTCTGCATTTGATATATTGATCGATTAGCTAATAAGCCATCGATTCCAGTTGCTAGCATTGGTGGCTGGTTTCTGATAACCAGCCCGCTTCATGAATCAAGGGGATCAGTAACAAAGCCCAGACATCCAGCTTCCACCTCAAATGATAAGCACATGGCATGTGTTCCCCTTCCATTGCGAAAATTGAAGTCTCCAGTGTGCACACAGCTTTTGCTTACATTGCCTATACATATACATAGCTAGACAACTCCAATATTGCTCCTCAGTTCAGTGCAGAAACATCCTTCACAATCTACCATTCAATTGAAGTTAACCAAACATCCACAATCAGCTATTAAGATTAAGCATAACTAGGAAAACGAGAAATTAAATTAAATTTTGGATAAACATAAGGATAACATGTAAATAGTTCATATAAATGTACCTACCTGAACATAGTATCCTCCGGTGAGGAGAAACAACATGACTATAGAGTGCATTGAACCGGCTCTTTTTAAGCTTAACACAGCTGCCCCAGTAGCTCGCCTATTCCCTGGATATGAAAGTTAACAAGGCGGCATCACTTCAAATGTTAGCTATTTGGCTTAGAAATTGGACGAAGAAAGTAGAATTCGACTTTAAAGGCTAACTTTTAAACTAAATTACCTGCATGATACATTTTGGTCATTAATACAGGTGTATCTGCATTATATTTGAGTGTGCATTACTGGTTGAGTAGTTGGCATAGCAGATATTCATTTATCCTGCCTTGAGATAGCAGTGATATATCTGATAAAAGTAAATCTACTTTGAAAAGATAAATTCCTCGCTGTATTTCTGAGAAATTAAATTAAATTTTGGATAAACACAAGAATACGTAGCATAAAAATTTTTACCTTCCATATCTGTACAAGTTCTGATACAAAATCTGATGCCTATAAAAAAAATCAAAAGATAAAGATATCAGCGTCTAAAACATGTTTCCAACTCCAAAACATTGATACTGGATGTAAGTCTATAATAATCTAGCCTGTGGATATGAGAATCCTCCAATTTTAACAGATAATGATGCAATATTTAGAACCTGCTAAAATTCCCAAGTCTGACAAAATTTAGAACCTGCTGCCTCGACTAGCCAAGTTGTTCAATGCTAAATATATTCACATGACATCATTAAGGTAGAAGAATTATTACTAATCAAAAAAATGCTAAGTTCTGATACAAAATCTGATGCCTATAAAAAAAATCAAAAGATAAAGATATCAGCGTCTAAAACATGTTTCCAACTCCAAAACATTGATACTGGATGTAAGTCTATAATAATCTAGCCTGTGGATATGAGCATCCTCCAATTTTAACAGATAATGATGCAATATTTAGAACCTGCTAAAATTCCCAAGTCTGACAAAATTTAGAACCTGCTGCCTCGACTAGCCAAGTTGTTCAATGCTAAATATATTCACATGACATCATTAAGGTAGAAGAATTATTACTAATCAAAAAAATGCTAAGTTCTGATACAAAATCTGATGCCTATAAAAAAAATCAAAAGATAAAGATATCAGCGTCTAAAACATGTTTCCAACTCCAAAACATTGATACTGGATGTAAGTCTATAATAATCTAGCCTGTGGATATGAGCATCCTCCAATTTTAACAGATAATGATGCAATAATATCCTCACAATCATAATAACAAAGACATTTTTGCAATAAAACAACAACAACAAAATAACCATATATTTTGATAATAACCAGTTATGGTCTTCTAGAACTGCAGTTTAGTATGAACTGTAATACTAGGTGTATGATATCTGTTCCCCTACCACGAATTTCATTATTCATAAACAACAGCAAAAAATATAATATATATAGCAATCTTCCATCTACAAGATTTCTAAGAATCGTCAAATTAATTGAACAAACGCTAGCTTCGAGCTAAAGGTTTTCAAGGCCAGCTGGCCCTGCAATTGTAACTTAAAACCAATGCACATCTAGGTACAAATTAACTACCAAATACTTAGTTACAAAGTTTATAGGCCCTACAATGTAACTTCATAAACCAAAGCACAATTAGATGAGCGTTAATTATCAAAAACTTGGTTACTTCCAAGACTGGCATTATTTTGCATCAACTCTGAATGATGAGCAGCACACACAGAAATACAAACTTGAATAAGTTTAACAGAACATTGACTGAAAAATTCAGTATTTTAAATGTACATTGCCCTATACCAGGCTGGATCTGTCATAAACACCCTGGTTTTCTGTTTTCTGTGAATGTTAGCTTATCATGCGATGCGCCCACTCTTCCTTCCTCTTATTGATCGGATATTGTCTAAACTAAAATCATAAAACCTCAGGTGAATTTCTATGTGACACATATCAGACATCTTCCATTGGAATATGCAAAAACACCACGTAAGGATGAAGTCAATCCATAAAGCCAAAAGTTTAAGGATGCTTAATTACCGGCGGTACACCATCATAGGCACCACCATAAGCTAAGCCTGCGCCTGCCAAATTCACATCATGATGTTGTTCCCGTCGCTTCTTATCAGCTGCAACAGAACATTAAGGAACAAAATCAAATACATAATCAAAATCACAAGATTCCAGAGAATACATATCTAATCACAAAGTCATCAAAAAGAAAAAAAGTAGTGAGTTGGGAATATGGGCACAAACAGAAATAAAAAATCCAATATATAGGCATATTCATATTTGCTTTCTATCCAACAAATATGGATGGGATATTGGAGTGCTAATAGCATAAAACTATCCAACAAATCTAAATATGCTAAATATGTTTGAATGTCGGATATTTCAAATAGATCATCAGTAATATACTTATGATGTCATACATTGGTTAGGGGGGAATTCGTTAAATTACCCAAAATACCCATGTACAACCGGGGGGGGGGGGGGGGTGTGTGTGTGTGTGTGTGTGTGTGTGGGGGGGGGGGGTGTGTGTGTGTGGTGGTGGTGGTGGTGGTCCTAGACTTTACACCCTACACTTTTTCACTTAAGATCTGATAGGATAATGCGACTGTTATCTACATATCTCCAAAGGTGTTCTCATCTCCCCTTTGTTACTTCCAAGAAAAGAAACTGTAGCCTTTTTCATTGGTATGGGGAAAAAACTGTAAGAATTGGAACAACATTATTTTGCATTCAAAAGACCTGCATTCTCAGAGAAGGTACAGACAAAAATTGGCAGATAAATCCTTCATGGCATGGGCATTAAGCTCAGGTTATGATCAATTTGAAGAACATATCACTAAAAATATGAATTTCAGTATATAATACAAATAAAAAGCCTACAGTTTTTAGGGGAAGAAAGTAGTTCACAATTTCCTGTGTGAGATTTTCATTCATATTCATCTGTCTCTCTTCTTGAAACATAATTTCATCTGTTCATTAAGCTTGATAGACATAACATTAATCAACTCTTAAATGAGGAAAAAATTGGAGGGGGAAAAAAATTTGACATTTGAAAGAGCAAAGTCTTCATACCTTTCATCTTCTTGATATGCTTCTCTACTTTCTTTGCACAACCATGGCAGTGCATATAAACCCTTAATATCACAGTCTGCCAGAATCAAATGAGAAGAAAAACAGAAAGAATATCAGCATCAATTTGAAAGCTAATAAAACAAAGTATGAGAAAATCTCACCTTTGGCTCAAGAACATCCCTCAGCCTCAAAATCTGATCCCCTTGGCTCTTGACCAAAGACTCTCTCTCAACAAATGCATCCTCGTCCCGATCTCCAAACGAGTTGATGCAGATTTAAAGATACAGTAACCTACTCCAGTGGCTAGGACATTTTCAATCTCCCCCAATATGCATCACTTGAATCACTTGAATGTTTTGTATTTTGATATCAGAAGAATCAATCTTTGGTTCAAATGTTTCAACGTCATTTAGTACAATGAACTACCAGCTATCAAAAGATCGAATTAAGTAGAAGTGTAGAACTATAACCAAAAAAATTCATCGGATTCGTAACAATACAAAAAGGGGAAATAGAAAATGACCAATTTTGCAGGCAAGATAAGCTTCTTACACTAGAACTCCAGTTACAGCTGGTGTGAGATCATATAATTCCTGAATAAACAATGCACAAGACATATCATATAGATGTAACAGTGTTGATGAACAATAAAAAAATTATAAGCTAGGCAGGATGCAGAACATTACCTGAACCCCTGAAAGCAACAATAAACACACCGTGGTCCACACAATCGTACTGACAACTCTGAGTAAAGCTCCTGCAGCCACTGTAGCACTAGTAGTCGTAGTAGTAGAAGAGCACAAGAGAGAGTCCTCGAGAGCGAGAGAGGGGGAGGTGAGCAATCAAGGGCAATAAAGAGCACAGTGGCTGCTACTAACAGGCAGGGGGCTTGTGGGGGTTCGGAATCTGCCCATCTCAAAGGATATCAGCAGAAACCATCTGATGTCCTCCTTAAGAACATTCACATACATTGTAATCAAAAATACAGGTTGATCTCTCAGGCAAACGGCCACTCATCATTGCAAGGAAAAATTCCAACATTCATAACACATGCACAGAAAAATAAAGATGAGATCATAACATAGCTGAAAGGTGAAGAGAGGCAGGAAATAATTAAGAGTGATCTGTAAGCTGAAAACATTAAAAAGTGCAAACAAATTGAAACCCCAGTTAAGTGTGCAAATAAGCCAAACAACATTGCTCCTAATGCAGTTGAAAGCAAACAAAAGAGAGTTGTATGCAGATAGCAACAAATACAAAGAGATGCCAAGAGATAGACAATCATCATCGCTATCCAAACACATGGGAATCATCAAGCAATCAGATGGCATAAAACCAAAAAAGCCGGGATAACAAGATATGCATCAAATTCATAATATAATGATAGAAGAATTAAAAGAAACTGAGACTTCAATGCTGCTGAGAATGCAGCGACATGCAAAAAAAACACAACCAAGGATGCATAATCGTAACAAGTTAGAATGCATAAGAGGAGAGTTTTGTAGGCAATCCTCATTAGGAACTGAGACTTCACAACAAGTAAGAACAAAGCAACCTGCAAAAAAATCGTAAAGGACTTATAACCTTTACATGTTAGAAAGCATATTGTGCTAGGTTGGAGAAAGTTTTATAACCTGGACAGGGTAGAAAGCAAGCAGATCCCATCCTCATTGCCATCCAAACACAGAAATCACATGTGTAATTGGCTAGCATAAAAACCAAAAAAGAGATGGGATAACAAGATAAGGATCAAAGTTAATTACTTAACAATATAAGAATGAAAAGAAACTGAGACTTCAAGGGACGAGTGACACTTACATCATACTCACGGTCGAGAATGCATTGATTGGATGAATTCTTCTCTAAAAGCTGCATATGAATCTGATGCGGAACCTGACCCGCATCCGCACCCAATAGGGGCCGGCGGCTATGATGGTGGGACCCCCCCTCCTTTAGTTACTTACGTGCGCCGTAGGAGGCGCGGTACCACGTAGGAGGGTTAGCCTATGGGTATTCTAGTCATTCTAGACTAGATTAGTAATTCCCCACTTTTTCTATAAATTAGGGCTAGCCGTCTTTCTTTTATTTTATGCTTGATTTGTGAAGAAACTCTTTAGGCATCATTGAGAATGTTTTTAGGCTTTGATCCGACATCCAAAGCTAGGAGATAGGGTTTCGTCTCGAAGGAAACTCAACCTATTTGTAGTTCTTCGCATTTCATATCTATAAAAATCCTCTTTTTACATTTTTCCACTTTAAAATATATCGATTTGATTGATTCGATCCCCGGATCGTATCAAATTGGTATCAGAGCTCTAGATCCAAATGGCGGCGAGTACTCGATCGAAGGCGGATGCGATTGATGAGAGGATTCAAGGGCTACGGGAGGATCTCAACCGAGAGATCGAAGAGCGATTCGAAGGGTTGAAGAAAACAATGTGGGATTCACTCAAGGATCACGCCCATTCGCAAGAAGACATCCAGATCGAGCTTAGGGGGATGAGGACGGATGCCGCGCAACAAGGACGAGATCTCCGAGAATTGAAGGAGATGATCCAAGCCCTTGCCATGGCGAAAGGAGGAGATCGAGGCAAGGGAACCCTAGAGGGGGGCGGATCTACCCTAGAATCAGCCTCTCTAGGGCAAACGGGAACAACAGCGGCAACCCCCCATCAAATCGACGGCGCGGAAGGACCAACGGACCCACACGGGTCCGTACAAGTTGCGGCAGGCCCAATCGGGCCTGCCCTAGGGCCGACGGCCCCGCCCAGGCTCCCCCATGCCTGGGCGAGACCGCCCGACCAACCGGGGGCCTCGGCGCCCCCGGCGAGCTTCCCCAGGCCCTCCCTGGCCTGGGTGGAGCCGCCGGGGCCACCAGGGGCCTCGGCCGACTCCGACGGGCCCGGGGTGCAGGCGGCACCCCCCGCCTGGGCTGCGGAAGGTGCGGCACCCCCATCCGGGGGTGCGGGAGAGGGCTGCGGCCCATTTCAGGGCCCGTCGAGTTGGGCCGGGCCTTCCGAGGCCGTGACGGGCTGGGCCGGCCCACCTGGGGGCCCGACGACTTCGTCCCGCCCTTTCGGGGGTGTGGCGGGGTTCGTTCCCCATTCTGGGAGGACTTTGGGGACTATGGAAGGCGGATGGGCTTCGGGAGCAGCTATTGGGACCCCGGCGGGCCAGTTTTGGAGAGCAGAGACCATTCCGCCTGGGCCGAGGCCCAATTTTGCACGGCCACCAGAGTTTCCGGGGCACTACCACCAGCCCGAGGCGTGGGAGAGACCTGCATGGCCAGAGGAGCTGTACGGGGTTGACGGGGGAGGCCCTAGGGCAGCTCGGGGTGACGAGGTGGTCCGGGGTGTTGACCGAGGCGGAGATAGGGGGCAGCTAGGCGACATCAACGCAGATCGACGGTTGATGAAGCTGAAGATGCCGACCTTTGACGGCACCGACCCTGATGGGTGGATCTACCGATTCCAGGAGACGGCAGGGGGGATTTCTACGAGCAGCTGTCGGCCCTGAGGCAGGAGGGGACAGTGAGAGACTATGTAGAGAGATTTGAGATGTTGAATAGCCGGGTGAAGGGGGTTACCGACGAGGTGATGATCGGGAACTTCATAAGGGGGCTGAAACCGTCGATACGAGCTGAGTTGCGGATGCAGAGCCCGGCTACCTTAGAGGACGTCCTTCGCTTAGCACATAAAGCAGAGGAGAAGCACAAAGAGGAGAGTCTGCCATCAACTAAATAGGCATCAGATTCCATCAAACCCTAGTCCGATCGAAGATCAATCAAATAGCAAGAGAATCGACAAGAAGAATCGAACATATAGGTGTGGAAACGGATCTTACTTGTCGTTTGCTTGGGAAGAGGCGATCCCGCAAAGTAGGCGGCGAACCACGGCTGATTGGGAAGAGGCGGTGATCCACGGTGCTGCTCCCACAAAATAGGCAAGAGGCGACGATCCACGGTGCTGCTCCTGCAAAATAGGTGGCGATCCACGGCTGACTGGGAAGAGACGATCTGCGGCCACTCTCTGCTTACTCGTCGTTTGCTTGGGAAGAGGCGAGAGCGTTGGGGGGGTTTGAAATTTTTGGATGAATTATTGTGGAAGACGGCGGCAAATTTGGGAGGGATTCCGTGACCTAGAACCCACACGCGGGAATTTGTTTGGGGGAGGAATTTTGTGACCTATAGAATATATACGTAATTTGATTACTTTTTCTTTCGGCCCGAATGATTGAATAACTGTTTATTTGCAACTTTGCCCTCTTTTCACTTTATTTGTGGGTATTGCCATTTATTTACAAATTTACCATTACAAATCTACTTGACCTTTAACGAAACTTTTTCACCAAGTTAAGGGCAGCAACGATATTTCGATGTCATTATTTCCAATGGCTATGGTAACGACAATTATTCGTTACTATTGTTGCAAGGGGTATTGAAAACGACGAAATGTCGTTGCCATTAATTTAAAAGGCAATGGCAACGAATTTTGTTGTTGCCATTGTATTATCATGGCAATGTCAACGACGTTTAATCGTTTCCATATCATCTGAGTATTGGCAACGAGTTATGGCAACGACTAATTTTAACCTTGTTACCATTGCTATTTTTAGCAACGACACGAAGAATGTCGTTACTAAAAGTCGTTGCCAATAACTAGTTTTCTTGTAGTGTGAGCTACCACCGGCTTACCTCAGCGGGAGCTAACCACTCTCCTTAAAGCGCACCCTCTTAGTCACCATTAAGGGGCACCATTACGCCCACCTTCATGACCTATGAAGGTGCCATCAAAGTGGCAGATCGTCGGGACGGAAGTGGGGGACGTAGAGGAGGCATGGTCGTGGAAGACTCCTATAAAGAGACTCGAGGTACAACGTACAAAGGGATCACTTCCTGGATACCCAAAAACTCTGAGGCATTCCTCTCACACGACCTTGTCTTCTACCTTATATTTCTCCTCCACAACTCGGCCCGAGGACCCGCGTATCGGCCTCCCCGTGAGCCATACCGATCCCACCGACATCCTTCAGATCCGTTCTAACTTAGGCATCGGAGGGGACTTGGTCGGAACCAATGTCCGATCCCCCTGACGAGCTTCCTCGTCTATTCAGGTCGAGCAGATCCAGTCGTGCCGAGGCTACCCTTCGGTGCCCAGCTAGACCGCTGCCGAACGCGCTAACCTCTGAGTCTGTTCGCCAACACCCCAAAGGAGGCCGTCGTCCCGCTGAGGATTCCCTTCGGCACGCCGACGTGCAGACCTTCACGCTCTTTGCCGAGGGCGAACGAGCCGGATTCCGCTCCTGGAGGCCGCACGTGATCATCACGAGCCCTTTGACATCCAGCCCCCTAGTCAATCATTCCGTGGTGAGAAAACACCCTGAAACAACATTCTTTCTATCGAGTCCCATGAAGCTATCCCAATTTTTGGTATGACGGCTAAGATATGATGATGATGAACAGAGCCTAGTTTAAGCCTATGTAGGGAGTTTTTTGAGCTATTTAAAGTCCAATATTTGAGTCATTTGAAACCATGTTTAAGCTAGAATTTTAAAAGAATAAGCTATTTGAGTTTTGAATACTTCGAAGCAGATCAGGTTACATTTTGGGCATAAATTTCTATGGATATTTATGAATATGAGGGCTGTCGTAGATATAAAAGATCGTAAGCTCTCTACTGAAGATTTCCTCGCTTGCAGATATTTGGCTCCATAGGGAGCGTGTCCGCAGGGTTCGTGGTGGGCAAAGAGGGGCCGATGGTTCACACCGGCGCCTGCATTGCATCATTGCTTGGCCAGGGCGGATCTAGCAAGTACCACCTGACATGGACGTGGCTCCGATACTTCAAGAACGACAGGGACCGGCGAGACCTCGTCACCTGCGGGTCCGCCGCGGGCGTGGCGGCCGCCTTCCGAGCCCCCGTCGGCGGCGTCCTCTTCGCCCTGGAGGAAGTCGCCTCTTGGTACGTACGTCGTGTCCGTGTCCATGATTCATAAGAGTAAGTTAGTTACCATCTATCTTGCGAGTCTTAGGTGGAGGAGCGCGCTGCTGTGGAGGACATTTTTCACCACCGCGGTGGTCGCCGTGGTGGTGAGAACTTGCATACAGTATTGCCGGAGTGGGAAATGTGGGCTGTTCGGCAAAGGGGGGCTGATCATGTTCGACATAAGCTCGAGCTCGACCGCCTACAGCACGCCGGACTTGGGCGCAGTCATTCTTCTTGGGATCGTCGGCGGCCTGCTCGGGAGCCTCTACAACTACTTGGTCGACAAGGTCGTTCGCACATACAGCATCATCAACGAGTATGTTGTGGTCTCATTTGGCTAGCTGCATGATAACATGCTTTGTTTTAGTGCTCTTCGTGTATGTATGTGATGTCGTCTGCCATGTTTGCAGGAGAGGGGCTCCGTTCAAGATCCTGCTCGTCGTCGCCGTCTCTCTTCTCACGTCGTGCTGCTCCTTCGGGCTCCCTTGGCTTGTTGGGTGCACGCCTTGCCCCCTCGGGCTGCGTCATCGGTGCCCGACCGTCGGCCGGTCGGGCAGCTACAAGGATTTCCGCTGCCCGCCCGGCCACTACAGCGACCTCGCCTCTCTCCTCCTCAACACAAACGAAGACGCCATCCGAGGCCTCTTCAGGGTCGGCGACGACAGCGAGTTTCGCGTCTCCACGCTCGTCGTCTTCTTCGTCGCCATCTACTCTCTCGGGCTCGTGACATACGGGATCGCGATCCCCTCCGGCCTCTTCATCCCGGTCATCCTCGCCGGAGCCTCCTACGGCCGCCTCTTGGGGCACGTTCTCGGCTCAATGTCTGAACTGGACAAGGGCCTCCTTGCCATTCTTGGGTCGGCTTCCTTCCTCGGAGGGACAATGAGGATGACGGTCTCGAGCTGCGTCATACTGCTCGAGCTCACGAACGACCTGCTGATGCTTCCTTTGGTCATGCTCGTGCTCCTCGTGTCCAAGACCGTGGCCGACTACTTCAACAAGGGGGTCTACGATCAGATTGTGAAGATGAAGGGGCTGCCTTACATGGAGGCCCACGCGGAGCCTTACATGAGGCACCTCGTGGCCGGCGACGTCGTGTCGGGCCCGTTGATTACGTTCTCGGGCGTGGAGAAGGTCGGGAACATAGTCCACGCGTTGGTGTCGACGGGCCATAACGGGTTCCCCGTCGTCACCGAGCCGCCCTTCTCGGAGGCGCCGGAGCTGTGCGGGCTTGTTTTGAGGTCGCATCTGCTCGTCCTGCTCAAGGGGAAGAAGTTCACCAGGGAGAGGGTGCCTACTGGGGTCGGCGAGATTCTCCGGCGATTCGGGGCGTTCGACTTCGCAAAGGCCGGCTCGGGGAAGGGAGTGAGGCTGGATGACTTGAACATCTCGGATGAGGAGAGGGAGATGTACGTGGATCTTCACCCCATCGCCAACACCTCGCCCTACACCGTGGCCGAATCCATGTCTCTGGCCAAGACCGCGGTTCTCTTCCGTGAGCTGGGTCTCAGACACCTGTGCGTTGTTCCCAAAACGGCCGGGGTAAGTTCCCCCTCATCCAAGTTGGTCATGTGCCATCTGCCCTACATCAATCCCTAACTTACATATGCGACTAACGAGCACACTGGCCTTTTGCTCGCAGAGAGCTCCGGTTGTCGGCATCCTGACGCGGCACGACTTCAGGCCGGAGCACATCCTCGGCCTCTACCCTCGTATCAACGAGGGCAAACACAAATAGCCCGAGGCGAATCGTCGCCGGTTTGTCCTTGGAGGTGGGCAGGAGTCCTGCAGGTCTGGGGGAGAAGGAAAGAAACTCGGCTCGAACCTTGCAGGTGCAATGTAAACTTTGGAGGCTTCATGGGGTCTATAGGTTCAGCTTCTGCATATACTGGGAAGTATGCGTCCGTTGTATGTGTAGTAATGACCAGGTAACAGTAACTGTAGGCTGCTAGAATATTGCTTGAAAATGCGAAACTGTATTGATTGATGATGGTTAATTTGTGAGTCTGAAAATTTGAAATTTGAAATTTGTTGCAGAAGCAAGGAGGAAATTTTGCCTTTGAAACAACAATGAGGGGTTTATGATTAACTGCATGATTGATGCTTGTTAAGTCTGTTTGTCATTTGCGGCACAATGGTTCCTGTGGAATGTTGACCAATATGTCATATGAAATGTTGAACTTATTGGTCAACATTTGTGACCGTGACACAATGAGTGCTTATGAAATGTTCAACATTGTGTCATATGAAATGTTGAACTTATTGTTCAAACATTTGAGATCAGTCTTCGTGATATTCTATGTAGCTGTTTGAATTGCGACTTTTGAAGATAAGACATCGTCGTAATATATTGGAGATAAGAAGTTATCGTGTTTGTTGATCAGATTCAGATCTTCTCCTTCAGCGCGGGACATGTGTTTCTCATGGTTATATTTGTTGAAGCTGTTGAAGAATGGTTAAGGATATTTGTTTGGCTTCAGATCTGTTTGTCGGCTAAGATCTCTATATTAACTGCTTTATCTCGCCTAGCTGCGCTCTGTGTTGTTCGGCCAATCTTCAGTGATTCTACCAGAGGAATTATTATTAACAACTTAACAACTTCGAAGTGTGAGCGAAGTAAAGTTGGAAGTTGCATTGGCGTGTGGGTTATCGCTTTTGAAGATCAGCTTTTGCGAAAGTGATATCAAGCTCCGTGAGGAGGCTGACGACTACTGAGGTAGGGGATCAAGGGAGTTGATCTTGGTTAGTATTGCAAGGGGACCTTGCACGCAAGGGGTGCTTGCGCAAATTACTCCACGGGGTTGATTGAGATCAACCCTTGCGGTTTGTATTGAGGGGGAGTTTGTTTCCCCTAGTATCAAATAGTATTGGTGATTGTAATTATCATTATTTTAGTGGAGTAATTTGAATTTCTGGGCGAGGCCCCGCAGATGTAGGTGTGCGCACCAAACTGCGTTACCAATGTCCATGTGTCGTGCTGTGTTGATCATTATTCCCATGTGTTTACTATTTTAGCTTGCGTACTAAACTACATTTGGTATCAGAGCAGGTCATCCGCATTCTTTGTTTGTCAAAGGGGGTGTGATTCTGCTGTTTGAGTACGTCAACCATGAACACGAAGGAAGGAGCTTCTGTGACTCGGCCTCCGCTGCTCACTGGTACTAATTATACGTATTGGAAGTCACGGATGCGCGCATTTATCAAGTCTCTTGATGAGAAGGCTTGGGTGGCTACAATTAAAGGCTGGACTCCTCCTATAGTAGATGACAAGAAGGAAAATGAATCTCTCAAGCCAGCCTAAGACTGGAGTCTCGAGGAAGAACGTGCGGCACTGGGAAATTTGAAGGCTGTGAATGCAATTCTCACTGCTGTAGATGAAGAACAGTTCAAATTAATCTCTACTTCGAGTTTGCAAAGGAAGCATGGGACATTCTCCAAAATATTCATGAAGGGACAAGCACTGTAAGAGCATCTAAACTTCAAATTCGGGCTTCTCAATGTGAAAATCTTAGGATGAACGATGATGAATCTGTGGCTGAATTCAATGGAAGATTACGTGATATAGCTAATCAGGCTTTTCAATTGGGAAAGAAGTACTCCCAAAAGAAATTAGTGGAGAAAACTCTGAGGTCTCTACCTGAAAAATTTTGGGCTAAAATTGCTGCTATCGAAGAAGTAAGGAATACATCCAATATGAGATTGGATAAATTGATGGGGTCCCTTCAAACCTTTGAGATGAATTTGAAGCAAAATAAAAGGGATAAAGGAGTGGCTCTAAAGGTGGAAGCTACAGAAGTTTCACATGAAGGGAATGACACTGAACTTGAAGACGACATAGCATTATTAACTAAAAACTTCAGTAAAATGATGAGGAAAATAGGAAGTAGGGGACAGAACTTCAGAAATGTCAACAAGGAAGCACGTCCTAGTTTCTCTCCTGCAGGTAGAGGTAACAGCCGTCCTATACAAAAGTATGAACCTAAGAGTAGAGGCAAGGGAATTCAGTGCAGAGAGTGTGAAGGATTTGGACATATACAAGCTGAATGTGCAAACACTATCAAGAAACAAAAAGGAAAATCTCTGGCAAGTTCCTGGAGTGATGAAGAGTCCGAAGGGAGTGCTGGAGACAGTGATATTGTCAGCAATTATGTTGCTTTTACGGCCATTCTGAATGATCAGCATACTGATGGCATCACTAGCAATGTTGGACCAAGTGTGGGCACAACTCGCACCATGTTGGAGGATAAATGTAAGAATGTCAAGAAGAATGTTACAACATATAGTGCAACATCGGACAGTGAATCTACTTCAAATGCGGGTGAGGATGAGGAAGTTGACGAAGTTGATATTCGATCTGCAAATCAAACTATGTTCACAAATTGGATGAAGATTTGTGAGATCAATAAGTCCTTGAAGAAAGAAAATGTTAGACTGAAAGGAGAAAGGGAAGAGGCTATAGCTCAACTATCAGAGACCAAGCAAGATTTCAGAAATCTAGAAGGACAACTCAGGAGAACACTGCTTAGAGCCGAGAAGGCAGAGAGCGTTCTTAACAAATGGAACTCCGGAAAGACTAAGCTTGATGGCATTCTAAGCATGGGGAAAGTAGCCGGAGATCGTACATGCGTAGGGTTCAATAGAGGAGGCTATCTTCAGTTAACCAAGGAAGTACATGGTCGAACTGTCAAAGGTCAAAACAAGAATAGACACTTCAAGCAAGGTAGTCAAAAGGATGAACACAAAAAGAGTGCTACACTCAAGCACTCTGTGTGTAATTACTGTCAATGCAAAGGTCACACTGAAAATAGGTGCTTCAGTCGTATAGACACCAATGTGAAGGAAGAGACACATGACATCCAAGGAAAAGACTCATAAAGAAATGGGTAAGGAAGTTGAAAATTCATAGCCTAGTTACCTACACCTCCATGGTTGCATTCTCGGAAAATATGTGGTATTTCGACAGCGGGTGTTCCCGACATATGACAGGAAATCGGGGTCTTCTCTCAGAATACACTACAGGCAATAAAGGACATGTTACTTTTGGTGATGGCCAGAGAAGCAAAGTAACATGTTCAAGACTGAAGGGAGAGAGAGCTGAAGATGACTGGATCTATTACTCTGAAGGATGTCATGCATGTTCAAGACTTAAAGGCAAACATGATTAGTATAAGTCAATTATGCGACCAAGGATTGTGTGTTCAGTTCACTAAGGACGAGTGTGTAGTCCTGAATGAAGCTGGGATTAACATTCTAATTGGGAAACGATCGGCCAACAACTGCTATCTACTTCAGGAAGCTAACAGTTGTCTCACCGCTAGTGTTGAAGTATCTG
The DNA here is from genome assembly GCA_030789695.1 of Scilla litardierei. Lineage (NCBI taxonomy): Eukaryota > Viridiplantae > Streptophyta > Magnoliopsida > Asparagales > Asparagaceae > Scilla > Scilla litardierei. The sequence continues at coordinate 176,508,331 of CM061138.1, forward strand.
AACAATGGCATCAAAAACTAGGTCACGTAAATTACAAAACTTTGATGGAAATTACCAGAGTTGGAGCCGTTCGAGGGATACCTGTCATATCCAAGAAAATAGAAGGGGTTTGCGATCCCTGTCAGCTGGGAAAATAGAAGAGAACTAGTCATAAACAACTACAGACCATCACCACCTCTAAGAACATGGAGCTGCTACACATGGATCTGATTGGACCTACAACGGAAGTTAGCATGGGACGTAAAAAGTACATTTATGTTTGTGTTGATGACTTCTCTCATTTCACTTGGGTAGATTTTCTCAAAGAAAAGTCAAATGCTTTCAATGCCTTCAAGAAGCTCTGCACCCGCCTTCAGACGGAGAGAGGAGTCACTATTGGAAAGATTATCAGAATTCGCAGTGACCATGGTAAGGAGTTTGAAAATCACTTGTTTGCTGATTTCTGTGAAGCAGAGGGAATACGACATGACTTTTCTGCACCTAAGACCCCTCAACAGAATGGAATTGTTGAGAGGAAGAATCGCACTCTACAGGAGATGGCTCGCGTGATGTTGAACGCCAGGAAAGTCAGTACTAAATGGTGGCAGAAGCGATTAACACTGCTTGCTACACCATAAATAGAGTGTATCTGAGACCCAGAACGGAGAAAACTCCTTACGAGATTTGGAAAGGTAAAAACCCCAATGTTTCTTACTTTCATGTATTTGGAAGCAAGTGTTACATTTTGCAGGATCGAACTTCTAAAGGAAAGTTCGACGCTAAGAGTGATAGAGGGACATTTCTCGGATACTCTATTACCAGTCGTGCCTTCAGGGTACTGAATCATCGCACTGATGTTTTGATGGAGTCTATCAATGTTGTTGTAGATGACTTCGAGCAGGGTGAAGCTGTTATTCATGGGGGGCTTGGTTCTCAAGGAGAGAGTAATGAAGAGGATGAAAATGTTGAACAAAATGTTACAACATTTGATTCAACACAAGTGAATACTGGTCAGAATGGTACTTCTCAGGGAACATCATCTGTTGAGGAATCACAATCAGATGGAAATGAAATACATTCCTCAAGGGGGATTACAAAAGTTATACGAAATCATCCTCCTAAACTTGTTATTGGGAACGTTGAAGATGGTCTTCGCACTAGAGGCACTACTCAGGTAAATTATCGTGATCTTGCTGGATATGTTTGTTTTTTATCTAGTGTTGAACCCAAGAATGTTAAGGAAGCATTACTCGACGACTTTTGGGTGATGGCTATGCAAGAGGAGATGAATCAATTTCAGCGTAATGACGTCTGGAGCCTTGTTGAGAGACCAAAAGGGATGAATGTCATTGGAACTAAGTGGATTTTCAAGAATAAAATAGATGAAAAAGGGAATGTCACGTGCAACAAAGCTCGTCTGGTAGCTCAGGGATACACTCAGATCGAGGGAATTGACTTTGACGAGACTTTTGCTCCGATGGCCCGTTTGGAATCTATTAGATTACTTCTCGTCGTGGCATGTAGTTTCAACTTCAAGCTACATCAGATGGACGTGAAGAGTGCCTTTCTAAATGGGATTTTAAATGAGAAGGTATATGTGGAACAGCCAAAGCGATTTGAAGACCCATTCTTTCCTAGCCATGTCTATCGATTGAAGAAAGCTCTTTATGGACTTAAGCAAGCTCCAAGAGCTTGGTATGAGTGACTGACCAGATATCTTCTTAAAAAGGGCTATGAGCGAGAGGGAGCAGACAAGACGTTGTTTGTCTAGAGAACCAGATCTGCAGTCATAGTTGCACAGATTTATGTTGACGACATATTCTTTGGATCTACTTCACCGCAACTGGTACGTGAATTTATCGATCTTATGCAAAAAGAGTTTGAAATGAGTATGGTCGGTGAGTTAAATATGTTTCTTGGTCTTCAAGTTAAACAATCTAGCGATGGGTTGTTTATATCTCAGAGTAAGTATGCTAAGAATCTTGTTAAGAGGTTCGGCCTTGAGAAAGCCCGCCAAGTTCCCTCGCCAATGGCTACTACTGAAAAGCTCTCGAAGGATGATGGTGGAAAACAAGTAGAGGTCACTATGTACAAGAGCATGATAGGAAGCCTATTGTACTTGACAGCGAGTAGACCTGACATCAGTTTCAGTGTTGGGGTGTGTGCCCGATATCAAGCCTGTCCTAAGGAATCTCATATCATGGCTGTTAAACGCATAATCAGGTATATAAGTGGAACTGCTGACTATGGCATTTGGTACTCTAAAGATACCAACACGCTTCTATCAGGGTATAGTGATGCTGATTGGGCAGGTAATGCTGATGATAGAAAGAGTACCACAGGAGGGTGTTTTTACGTTGGAAACAACTTATTCTCTTGGTATAGTAAAAAGCAGAATTCGATTTCATTGTCAACCGCTGAGGCTGAATATATTGCAGCAGGGAGCTGTTGTACTCAACTCCTGTGGATGAAACAAATGCTGACTGATTATGGTGTTGATCAAGATGTATTGACCATTCTGTGTGACAACCAGAGCGCTATAAACATTTCCAAGAATCCTATACAACATTTCAGGACTAAACATATCGACATTCGACACCACTTCATTAGAGAGCTGGTTGAAAAGAAGGTTCTCGTTATGGAATATATAGATACTACTAGTCAGTTAGCTGACATTTTTACAAAACCCTTAGACTCCAGTAGATTTGAGGAACTACGACAAGCTCTTGGGCTGTGTCGTATCTAATGTTGCACATAATGTTGTACATAATGTTGTACATTATGTTGCAACCAAGATAGGAGGTATGGTGTCATTTTTGATATTGTGTCTGGTTCTCTTTTTATTTCCTCCGCATTTATTTCTCCTCATTGGTTCTCTCAGCGCTCCACTTTTCTATTGAACGTTTCAAAAAGAAAGCTGCTCTGTGGTTTTTAGGGTTCTTGTTCTTGATTCTTTCGACATAGGATTTCTTGCAGAATGGGTCGTGCTCGTAATGTGAAATCCTCTCCAAACCCTCGACGCTCCTCCCGACAGGCTGCATCATCTCAGAAGGTTCCTCCTCCGTCTTCATCTCCCCATATCAATCAGAAAGGGACGTTTTCTCGCGTTCCTAGGGCTTCATCTGCCAGTATTTCTTCTTTCTCTTCGTCTCCACTTTCGTCGGATAACATGCAATCCTGTTCTATCTCGAATTTGGCTATGGTGCCTTTTCCCCCATTTCTTGTTGATCCGTGTTCACCGATTAAGCCACCGATGTCACAATCTGAAGAATCTGAATGGGTTCCCTGTCTGGAAACTGTGGTAGACTGGTTTTGGTATCTTCGTAGGACAGGACGTAAATTGAATATCACTTGGCTGAATTTATCTGAAGCTCGTTTCGGTTCTGTCCTTCTTAAAGATGTGGATGGTAAGTTGATTAGTGTGAGAGTTCATTTTGATGACCTGGTTGTTCTAAAGACTTGGAATCCACCTGAGCCTTCTGTAAAAATTTCTGAGATTATAGTGTTGGATGACTCCGACTCAGAGTCATCCATGACTGGAGAAGTCCCTAGTAGAGATATTGACGAGGATGTCGTGTCTTATCATGACAATGAGGGTGCTGTTGGTCTGGATATTGGTGAAGGAGCTTCTATTCCAGCTGCTCCTGATACTGCTCAAAATGTTGATGGTCATAGTGACATGTGTATTTCTGATACGGCTGATGTTGGGCAGACGGCTTCACATGATGTTATACATAATGCTTTTCACTCAATGGATGAGAGAAATGATAATTTGAGTTCTAAAGGGAAGGAGGATGGGTTTGACATGGAATTAGAAACAGAAGCATCAAAAGTTGTAGATGATGCTATTCCAGTAATGATGATAACCTCTGATCATGTAGAGGAGAGTGTTCCTTCTGCTGGGCAGACCACTTCTCCATGTGAAAATGTCAAACCCTCATCTAATGTTGGATCTAATGTCAGATCAACTGCCAGTGCTCATGAAGAGGAATCTATGATGACTGCTGCTCCTAGTATGGAACCTTTTGTGTCTCACCCTCGCAGAACTAGATCTGAGTCCCTCAAGAGCAAAGCTTCATCCAGATCATGTAGTATTTCTCCCTCTAAGAAACTCAAGAGGTCTGGTGGTTCAGGTTCCTTCTTCCCTTCTGCTGTGTCTGTATCTAGGGCTTTATCCAAGCAATTTTTTGATAAGTCTTGCCAGAATCGATGGCCGGTCTACTCAGAGCGGTCTATCTTTGGTGAAAAGTTTCTTGATGTCTCATCTTTTAGAAAGACTCACTTCTTAGAATTTCTCAAGGACATCGATCTCTTCCAAGCAGCAAGCTGTTTTAAGACTTTTTATCCAGTACTTGTCCGAGAATTCTATTGTAACCTCTCCAAGTCTTCTACGGATTCTACATCTAAATGGGGTTTCCAGACTTTTATTCGAGGCAAGATCATTCCTTTCTCCCCTGCTGTCATCAACAAACTACTAAAGTGGCCGTGCAATCAGAATCTCCCTTCCTATGGTGTATCTGTTGGTGAAGACTATGATTTTTTCATCCAGACAGTCACTGGTGGGGAATTTTTGTGTTGGCCAAAGACGTTTTCCTTTTCTTCCTCGGCGTTGACTGCAAAGTTCTTTTTACTCTATCGCGTTGCCACCCGTAATTGGCTGCCAACGTCCAACATGTCGATTGTCACCAAGGCTATGTGCAAATTATTGTTTGCTGACGGAACTAAGAAATCTTTCAATTTGGGTCGACTTATTTTTGATTCCATCCTTTCACTTTCAGAGTCTTCTGCACCTAATACTTCACTGCCTCATGCATCTCTCATTTCCATGATACTTTTTTCGCAAGGGATTGTCCCAGACTCCTCTGAACTTCCAGTGACGTGTGACTTGATCAGCTTCACTACCAAGTCAGTAGCCAGCAAAATTGATGATTTATCTGTTCTTCCTTCGGCTTCCGTGTCCGCTGTGCCTTCTTCATCTACTTCTCCTCCATCTGCCTCGAAATCTGCTGGCAAAAGGACTTCTTCAGCAAAAGTCTCTGTGCAAGATTTACTGGATGACATTTTGGTGCTTCAGAGGGCTGTCAAATTTGTAGATGATCAGCTGGATATGATTGATGGTTAGAGAGTTCTTCTTCAATCTCAGAGAATATTTCTCCAGGAAAGGATTATTCAGCTCCAAGCTAAAGTGTCTTCTGACAAGGTATGACCTTTGACTTTTGGTGTCACAAAGGGGGAGATAGTTTTTGATGTTTTGGTGGTGTTTGATGTGGTGGTGATTTGATGTTGGTGCTACTATTATCTGATCTGTGATCTGTGATTTCTTGAACATCTTGGGGGAGTATTTTTTTTTGTTGTATGATCTAACTGTTGAAGTACAGTGGTATCTCTGATGTTCATGTTAATGACGGGTACGTTTACTTCTCGACCTTGTCTCTTCAGTCTATTATATGCATATGATGGTGTCAGATGTTTTTTCCTGTTTGATTGTGCCACTAAAAGCCAAAGGGGGAGATTGTTAAGTCTGTTGTTTGTCATTTGTGGCACAATGGTTCATGTGGAATGGTGAACAATATGTCATATGAAATGTTGAACTTATTGTTCAACATTTGTGACCGTGACACAATGAGTGCTTATGAAATGTTGAACATTGTGTTATATGAAATGTTGAACTTATTGTTCAAACATTTGAGATTAGTCTTCGTGGATATTCTATGTAGCTGTTTGAATTGCGACTTTTGAAGATAAGACCTCGTCGTAATAGATTGGAGATAAGAAGTTATCGTGTTTGTTGATCAGATTCAGATCTTCTCCTTCAGTGCGGGACAGGTGTTTCTCATGGTTATATTTGTTGAAGTTGTTGAATAATGGTTAAGGATATTTGTTTGGCTTCAGATCTGTTTGTCGGCTAAGATCTCTATATTAACTGCTTTATCTCTCCTAGCTGCGCTCTGTGTTGTTCGGCCAATCTTCAGTGATTCTATCGGAGGAATTGTTATTAACAACTTAACAACTTCAAAGTGTGAGCGAAGTAAAGTTGGAAGTTGGATTGGCGTGTGGGTTATCGCTTTTGAAGATCAGCTTTTGCGAAAGTGATATCAAGCTCCGCGAGGAGGCTGACGACTACTGAGGTAGGGGATCAAGGGAGTTGATCTTGGTTAGTATTGCAAGGGGATCTTGCACGCAAGGGGTGCTTGCGCAAATTACTCCACGGGGTTGATTGAGATCAACCCTTGCGGTTTGTATTGAGGGGGAGTTTGTTTCCCCTAGTATCAAATAGTATTGGTGATTGTAATTATCATTATTTTAGTGGAGTAATTTGAATTTTTGGACGAGGCCCCACAGATGTAGGTGTGCGCACCGAACTGCGTTACCAATGTCCATGTGTCATGCTGTGTTGATCATTATTCCCATGTGTTTACTATTTTAGCTTGCGTACTAAACTACATGCTTTTACTATGTCCCATCATAGTGAAGGCTGCTTCGATTCAGAGAGTAATATATCTCTGCAACATCTCAAATACAAGCAATAATGAGTGCAAGCGTCTTTGCTTACATAGAGCACACATTACGATTTCCTTTCCTTGCAAGTCACTTGCCCCATTTCTCTTGAATATTTCCTCTACTACGTAAATACAGTAGTATTAACATTCATTATATCTTTTATTCTCTTAACCATCATCCTGTTAACTTGTCGTTTCGATCCCATGATTCTCTTACAGTTTGGTTTCTTTTACTCCCTTAAATCCTTCTCATGTAATCTTATGGCATATTAATTACCGATTTTAACTCATGAACTAATATGATTTTAATAAACTAAATATATGTGATGTTGTAGTGTGCAAGTGAACCCGGGTGTGATACCTTTTCACTGTCACGCGTGTATGATTTGGGGGTAACTTCCTGCAACATCTCGCGTGTGTTAATAGTTCTAGATGGCTTCCTTCTTCTACCTACATTAGACCATTATAGAGACCTACACGCAATATAATATCTAATTATGTTAGAGAGTTGAATATGAGGCAGACGCCCCAGCTTCGGCTCCTCCAACGCTCAAGTTAGAATCTAAGGGAGACATAAAATATATCAAATTAGATAGAGTATGAGAATAAGAACGAGCTCACGCCCTTCAAAATAAGAGGCCATATATAAAGTTTGTGGAGGGGTATTTACCCACATTAACCTCTTTTAGTAATACATCTTTGATGATGGGCCATCTATTTAGGTAAGGTCTTTTTTGGGTTTACTTAGGCTCTTGGGCCCATGGGCCTTTGCCAATTAGGGCATGTTCTTTTGTTGGAAAGTATAATTGGGAAAGTTGAGGAAGTGTGGAATCTGATGAGAGAGAAATTGGTGTGTAGCGTGTTCTTTTGTTGGAAAGTGGGGTTGGATTGTGGAGTTGGAAAGTTGAGTTGGGTCCCACTCCGTGTAGTGTGTTCTTTTGGTTGAAGAAAGTTGGATGAAGAAAGTTGCGTGGGGTCCACTCAAATTTTGTGTGTGCTATTTGTATCTAAACTTAAAATAATTAATTAATTAATATACTAAGTAATGTTGTGAGTTGAGGGAGGCCTTTGCTCCCCCCCTCAACATCTCACCATAACTCCCCACTAACTTAGTGGGGAGTCCCTTGGACTCCTATTCTCTAATTGAATATATAGAGAGCCATGGCTTGTGCCATGGCTACTCATTATTTTAGAGTTTATTTTGTTCTTCTCCCAACTATCTCTTAACACGTTATCAGCTCGTTTGCTCTAAATTTTTTGAGCTTTTCATCCCGTCTCGAAAATCAAACCTCTAAACGCGCGAAGGAATCTATTGTTGCGGCGTACCGTTGCGGCGATCCTTGCGTCGATCATCTTTGGCGTATTAGGAGCGTGGATTTTGCTTTCTACGGATCTTATATTTTTACGATCGTCCCTAGATTTTTATTCTAGGGGTAATATTTTTCGATCCCGTAGATAGTTACAGACATTAACGACGATTATACATAGCCTATTTTGGGCTTGTTTAAATCTGCCATATGTCTGTACAATATCAAAATTTAATAAAAAAATTATAATAATTAAAAAAATAACCTTTCGGCTCTCTTTGAATTCATGCAAGCAAGCCTCTGCCTGTGGAAGTTTGACATGCTTTTCTTTGCATCCATCATGGATGATCCATGTAAACTGGTTATTCAAATAAAGCATCATGTTGCCATTTTTTGCTACCGTGAGAGAAAGCAACTTTAGTTTTCATGCTTACATGCTTTTCGTTGCTGTTTTAGGAAACTGATGAAAAACTGATTATGTGCTAAAACTTGATTAATTTATCACCATTTTTGTTTTCTAATCATGTCCATCTATAATGATGTCCATCATAAATGGCCTAATCCGAGACTAAATCAATATGAATCCTGACTTGATTCTTTAAAAAAATAAGATTGTGGGAATGCATCATGCATGCCTTCAGACATGACGCATCAGGGACTTGTGTATTTGACTCTGTTTTTTTGGTGCTAAATTGATCAAGTTTCAACGGTCCCATAAATATATCTAATATATTAATTAATTGCGATTAATTTCAAGGGACAAAGCAAGCAGGGGAGGGGCTTCTAATTTGGCCTGCAGTCCATATTAACAATATTTTATTTTGTCTGCTTATTTGGGCCAGAAGCCCAGATAATTTAAATTGCAAATTAAAATGATTTTTATTTTGCGTATGGGCCTGCAGCCCAAATTAGAATAATAATTTATTTTGTCTGTTTATTTGGGCCGAAGCCCAGTTAATCAAATTGCTAATTAACATGATTTTCATTTTGCGTATAGGCCTACATCCCATATTAGAATAATAATTAATTTTGTGTTCTAATTCGGGCCTGAAGCCCAGTTTACAACAATGCATATAAGTTTTATGGGCCAACAGCCCCATTCAGATTATTAATTAATTTTGATTTCTCAATTGGGCCAGCAGCCCAGTTAATCCAATTGCAAACTTAATATGTTAATTAAAATTTTGCAAATGGGCCTGAAGCCCAAATCTTAATTTAATTTGGCTTATTGGGCTAGAAGCCGAGTTAATAAAATTGCTTATTTAAATGATTAATATTTGACTTATGGGCCTGCAGCCCCATTGAAAATATTAATGTATTTTAATTCTTTGTTATGAGCCTGTCGCATCATATTGCTAAAATTATAACACTCTTGCATTATTATTAATTTATGGAATATTAGGATTTTTTCAAAATATAATTATCTTAAGGGATCCAGCGACCGCTCTGCCGTTAGTTAACTAACCTAACGGTGTATGACGTCTCCCCGTGGTCCGAGAGATTATTATATTTTCTAGCCTATTTTTCCATTTAATATATGCCTGTGTTATATACATGCGTGGTTGTTTCTTTTGTGCCTGTGGCATTTATAAACTGCGTGGATATTTATATAAGCTAAAATGTGATTTTTGGGATCGGCCAATTTGATACCCTTTATATTCCTTGCAATTTTATTTTCTTTTTGAGATAATTTGTAAGTGAGGATTATATGTATTTATGACAAAGACCGATGTACCGACAAATGAAGACGGATGCCAAAATTGGAAAATATAGGGACCCATTCTGGGTTTCCAAATTGTATTTTTCTTTTGTTTATGGACTGTATATTCGGACTTTGGACTTTGTATTTCTTTAGGTATCTGGCAGATCCCCACATTTTACTTATTTTATTTTTAATGCGTGAATTTCAATTTTAATTAACTCATGCTTATTTTAAATTGTGTAGATAAATGGCAAAATTGGCAAGCGTCGATTTCGAGGTCCTCGATTCTGCAGGAAAAAATTACCTGAGTTGGCGAGTGGACCTGAAGTTCCACTTGCGTTCGATGGCCCTCCTTGGCTCCATTTTGGCTCCTCCTTCGGCCCCAGCAGCGGCCGTTGCTTCTGCTACATCTAGCAGTAGCACTCCTACCACTGTCTCCGACGTGGATAAGGCAAAAGCCATAATCTACATTAGGAAACATATAGATCGGACATTAAAGGCCGAATACCTAACGGTAGAGGATCCAATGGAGATGTGGACAGCGCTGGAGGCACGGTATAAACATCAAATTGATGTAATATTACCGCGTGCCAGTTATGAGTGGGAAAACCTCAGACTTCAGGACTATAAGTCCGTCGCTGAGTATAATTCTGCACTTCATAATATCACCTCACGCCTGAAGTTGTGCGGTGAAGAAGTGACAGAACAACGCATGTTGGAAAAGACATTTACCTCGTTTCACGAGAAAGATGCAATCCTCATGCAGCAGTATCATGAACGCAACTTCACAAAATTCTCTGATATGATCTCATGCCTACTTAGGGCAGAGCAGAATCGAGATTTACTGCTAGCCCCTCATAATTTACGTCCAACTGGCACTGCACCTATCCCTGAAGCCCACCACGTTTCTCCCCAGAAGTGGAAAAACAAGAAGAAGGCTAATAATAACAAAGGGAAAGCTGTGATGAAGAATGGACGAGGAGCAGCACCCCCGTCCAACAACAACAATACAGGAAAGAGTAACTTCATATGGAAGCAAAAGAACACTGACCAAGTGTCACTTCCTAAGAAGAACTGGGAGGATAAATGCCATAGATGCGGCATGACTGGCTATTGGTCCAGAATCTGCCGCACTCATCTCCACCTCCAGGAACTATATCAGGCGAGCCAGAAGTCTCTGCCTGAAACAAACTTGGCGGCTATTCAGCCACCAATGATGTTCACTGCAAAAGACTTCGAGAACGACGACCTGCTCGATTAAGCTTCATCTTTTATCTATGCATTTAAAATTCAATGTTGCTTCATCTTTAGTTTGCTTTTGTACGAACTTTTATTTGAATGTCATTTTACATTTACTTAAATAAAATTTCGTTTTGCTTATAGATGAAGTATGTAATATTGTGGACAGTGCCTCGTTGCACTGGTGTAGCATTTATATTGCTCCCACATAAAAACGAGACTATAAGATGCAAACTTCTCCCCTTAAACATAAAGGAATTTTCCAAGTTTCAAGGATATTTCGTTTAAACGAACATAACTTGAAAACTGTGGATAATAAATATTGAATATCAATATAAAACTCGTCAAGAGGATGGCCAGAAGACCATCTACTTACGATTTCATTGGACCCCCGTCGGGCCTCTAGCATTACAGATATTCATCCTATAGAAAGCCAATTTGACTGAGCACCAGAAGTGCCTTTCATTGCCAGAGTTTTTTCAATCTGGCAAAATTGACTTGGTCATTCTGGATCAGCGATGATGGGCGCATCATCAAATGAATCCATTGGAGAACCTGAAGATTCCTCAAAAGATTGAGTTTCCTTGTCCCCCTTTGTCGTAAGGGAAAACTTATAGAGAGACCTTCCCTCCTGAAAGTAGAATTAGAGTCTCCTGGCTTCATTGAGAGAATACATGGTGATCTTTGCGGGCCTATTCACCCTGCAAGTGGCCCATTTTCGGTACTTCATTGTACTGATATATACATCTACTAGATGGTCTTATGTGTGCCTTTATATTCACTCGCAACATAGCTTTCTCAAAGCTTATAATGTGGGTGAATTCACTACACATATCATTCAAGACTTCCGCCAAGCAACTGACATTGATATTGAACATCCTGTAGCATGGTCATATTCATAATGGGTTATCAGAGTCTCTGGTAAAGAGACTCCAATGGATTTCACGTCCATTGTATAATCCCATTTGCATGTTGTATTTAGGGACCAACAGAATGCATTCCGCATCACTTATCACGATACGGCCCTCTTGTGGCCATATCTTATTGCTGATGCCGCTTGCTTATGGTTCACCACCAAGTCTTGATAATTGTGAATTTGATGAGAAAATCTCATTGAAATAGGCACACAGTCTAAATAAGCCTGAAGCTTCTGAGACCATATTATGGGACACAAAAGTCCTCATCTCGTTATGATCCGCATACTTTTTCCGTGTGAAGTTGAGATCCAGAAGATCCTTCACATTCAGACTAAAGTACATCAATTGACGGATAAATTTGCTGACAACCAGAAGATTGTTCGTTCACACGTCCCTGTTGCCAACACGCCAGCTAGGATTGACATTCCCAAAGATGGATGCAATCCACCGGCAGCAGAATTGGCTGTACCTCAATTGAAAAGAGGACGCCTGCCAGGTTCAAAATATAAAATTCCTCAAAAGAGGAAGATTCCTGGATATATCAAGATGATCCAACCACAGGATGCTGAGCTTAGACCAGCAACCTCTCCCCTCCTAATTTCCCCTGCAGAGGAAACAACAGGAGAAACATCATTATATTACGTACGTACTGGAGAGGTACTGGACAGATATAGCACAGTCGACGACGACGGTTTTGCTTTCGTTATTGCCGTTCACGTAGCTGAATACGACGATGACGTCTACCCACTTTTTTATAGCGTAAACGCATAGAATGGCCAAAGTGGGACAATGCAATAAGAGTAGAGCTGGACTCACTCTTGAAAAGCAAAGTCTTTGGACCAGTAGTCCATACACCTGAATGTGTAAAACCTGTGGAATATAATTCGGATTTCATAAGAAATTGAAATGAAGGAAATTTGACCATTTTCCTACTAAGCCTAAACTTCTCTGAAAAAGCCAATAAATGCAGCTCATGGACGTTGTGACTGCATATATATATGGCAATATAGATATAAAGATCTATATAAAACTTCCAGAAGGGTATACACTACCCCCATAGATAAAAGAGAAACGTAGAAACGTCTTCTCCATAAAGGCTACAAAGATCATTAGTTGATCTTAATCAATATTCTGCCCGTGTATCTTTTTAGAAAGATCGTTGACAGGATTTGTGATAATCACCGAACAAGTGGTCGGCTTAAAGCTAATAGGATCTCCTGCAGAGACCATTGAGATATCAGATAGCTTTAAGCATACATAGGAAATAAAAAAACCTAGGTAAAACAAGGTATTGTCTCGGCTCACATATTAACACCTTCGTGGTGGAACCCCTTAATATACTTCATACACCTGGAGTTTATGAAGAATGATGTCCATTTGCCACCCATTAAAAATGGATGCTTAATTATGACACCTTCCAGTCGCTAGAAGAGGGGGAGGACATCCTAGGTCCCTAAGAGCCTAGCTCTAGTGTACTTGTTACACTTCTTTATCTGGCCAACTGCACGTATCTTTGATAGAGCGTCTCCAGTAAAGTTGTTAACCAGATACAGTGTTGTCCTGGAGAGCAACACTAGACCAAGGATAAGCTGCTTCTGCACAACTTCCAAGGGTCAAAAAATATATATCGCATATGCAAGTTTAAAGATCATCACGATGACTAAAACACAATAGGCCGGCCACCTCCTAAATATCTACATATCATCCTCCAATGACTACATCTTCTGATAAGCTCATCATCCAAGAAGCAAGTATTGAAAACGCTCAGCCAGGTCCAGCAGTACCTCGCAGACACACTGAAGACTGATTCAATGAATACTTTAGTGGCGTCATCTACCAAACTTCGAAGAGCATTCCACTCCAGAACGCCACTGTTTTACTATAGTCGCTAGATGAGTGAAACTTGTATAGATGAGCGATGATTGTATTTTCTTTCAGAACATGATGGATGTATAGATGAATATGAGATGATTGTATAGATACATAGGAGATCTGCAAGCCTGAAGCTTGTACAGATCAGGGGGAGTCCCTCAATAGTTGTACTCTTTTCCCTTAAGCTGCTGGTTTTCCCACTGGGTTTTCCATAGCTAAGGTTTTAACGAGGCAACCACAGTGGCTCTAGATCCAGAAGTATCCACCCCATTAGCATACTGAATCCTGAAGTATTCATATGCTTAACACAAGGTAATGGAGAGATGATGGGGAGTGTTGTGAGTTGAGGGAGGCCTTTGGCCTCCCCCCTCAACATCCCACCATAACTCCCCACTAACTTAGTGGGGAGTCCCTTGGACTCCTATTCTCTAATTGAATATATAGAGAGCCATGGCTTGTGCCATGGCTACTCATTATTTTAGAGTTTATTTTGTTCTTCTCCCAACTATCTCTTAACAAGTAAATAATACTTAAAATAATTAAAAGGGTATGAAATTTGTAATCAAGGGTGTACATAGAGGAGGGCCCACGCGTAATCACTCCCTAGCACCGAAACAAAGCGAAAAAAAGAACGCGCATGTCAAATGGAGAGAGAGTGGGGCCCACCAAAAGTGGGAATCCTCTGTAATCGGAGGTATTTGCTCCGGTTTCTTTTGAGCCCGTGGAATCCCACTCCCAAGCGCCCAATTTGCAAGAATCCGAACATCCCCAAAACTCCAAAAGAACAGAACGAGAGAACGTGGGCGTGGAATCTCCGCGTCAGAGGGTGAACAGTGTTGATCGAGCTTTTCCCCCCAACCATCAGAGAAAAGAACCGGCCCTTATGGGCGTATACCTAATTGAGTGGTGTGCGACCAGTAATCCCCCTCTCAAGTCCAATTCCTAGCTAGTGAAAATTTAGATTAAGGAGAAAGTGTGTATGCAGCCTTCTATCTTCATGTATGACTCATTGTAGGCATAAGCTGGTTACATGTGCGCTTGTTCTATCCTATTCAGTGCTTGATCTAACTTCTTGATTTTGACTTGATGATATGGCTTCAAAAAGAATTACCGACTTGAGACTTTGTTACAACACTTGAAAGTGCATGATAACACTCTTTTGATAGCTTGCCTTGATATAATGCACATGCTAAATGTTTGGGTATGGCTCTTGAGTGGAAATCTTAAATATGTAAGAATTATTATGGCAGGTTCATAGTCATATCCCTTCATAGAGTTGATAGTCGTCCCACTAGCTGATCAGCGAGCGAGGGGTCAAGGGTGCAACGAGCCATTTACCATAGGACAAGATGGAACGACATCCCCCTTGTGGGGCTCAGAGGCGGAGCCCCTAAAATCCATGCAGTATATACTCTCCGGGTTAGAAATCTTGCATATTAAAGAGTGGGTGATTCAGCTCCAGCGCTCTACCGTACAATGAGTGTGTGTGCTAGCATGCATCAGTTTAACGCCATGTTTTCATCGTGCATGTTTTTTGTGTAACGAAGACGATTTCAATCGGGTTAAAAATGAGTAAATGATTGTTTTCCTATTTTTTTTCGTAGCTCAAACTCTGAAATGGATTTCATTTTCATGATCCTCGTGACGATATGGACCCGTGGTATTTTTTCGTAATTTTTCGAACACGTTTAGTTTCGGGGGAAAAATTGTAATTTCGTATTTTAATTTACTACGATTTTACTAAATAACCCTGGTTAATTACTAATCACCTACCATAATTAATTACCCTAGCCACCACTTATCCCCGCAGCCCATGTCGAACTTGATTAAGCAAATTATATTTGCTTAGTCAACTTTTCCACCAACCCATTTAATAACCCTTATTAATACCCTTAAATGATTCTTTGAATCTATACTTGTTTAGTATTATTTAAACCCACGGTATTTAATTCCCCCCCCCCCAAAACATAGTCCCGAACCCAGTTTACGCGCTCTCTCCCCTCTCCCCTCTCCTCCGGCGAGTTGTCGCCGCTCGGCCTACCCCCCCTCGCACCGCCACACGGCTGCACCCCACCTCCGCCATCGTAGCTCTGCCAGGGCTCCCTACCTACACACCCCGATGCCCCCCACGTCCGAGCACTCCGCCGTTTGCCACCCCACTCCACCTGTCCCTCACGAAAGCGGCCTGCGCCGCTCCACCGATCGCGCTGCTCCATCCGTCGCCTCCAATGCCTCGCCTCTGACACCACCGCTCGTCGGCGTCACCTACCTCACTGACGAATGCCGCACGCAGCAACATGAACCCCGTCAACGATCCCTCGTCGCACCGCTGCCGTTGGCGCTTCTCGTCGCCTCGACACCCGCCGCCGGCTTCGCCATCGCTTGAAGCCCCGCCACTGACGTTATTCGTCGTCGTGGCCGCCCGTAGCCGCTCTGTACTCTGCCGCTGTCGTCGACAAACGGACACACCCTCCCTCGTTGCGAAGAAGAGAAGAGAAGGTACATTATAAAATACGTTTTTGTATATGTATATACGTATATACGTATATACGTGTGTATATATACATAATATAAGATTATTGGACTAAAATTCATAGTAAATCATATAGTGAACAGAAAAATACACGGAGAGCACTAGAAAATTCTACGCATTGTCATGGACGCGTAGACACTAAAATCATCCCAATCAGAAACCTATTTTGTTAAATATGAACTTTCAAAGTTTTACGTAATTACTCTTAAAATACGTATTTTAACCTATTTTCTTAAAATATGTATCTTCATGTAAAACACGTATTTTTCTAATACAAAAATGTCAACATATTCTACTAATCAAGATGAACATTTCGACATATCACATGAGATATTTCGACGTGTATGTTTTTCTAAATAAATCTTCAAACATTTACGTTAGCTAATTTTAATTCGTTTTAAAGCCAGGGAAATGATTTTAAGCTTTTAAAAATTAGAAAAATACCTAGGAGCTTCAGAAAAATATTTTCTTCATATATAAAATTATTTTCCTCACATCTAGCCTATCTAAAAATTATTAGTGTGCGTTTTGACCCGTTTTAAGCGATAATAAAAACAAAAATGAATAAGATAAATGAGTAGAAAATAGTGTAACTTTTAACCAGTTATTTCTTATGTTTGGAAGTATCGTTTCTCGTGCACGAGCACCCTTGGAAGCTCTAGCTCCAGCCTCGGCTTACTACGACAATCCTCAAACCCGTAAGTCACTTTAATTCTAACTCTAGAAAACTAAACAAGTGTACTAGTATGAACTTATGGTGTCGTAAATAACCACAGAACGGCTTTTGACTTGAACCCACGACATTGCCAACTAGAGACCTAATTAAATTGGAAACTAATCAACTAAAGAACGACTATTAACTAAGTATACGACATTGCCAACTTTCAACTTGGGTGATTGTAGCACGCGACCATCTACTTGGGTGAACTGTGTACTAATGGAAATACCACATGCTCAAAGCAGGGGATCAGCATCATATCTTAATTGTTGGACTTGTCTTTATCCTCAAATGTTTTAGCATCCGCTTTGCTTTGGCCGAGTCAAACTAAAATGGGTCCCTAACCTTCTGGTTTTAAATAAGAAAGCTAAGCAGTGGTTCTAATTTAACTATCATAGTGGTAGAGACTTTAAAAAACATGGAACTACTCTACTATTTGTTAATATAATCGATGGAGCAGATGTGATAATTGGCATTCTTTATATTGGTACCGCCTGGTGTCTAGGATCGTTTACGTCCAAGTCTGGATCACCCTACCTGGGGATAATGACCTGCTTGGCCAAACCTGACTGGCCCTGTTTGTATGGATCAATGTTAGAATCCCAATTATCATCAGTTTACAAACATTGATTATAAATACTTTTAAATGAGTTACTTCAAAATTTCATCACACGTAAACTCATATTCACCATGACAACTCTCGTTCACCCTTGCCTACCATGTTATGATGCTTCTCACTTGAGAACTATGCATGAAATATTGATCCACTTGTTGCCCAATTGCTCACGTTTAAACATTCACATCATCTGATGCATGTCATATACTAGTCAATAGTTGCCATTGAAAATCGTGATGAGTCATCACATGAAATGTTGTATGAAATGAGACTGATTGACATACCGTGTTGGAACATAATGCTGGAATATCTTATTGAAATTGAATGTTTAAAATAGTTAACACTGCACTAGGTTTTGGTGTAACATATATTAAAGAGAGTGTAGGAGCGATTGCGAGCCCATCTACACATTGCATCGTACCGTACCGACCGTCTAAATGAACAGTACCGTCTGGAGTGAAATGAGAACAGCCCGGGTGAGGGCCGTGGCAAGAGATGGGCTCAATGGTCGCACACTATACTTTCCTATATGTGTCACGTAGGTTCTAGTTTTACTACTGCTTACATGTCATTCTTTTGCTACTGCACATACCTGTTTTTTTAACTATTGCTACCATAGTTGATGCTCTCATACGCACTTATACTACCACATTTACTTTACTTTCCACATTTGTATAAATGATTGTAGTTACCCTTTTACCACTTGTTATACTCCATGCTTGTGCACTGCTTTTATTTCTATTGCTAGAATTAGTGTGCCTTACCTACGGTTCCATCTTCATGGCACCATCAGACGACGCACAGATTGAGGAGGATGCTCCTAAGTTTGCGGAGCCAGGGTTCGACTCAGAGTCTGCCGACTTTTAGACTTAGAGTTGTATGTGCGACGTACTTTCCTTTGTATTTCTGTTCAGCTTTACTTTTCATGTATTTAGTGTGAGAGTTGTTGTAGTCTACTGTACTTCAGTTATGGATTGTGATAAATAAATGTATGCTGGTTTGAGTATTTTTGTACATCTCTGCATCGTGGCTATATTATTTTCATTGGTGACTGCAGACTTGCGAATGTATCAAGTAAGTAATGGCCCCCATGAGGGCGGGTCATTAAAATCAGCCAACGATTTGGTGCCCATTATTAATTATGTCACTTCAACATCATACGATGTGTATATCACGCACGGCTTCCCATTCCACTTGGGAGCGAAAATGCGAACATGCATGCGATTGTAGTATTTTTTCTGCGGTTATTTTTATCCTTCATCCTTGGTTTAAACACACAAAGCGATGTAATTACTTGCATGTTCTTGCATACATACTTAAAAACAATAAAGATATTTATTATTACAATCCTATCGTCTTAGAACGAATTACAACAATTGAAAGGTAGAAGTGGCCTTATAGCTCATACAACACGGAGTCCATACATATGATAAAAAGGGACATGATATAAAGCCGCAACCTAAAGCTAGTCTTCTGGAAAGAAGATCATGCTTCTAACGGAATCGTGCAACACTGAATGTAAGATTGTTCGTAGGACATGACAGACATTGCGTTAGAAACACAAAATACAATGTCTGTCAGTAAAGGCACTCTAGTAGATTCCCAAGCATCAAGTTCACTTAAGCAATTATTTTTTAATTGTAAATTTGTAGATGACTTGTCCCTGAGGAATACGACTCCGAACTCAGTAGAGTTTATTGCTTCTTGACCTCATGTGCTTGGGAGTAACACATTTGTGAGTGTCACACCCCGCTCTCCCAAATATGGAGAGACGTAGCTGATTAGGCCGCCGTAGTATTCAGACTCTGGGCTTCGAGCCCTTATATCTAAATACTACTTGGCATTATTGTGGTTAAATTAATTAAATAAGCAGGCCACTGCATCATCACTGGAATAGTACAACAGAAGAAAAGTAAAGTGCTCCAACAGAATTTAAAATTCGCAAAACTGAAAAGAAAAATATAACTAAATTGTACATTACATTTTATTAAACAGAGTTCTTACACATACATCAGCTGTACAAAGGGGGTACAAAAGTGGGGGTGCAACAAAAAGAAAAACCCCAAACCAAAAAGTACAAAAGTGTCCACACCCGGTACAACGCACCTACTAAACTATCCCAGGAAAATCTAACTGAACGAAGTCGCCCTCAGGCACTACCTCAGAACTAGTACCGGTCTCTGTCTGTGGAACCTGCGCAGGCTACTCTGGTCCTACTCCTGAAACCACAAAAAGGGGCACGCCAATGCATGACCCAGTAGGAACTCCTAACATCACTAGTAGGATCCAGTTCTAGAACTGGTCCTTCTAACTAATCTACAGGACACAACAATCACAGAACTGATGTAGAATTTAAATGAACAACATACAAGTGCTGGAAGTAAAAAGTAACTGAGAATAAAAATTACAGATTAAGTTAGTTAAAATTAGACGTTTAGTGATTATTTGGAAACATGAGTAAACCGTAGGACGCTAAGGAGACGGACTTCACCTAGGATGGGTGAAAAGTGGTATTTCAACCAGCGATACTGGCACTGGAGGGGCCTCTCGTAACTCCCTACCTGAACATGGTAAGGTACGAGAATGAGGCAATCTCGGTTTTTATCGGAAAAATAGAGAAAACCAATAATTACCGCATAGTACATCTCGAGTACACCACCGGCCTCTCTAATTCTAGTCAACTCCCCCTTCCGGGAGTGACAAGTGCCATGCCCCACTTTCCATTCTACCGGGAGCGAGGACGCGAACGGGCTCGGGATGTGCTTAAAACAAGGAGGAGTACTTTTTTCTTTTAAATCTTTCCTCCTTAGCTTAAACACAATAAGCGTCTGTGAAATAAAACGGCAGGATCTTGCATGCTTATAAGAAATAGTTCAAATGACATTATTACAATACCAAAGCGTCTGAAAGTAAAGTACTGCATAGGCCTAGTATGGCCGAATCAATAAGGTACACAATTATATTATTTCAAATATAAAGGTGCAGTCGCAAAGGTGATCGTCTAATTTTCGGTGGGTAGGTACTCCACTTACTCATCAAGTGCTGGCTCGACTTCTGTAGTAGTGTCTTTAGAGAACTCACTATCGATACACAACGGACATTTCATAAAACAACAAAGTGAAATGTCCGTCAACGAGGTTTACTCGGCAAGATAATCTCCAAAACAAAAAAGTAAGTATTTTAATTAATCCAAGTTGAAATCAAGATATAGCCATAACCAATGTGTACTTCGGTGATGATTGAGATTCTAACATTGGCCCATGCATTCACAGCCAGTCGGGTTTGGCAAAGTAGGTCATTATCTCCGCAAGCAGGGTAATCCAAAACATGGACGCAAATGATCCTAGACAACGAGTGAAACCAATGTTAAGAATGCCAATTAAAATCTCTGCTCCATCAATTTAGTCATAACTTTACAATCAAGCTTGGTGTGAGTACATAGAAGCAACTAACCAGTTTAATATGAAAGAGTTACAGCAGTTAAACAATTGATAGTAATTTTGTAACCTGTAGTAGTTAAGCATTTGATTGCAATTTTGAAACCTGTAGCGGTTTAACATTTGACAGGAGTTAGCAACCTGTAAAAAAGATGTTAAAGCAATATTTAATGACCAATTTGTTCTAGTGCTAAGTCCATGCTCGAAGATACAATATGTGACTAAATTGTGCCCCACCATCGGGAGCTACCCGCGGTGCTACTCACCGACCCCTTTTCTTGGGTGATCGGTCAAGTACTTTCCTCCACTTAGTGTACGTGTGAGGTAAAGTTGTCGAGCAGACCTAGTCATTCCTGCATCCTCTGCGACTATAGACTACTCCAAACCCATAGGTCAAGTCAAGTGACGGGTTAAGGTTCGTTAACTATTTATTTATATTAAGTTCCATCATTCATTCAGTCTGTTCAGTTTATTTGCATTGTATCATAGGCGTACGATTTATCCGTAGTGTCTCAATAGTCCATACAATAGTTACAATTTTTTATGATTTTATACGTACAAGTTACAATTTTACCAAAGGTTGAAAACATGCGATTATACTAAGAAACGAGCACAAGATAATTATAACTAAGCAAATGATCTTAGAATATTTTTCCAAAACTAGTATATATTTTTTCAAGACTTCAAAATAATTAATAGGCATTTTTATAAATTTAAAATGTTCAAAAATTAATTTTTAAACTAAGAAAACGATTTTCACAATATATTCGATGATTTATTTAGAGCAAATCATACGTCAGAATTCTTCCAACAAGCTGTCAAATTGAGCGTATTAACTAGCACTACAACATATATTTTTCTTGTACGTCAATGTATGTGAAAATCTCGTGATATGAATTTTAAAGCAAAAGTAGCTTTATTGGGTTTTATCTTTGAAAAATCATTGTGGGAGATGCACTTGCCTTTTGATGATGAAACCAGTGCCAATGAATCCGTTTCGTCGTTTCGGATTTTCTGGCTCTTCCCTCGTATTTTTCTGACACATATACAATTTAATATGAATTTATTACGATCTTGTATATACGCATATACGTATTTGTATAAAATCTTAACCACTCTTCTCCTCTTCGCGTTTTCACACGAGAAACAACAGTAAGGGCGGGGGTTTCTTTGACAGATGAGGCGACGGGGTGGTCCGGCTGCGCTGGGGTCGACGAGGGCGGCACGCGGCAGTGGAGGGCGCCAGTCGGTGACGACGAGCGGTGGCACGGCTGCTGCAAGCGGTGGTGACTCGCAAAGCTACTACTGGGTTGTTCTCGACATTGGGGGGAAGCGGGCGACGGTGCTGGGGGGGCAGTGACGGCAGAGGCAGCTGAGGGAGGAGCTGGGGGGCGGCGTTGACCTCGTCGAGGAGGCACGAAGAGAGGGAGGCAGGTCGGAGGGGCGCCAGGGGAAGGTGGTCGCTCGGCGGTGGCTTCACCTGGAGGGCGACGTCAACGAGGGAGAGGAGGAGCTCGGTGGTTGTTGTGGGGGTTTGAGGCAGGAGTTGGGTAGTGGCGGCAGCTCGTCGGCAACGCAGCGACGGTAGGGGACATGCATAGCCGGAGGAGGTCGACGACGACGACGTCGACGGGCTTCGAGAGGGGGAGCATAGGGAGAGATGGGTTTGCTGTGCGTGCATGAAAATGGGGATAGTGACGGAGATTATATAGGATTAGGATAATATATGATATAATTAGTGTAATAAATGACATTAGGGGGTGATTAACTAAGCTAAGAAAACCCTACCCCACGTTTAAAAGATTGGAGGAGGCTGCTGCCGATAGTTAGGGGTTTATCTAGGTAATTAGTAGTACTAAAAGTGGTTAGTGAATGTTAATTAGTAATATAATACCATTATAATGCTAAAATACCCATTAATCGCATATGACTCCAAAAAATTCTAGAAAAATGTCACACGTTTGTATCATCACGAGGATCACGGATACGAAGTCCATTTCGAAGTTTGAGTTACAAAAGTACGAGTTTTGAGTCAAAACGTTTGGGTCGCGGGTTTGCGGGTTCTGGGTCGCGGATTTGCGGGTTCTAGGTCGATTGACTCCAGAAAATTACGTAAAAAACACTGGGAGTACTAAAGGACCATAGAATCGTATCGTAGAATTTTGAAATTGTTTTGATAATGTTTATATAGAAAATAATTGATACGGCTATATCGGTAATAATTAAATATAAAACATTATTTAAATTATTTAAAGGTATTGGATGGCACTCGAATTTACTAAAATAGGCTATAACTATTTTGATACTACAAAATATTTTTTATAAAGGATTTTGAAACTATTTTTGATATTAAACTTCTGACAACCCATTTTAAAATAATTTTAATATATTAAAATACATAGAATATGAATATACGCGTATTGATGGATACGGGCCGTCACAACAAGCGAGTGAGAAATCTATCATATCCGCTCTTTAGATCCTAAAATTTACCGGCATTTCCCCCAAATCCAAAGTCTGGAATCTCACCTACCTCAAGGTAGACAGAGATTTCCAGGTTGTTATATCCCAATTTCGCACTCTCAATTTATGAACAATTTCATTGTTTCATTCATTATTCGCGGTCTCATTACCGATTTCACATTCCTCATTCCTTTTCATCAATATTAATATAAAGTTATTGAAATTATACAAATTGACAACCTCATATCAAAATTGACATGCTAACAAATAACATGCTAGCATTAAACATTAATATTGAAAGTGAGATTAACACTGAAGCATAGTTCAAAACATCACCTAAACAATTCAGCTTGCTGGAAATATACAAGATATCAGCTATTTCTAATATGAATTTAATACAACTTTATGAATGAAAGTGTAGATATACTAGTTAGGGTTTCAGATATCAAATATAAAAAATTTAGGAGGTGTGTGCTAATTATAGTGGCATGTGCACTAAGTCATGGTAAATCTGTGTAAATTCAGAAAACATGTCACAACTTCATCATCAGATTTCTCCCTATTGCAGACAGATTTTGATTTTTTTATCCTAAGCAAAAATTGTAGTTCGTGAAGTGTAGATATTCAAAATGTCTAATTTTGCACAATTTGAGTGTCTACAGCATCCGAAAAGTGCTGCACCGTGCAGTGGTGTAGATTCTGCTAGAATTGATATGTTTCTGTTATTTAGGATATTTCTGCCTACTGCAGGCATAATTTGTGACGTCGAAAATTGTAGTGCACGAGTTAAACTTTCCAAATATAATTTTTTTCATAATTTGTAATGCACCATATCAACAGATATAAGCAACTGAAGTTACAGCAAAACCGAATCAGAAAAACAGCCTATTGAATTATTAACAACATATGTAGAATGTGGATTTAAACACAACATGTCCTTAAGATTTGGTTTTCCTCAAACAACTTCAAACCTAGCATCTTAACTAGAGTTGGTGATCTCCTACACAATCTAAAATTGAACCCTAACTAGGATGTTAAAAGATCATACCTTGCTTAATCCTTCACAAAGGAAACTTTGGCCCTTCTTCTCCTTGAAGAACTTGAGCCTTCTCCTTAAGCTTCTTTCCTCTCCTCCAAGACCCCCCCCTCTCTTCAACTCCAAGCTCCAAAGTCTAGTACTAAAAGTTGGATTTTTGGTGTGAATTTGGGATGAAATTTGTGTTAGAAAGACAAGGGGATAGGGGTGGTGTTCTTGGTGGTGCAAGGGAGTAAGGAAAGGAGAAAATGGTGGTGGCATGGGTGGTGCAAAGGGGAGAAAGAACACAAGGGGGATTCGGCCTGGTGGTAGGGAGGGGGGAGAGAGTGGGAGAATGAATGAAATTTTTTAGTTTTTAGTTTTCTTTTTGGTTTTGATTTTCCCTTTTTCTTTTCTTTTCTTTTCTTTGAAAATTCCTCCATCCTCCACCTCACTCCTTAAAATTCTCTTTTCATGACAAATGGAGAAAATTAGGTAGGGATTAGGCATGTCATGCCACCTCTTAGGGTTAGGTGGCATGCATACAATTTTTGTGTTTTCTCTTTTTTTGGTAAAAGAAAATACATATGCAAATATACTAAGTTATACCATCTACCAATACATATACAAGTATTTAAGTTATATACTCTATTTATTGAATCCAAAAGATGATTTAAAATGTATTAAAAATAATTTTGACTTCACAAAAATTAAAGAAAAATATGTTAGAATTTCCAAAAATTATGCGCACACATATACGCCCAAAATACATATCAATACACGTACATTAATGTTGGGGTCATTACATTGAGGCAAGCATCCATATCTAGAGTGATCATCAGTAAACGTAACAAAGTAAGAATAATCTTCTCTGGTTAATGTAGAAATGGGTATGCATACATCCGTATGTACGCGACCCAAGAGTTCATTAACTCTCTTTCCTTGTCCCACGAAGAGAGTTTTGGCCATCTTACCGTTGGGGCAAGACTCGCAAGTGTCATATGGCTCATAATCCGAGAGGCATAAAGACCCCTCTTTATGTAACTTGCTAAGTCTATTCTCTCCGATATGGCCTAGTCTACAGTGCCAGAGATATGTTTCATTATAACTTGATTCTTTGCATTTTCGTGTATCAACATTTAATACAATATCATTAGACAAAGTATACACAACATTATTTGAAATTCCAAATCCAAGCAATTTAATATCAAAGAAAATGTTCATAATTTTCTCATTGATTATATAAGTATAACCTTCTTTAGCCAAAGCTGAAACAGAGATTACATTGCAAAGGAAATTTGGAACATAAAAACACTGCAACAGAAGTTAGGTGGTGCCACTCACCAAGGTGTGTTGGACGTCCACTATGGCCCCAGCAGCAATGCTTGCTCCGTTGCTAACATGGAGAACGACCAATTTTTTAAAAGGCTTCTATTTCTTATCAACCACTGTAAATTATTAAGATTGTGAGAACCTACACCGGTATCTAATACCCATGCATTAGAAGTCATGTAAAGAATAATACTTTGGATAACCATTCTACCTGAAGCTGAGGCATTAACATGCCCCTTCTTCGGTTCTAGGAACTTCTTGCACTTCCTCCTCTAGTGCACATTCTTATGACATAAAAAGAATTCTGCATCTGCCGACACTTCTTTCTTCCCATTCTCCTTTCCCCTTCTTTATCTCCTTTGTTGGTTGAAGGGCATTCTTCTTTTTCCCTTTGCCCTTGGGCTTGGAAGAGGCAGAAGAGCCGACAACAATACATGAGGCTTTCCCTTCAAGCTCCTCAAATTGTCTAATCATATTAAGGAGCTTTGGAAGTTAAATCTCCAATTTGTTCATAATGAAATTATGAATGAATGGGATGAACTTAGGGAAAAGATATTGCAAGATATTATCTGTGGACAACTCATGTTTTAGCACGAATCCTAGCTGTGCAAGCTCCTTAATATAACCAATCATATTGATTGCATGGTCTTGTACCGCTCATCCACTGATCTTCGTGCCAAAAAGTTTGCACGAAGCTTCGAACCATGCAGCTCAAGATTATTATCCATACAACTCCTTTGTATTAAGAAACATGCTTTGAACATCTATATGTTCATGCTTCCTTTGGAACTCATTGCTCATAGTGACGAGTGTTAAGAAGCGTGCTTTCCCATTATTCAGGAGCCAAAGCTTATGGAAGTCAATGTCCTCAGCCCTGGCATCCTCAGCCCTGGCATCCTTAGGGGCATGGTCAGTAAGGACATGTCGTAGTCTTTCAAAAGAGAGTGCAAGCTTGATATGCAAGCTTGATGTGTTAGGGGTTCTATCATGTATAACAAAATTTTTATACGTAACGAAAAAATAGAAACCTACTAAAGATCCTTGCATTTTAATTTATTTGATCGTGATTACTAACCTTTCCTGACCGTCCGAGGATCAGACTACAGGTGCTGCTCGATGAACGGCCACCATCTACCAGTATCCACACATGAACGTCACGATCGGAAGTTACAAGGGTGCTAGTTCCTTATCCACAACTAGGGTTTTCTCTTTGATCTTTATTTTCTCAAAATGGCAGAGATTGCGTACCGTTCTGAAAAACATCTCTATATCATATATAGAGTCCCACGTTAACCCTTTAACGCACTTTAGTTATGTAAGGATATCTTATAGACAATATTTTAACAAGATATAATATCTGTTAACCATTTTGTGTTTCAGTTATGCAGAGATAACTTATGGATAATATCTTAACAAGATATATTATCCGTTAAGATATATCACCTTATTTCGAATTTCAAATCAGATTTTAAATTAGAAATCTCATTTAAAACCGTATCTGATCCATTACATTCTTTATGTGCGACCCAATTGGCTCATATCAAATTGCAGTGGGCCTAATCCCATTATAAGCTCACAAGTCATAAGTGGTCTCTAACAAGACATTATTTCTATCCAATTGTTACACCCCGTTCCCTAGGATACTTAGGAAGTACGAATCTGTCTCAGGACTTCCAAGAGAGGAAGGTGTGAATAGGAAAAAGAGAGACTGAGCAGGTCCACTGCGCACCGCTGGGATAGTACCTATAATGTTTACAACCAAACCACAACAATACAAAGGCATATATAATCCACAGAAATAGCAAAAGAAACATAGACTTATACATCTATACCAATAATGTCCATATGCACCTTTTATACAAATACAACTCTTGTAGTGCCCTGCGAAGCTACTGCACATGTACTAGAGGGGGGGTGAATAGTACTTTAAAATAATCAAGAGAGTTATTCCTAATTATTGTGCAAACATACAAACAAAAATGCAGAATTAGACTACAAACACCAATTAACAAGAATTATCAAACGCAAACAAAGCATGTAACGGGTTCGGATCCACCCAAGTCTCCTCGACCTGTTCCCGGTGATCCTACGTCCCAACCACCCGGATCCCCTCCGGATACTTGAGTTAGAAACCCTAACTCAAGATTTAGCACTATGAAATTCTTGTGAAAACCCTTCACAAGACCAAATCATACACAATATAAATGTGACTCCCACAACCCAGGATCACAACCTCTCTCACAACCGAGAGACACAATTGCAATATCAATTGAAATGAAATAAAGAAACACTTACCACAAAATCCTATGCCTTGAGTAAATCTTACCAAATTAGGGCAAGGAGGGATTTTGAGGAAGAAGAAGGCACCAAACCCTAGCTCCAAGATGTAGACCAGCAATGGAAGCCTAGGGTGGAGTTGGTGACCTTGGATCAAGCTCCTTGGCTTGGAAGGCTCACAATCAATAAATCTCTCTTTTGAAGTAAGAGTGTGAGAGAGATTCTAGTGAGGAAGCGAGAGATTAGGAATTGAGTTTAATGGCTCCTCTTTGATTCTCAAATATCTCAAATGATCAGCCTTGATATCCTTGAAGAAGCCCTTCAAGTATATATAGGATAGAGAGGAGAGAGGAGAGAAAATCGTGCAATAAATGATCCAACGGCTCTATTCTGAAGTAGACTAGTCGGTCTAAGAAGGATCACTGACCGACTAGTTCATGAACTAGTCGGTCGGTGATTCAACATGAACCGACTAACAGCTCGACAGCCAAAAGAGTGATTTCCAGGCAATATGAACTAGTCGGTCTAAGAAGACTTGCCAACCGACTAGTTTGCCAACTAGTCGGTCGGTGAGTGTTCTTTGACCGACTAAGAGATGAAATCAAGTAGCTGAATACAAGTTACACTAGTCGGTCTAAGAACAAATTCCAACCGACTAGTTTCACAACTAGTTGGTCGATGAATGTTCTTGGACCGACTAACTGTAAACAGCAACTCAGGCTGTACAGAGGCAATGATAACTAGTCGGTCTGAGAAGGATTCCTAACCGACTAGATCGTCATCTAGTCGGTCGGTAACTCTTCTTTGACCGACTAATTGATCAACATGGAATGAGCTGAAAAGAGCAAGGCATTCTAGTCGGTTCAAGTGGAATTACTGACCGACTAGATCGTCATCTAGTCGGTTGGTTCTTCTACTTGAACCAACTAACATGCACTAGAAGCCGAGGGAAGAAGAGATAGGCTTCGGGAAAGTTTCTAATGGCTTCTACGATAATCCTAGATCTAAGATATGAGCGAAATGAAGATAATAATGTAAGTCCTACTCAAGGCTTAACATTTTAATCTATGAAGCTAGAAGACAATAAATAATACATGACGAACCGTCTTCAAAGCTTCAATCTTCATTCTTCTTGACTTCAATATTGCTCCTTGAGCTTCAACGAAGCTTCAGGCACACGATCACGCGTATTGAGAAGTCTTGAGACGTCGCTTTTGATGTACGTATTCTTTTGGCGACGATCTCCATAATTGCGCTCACAAACAGTTAGTACACGATATTTATGTTTGCTCATCATCCAAAACCAAATCCGGGGAATCAATACTCAACATTCTCCTCCTTTTTGGTGATGACAAACCAATATAAATAATAATCAATAATAATGATTGAAATGAAATTTACTTACTCCCCCTACATTGATGACACGTTAGTTCCGTATTAAACAATAATCATACGCATCAAGCAGGCGTGGGAAATAAAAATATATGAATCCTATTATCGCAATTTAGGATCTAAATCCATTTTATATCTTAACTCCCCCTGAATCTAACATATCAAATTAGATTCATGGTAAATTGCTTTGAATTATCAATTAGCACATTGTCATTATTAATTCTCTCCCCCTTTGGCATTAGCAAAAAGAGCGGGAGGAGATCAACGACAATATTACAATGGCTAAGAAAATAGAGCATGAGAGTCTAAGAATACGACCACGGTCCAAATGACACCAAAGTAAAATACCAAATGTAAAATACCGAAGAAACTCAAAGCGTGCCAACGTGACTATAGTCGAAAATCGAAAAACGAAATCATTAAGCCATGGGCGAAAATCGAAAAACGAAATCATCAAACCATAGGTGAAAATCGAAAAACGAAATCATCAAGCCATAGGCGAAAATCGAAAAACGAAATCATCAAGCCATAGGCTAAAATCGAAAATCGAAATATCCAAAACTCAAATTAATTTCACTTATTGAGTTATGGAACATACTCTCCAATATCAACATTCTTAGTTAAATAGGTGCATGGAAAACAATTCTATGTTTTCATAGAAAGAATTTCTATTTAACCAAGTTAATCGTCGAGCGACGAAAATCAATATAAGAGACATAAATCCATTTTGAATACCAAATGTGGCAAAATGATACCAAAAGTAACATGCAAAAGTGTTATGCCAAACATAGATAGAACATCATAAATCTATGGCATACACAATTCTAGCATACTTATAGAAACAAAATGACATCAATGTAGATATTCTAACAATGCATGCAATCAACACTCATGGATACCAAATGTATATCAAATGTAAGAAGATACTTACAACATTAAGCTCCCCCTACTTTGGTGCATCTCTTAAGCACGATCAACTCTATTTGAATGAAAAATCCTTTGCAAATCAATGAGTTGATAGGGTTGGTATCCCATGATGGATTGAACCTAGAGAACATCATTTTGGTATCCAAAAATCCTTTTGGATCCTATGGGTTAGGCAACAAATTTAACATATTAAATACAAATAAATGTAACCCATAGCCCAACTAAATTCAAATTCAATATGAATTTTAAGTTTCAAACAATCATGCACATCCAAGACCAATTTGCAAATAAAAAGAATATAAACCAATTCTTACCACAATTGCTTTGGTACCCATAAAATGAAATTAAACTTATGGTACCAAGCAATGAAGGGTCAAAGGAAACTAACCCTTCGGAAACCAAGTCCACGAGGACCGTGATTTCCCAACATAATCATCATTCAAAATAATATCATTAATAAACGATTGCACATACATATTTTTAGCATGCATACTAGTGTTCTTCGGACCCCAAATAGTGTATGTCTTGGGAGTCCTAATCCTATTGGGAACATGCATATGTTGTTGATGTCTATGTGATGCATGTCGTGGATAAGCATATGGCATATGATGCAATGGTGCATGATGATAATTATTCATATGAGAATGTGAATGAACATATGCATGTGGTGGAACATGTGCATGAGTGTGTCTCACATGGTGTGCACGTGCTCGTGGATGCGAAGCATAAAAATCATCATTTGTGCTAACATGTGGAGTAGGATGTGTGTTCCTACGTGGCATGGTATCGGTGTACATATAGGCATGACCCTTCTTTGGAGGTCCACCCAAAGTGGGTTTCTTTCCAAATGAGGGTGTGTACGAGGAGGAAGCACCATTGGTAGATGAACTACCAATAGAGTGTTTGCTACCACTCGGTGAGGCATTAGAAGTTGGCCTAACAAAGGTAGTGGCCGATTTGGATGAATTTCCCATCTTATACCCCAAGCCAAGGTGATGATTGGCCGGAAGTAAGTCATTTAGGATATTATCCAAATGGCCCTTACCTTTATTGAATTCATGAATTCGGCCTAATGTGCATTCATACTTCTCGGTGAGAGAATGCATCGAAGCATCCAAGGTGGACACTTGCGATGTGAGTGCGCAAACACGTGATTTGAGATTTTTATTCTCAATACTCAAAGTTGAGTTTTGAGACGTCAAATCCGCTATCACATGTTCATCCGAATCCTCGATATGAACATGCTCAAGTTGAGATTTGAGATTTACAATCTCATTTCTCAAACCTTCAACAACGGTGTCGTTGTTGACGATGATAGGCTTAGGCGAGTTTTTAAGACTATCTAGCTCATTTTTAGTCTTCATAAATCTATTAGCCAAATTAGAAAACTTATTCCAAAGTTGTTCGTTGGCTAATCTTAGTTCATCCATACTTACCTCTTTGCCTTCATCCTCGCTTCCATCCTCGCTTTCATCTTCGCTTTCATCGGAGGAGGTCTCTTGAACACGTTCCTCTTTTCCCATGAAGCACGTGTGTGCTTTCTCCACTCGTTCGTCATCTGACTCTCCACTTGAGGAGTCCTCTTCTGAGTCGGTGAATGTGCCGACAAGTCCTTTCTTATGCTTTCTCGACTTGTCGTACTTGGATGCCTTCCACTTCTCCTTGTGTTTGTTTAGAGGACAATCTGGCATGATATGTCCTGGCTTATTGCATTTATAACACACGGGAGTAGAAGCATTAGACGAAATAAATTTAGACTTACTCTTCAACTTACCTTGTCGGAAGAATCGGTCGAACTTCTTTGCCATATCGGCCAAAGCTTCCATGTCCAACTCTTCTTCCGATTCTTCATCATCGGTAGATGGAGCGGCCTTGTATGCAATCACCTTTTTCTTTGGCTCGTCTTGCTTCAAGTACGCCTTCATCTTCTCCTTCATCTTTATCTTACTCTCCTTGCGTACCTCGTAAGACAACAAGGTACCCATCAATTGTACGACAGTATACTTATTCATGTCGTTACCTTCCTCGATGGCGAATGTACCCTTTTCCCAACAAGAAGGAAGTCCGTCAATAATTTTCGCGACTTTCTCCTTTTGGGTATAGATCTTCCCAAGAGCTTCTAATTCGTTGGATATGTCCACGAAGGGAGCATAGTAGTCCTTCATAGTTTCACCCTGTTCCATGTGAAACAACTCAAATTCTTTGTTAGCGACAACGAGTTTAGAATCTTTTACCGTGCTCGTCCCTTCGTGCAAGATGAGGAGTTGGTTCCATACATGATATGCACTCTAACATGTGCATAACTTGTTGAAGTCTTCGGGCTCCAACGCACATTGCAAGGCGTTCATTGCCTTGGCATTGCTTACCTCCGCGGCGACCTCCGCGGTAGTCCACTTTGCGAAATCTTCTTCGGCGGGCTCGACATACTCCGTCATCGTGGCTCTCCAAAGTGAAGCGCTCCGGATGAAGGTTTCCATCCGGCATTTCCAGTACCCATAGTTGGTACCATTGAAGTAAGGAGGCCTCACTGAGGATATCCCTTCCAAAACTGAAGAAGCTCCTTGACGATCTTTGAAGACGTTGTAGTCGTTGTTTGTCATAGCTTTGAACTCTGGCTCTGATACCAATTGTAGTGCCCTGCGAAGCTACTGCACATGTACTAGAGGGGGGGTGAATAGTACTTTAAAATAATCAAGAGAGTTATTCCTAATTATTGTGCAAACATACAAACAAAAATGCAGAATTAGA
This sequence comes from Scilla litardierei, assembly GCA_030789695.1. Classification (NCBI taxonomy): domain Eukaryota; kingdom Viridiplantae; phylum Streptophyta; class Magnoliopsida; order Asparagales; family Asparagaceae; genus Scilla; species Scilla litardierei. Next base: position 176,541,305 of record CM061138.1, read on the forward strand.
CTACAAACACCAATTAACAAGAATTATCAAATGCAAACAAAGCATGTAACGGGTTCGGATCCACCCAAGTCTCCCCGACTTGTTCCCGGTGATCCTACGTCCCAACCACCCGGATCCCCTCCGGATACTTGAGTTAAAAACCCTAACTCAAGATTTAGCACTATGAAATTCTTGTGAAAAACCTTCACAAGACCAAATCATACACAATATAAATGTGACTCCCACAACCCGGGATCACAACCTCTCTCACAACCGAGAGACACAATTGCAATATCAATTGAAATGAAATAAAGAAACACTTACCACAAAATCCTATGCCTTGAGTAAATCTTACCAAATTGGGGCAAGGAGGGATTTTGAGGAAGAAGAAGGCACCAAACCCTAGCTCCAAGATGTAGACCAGCAATGGAAGCCTAGGGTGGAGTTGGTGACCTTGGATCAAGCTCCTTGGCTTGGAAGGCTCACAATCAATAAATCTCTCTTTTGAAGTAAGAGTGTGAGAGAGATTCTAGTGAGGAAGCGAGAGATTAGGAATTGAGTTTAATGGCTTCTCTTTGATTCTCAAATATCTCAAATGATCAGCCTTGATATCCTTGAAGAAGCCCTTCAAGTATATATAGGATAGAGAGGAGAGAGGAGAGAAAATCGTGCAATAAATGATCCAACGGCTCTATTCTGAAGCAGACTAGTCGGTCTAAGAAGGATCACTGACCGACTAGTTCATGAACTAGTCGGTCGGTGATTCAACATGAACCGACTAACAGCTCGACAGCCAAAAGAGTGATTTCCAGGCAATATGAACTAGTCGGTCTAAGAAGACTTGCCAACCGACTAGTTTGCCAACTAGTCGGTCGGTGAGTGTTCTTTGACCGACTAAGAGATGAAATCAAGTAGCTGAATACAAGTTACACTAGTCGGTCTAAGAACAAATTCCAATCGACTAGTTTCACAACTAGTCGGTCGATGAATGTTCTTGGACCGACTAACTGTAAACAGCAACTCAGGCTGTACAGAGGCAATGATAACTAGTCGGTCTGAGAAGGATTCCTAACCGACTAGATCGTCATCTAGTCGGTCGGTAACTCTTCTTTGACCGACTAATTGATCAACATGGAATGAGCTGAAAAGAGCAAGGCATTCTAGTCGGTTCAAGAGAAATTACTGACCGACTAGATCGTCATCTAGTCGGTTGGTTCTTCTACTTGAACCAACTAACATGCACTAGAAGCCGAGGGAAGAAGAGATAGGCTTCGGGAAAGTTCTAATGGCTTCTACGATAATCCTAGCTCTAAGATATGAGCGAAATGAAGATAATAATGCAAGTCCTACTCAAGGCTTAACATTCTAATCTATGAAGCTAGAAGACAATAAATAATACATGACGAACCGTCTTCAAAGCTTCAATCTTCATTCTTCTTGACTTCAATATTGCTCCTTGAGCTTCAACGAAGCTTCAGGCACACGATCACGCGTATTGAGAAGTCTTGAGACGTCGCTTTTGATGTATGTATTCTTTTGGCGACGATCTCCATAAATGCGCTCACAAACAGTTAGTACACGATATTTATGTTTGCTCATCATCCAAAACCAAATCCGGGGAATCAATACTCAACAACTCTCACTAAAACAAAAATACCAAAGTACAAAGCTCTCACTCTAATCTCACAACTCCATCTCATTCCCTCATAACAACCCAAGACTCCACATTAAGATCCATACCTCCATCTACCACCAACGCCTCAGGAGCTACCTGGAAAGCCACAGATGGGACACGTCAATGCATGCCCCAGTAGGAATACCAAACTCCACATACTACCTTATTTACATGTATGAAAACTACACTACATGCAATGGCATGGCAATATAAAAAAGATACAAAAAGGTAAGCAAACTAAACAAAAGCATTGCATAAGGCAAGTGATGTACAAAAGTAACTTTCAGTGGCTATGCAAAGATATACATAACTACAAGGTGCTATTTTACATGTGCTAAAGGAATAAATGGCAAGAACTATATATCAGCCATAAGGCAATTATACACAGAAGACAAAGTGTTGGGAATGTAAGCATAACAAGTAAGGGAAGGAAGTACTGCATACGCAAGGCCACAACCACCACAAGTAACAGTTAGGAGTTTTATTGATTAGTTTAGTTAACTTGAAAATCTAGGTAAATCATAAGATACAAGGATCTGGACCTCACCTCAGGTGGCTGACTCTCAAACTACCCCGCCAGAGGCACTCGCATTGTTTAACTTTAACGGGGCCTCTCGAACCTCCCTCGTTTTGGGAGGGAGAATCACTCGCCACATTGGCAAAACTACCTTATGGTGCATCACAAGTACACCCATGGGCCTCTCCACCTCTGGCCAACTCTCCCATTTCGGGAATGCGAGTGAGATTCATAACCTTACTAGTTCAGACCTTATATCCATCATTTACTCTGATTTCTACCCAAGCCCCTCGTATAGCAGCTCATCCCCCTTTGAGGGGATTGAGTCATTTATTTATGAATTAGATGTTACATAAGGAATGTGTAAACAACATTTCATGACATATTACAAAAAGTAACATAATGCACATGTGGATAAATATGTACTAGTGCAAAGTGTACATAAGGCAAAAGTGTACAAGAGGCATAGAAGCATCTAAGCATAAAGAACATAAAAAGAAACGTTGATAAACCATGGTAGAATACCAACAACATCAGTGTCCACATGTGCATAGTTTAGTGGGGAGACATTTGGCTTGATCATTCACATTTCTCCTCCTTTTCTTCACACAATTTCCTTCTTTTACCAACAAGGGATCATGCCTCTTAGGGCCACGCCCATCATCCATTTCCACATATCATTATCATAATGTATCATCCCAAATATGCTCACCACCTCCATCATATTTAGGATAGCATCAACATGGCATTAGAAGTCATGAACAATTATCCACATGGACATTGGATGCACCAAATCATAGCACAAGAGCATATCTGTCACAAGTGGCTGAAATATGTAATCTACATTGAGAATTTGCGAAGGAGTTCTAAATGAAAGTTGTCAAGCATCATGTTATGGTTTCAGATCTAAGATATCATAAATTTATGTGACTTGTGATAATTGTTAGGGCGTGTATAATACAAGATACAGAATCTGTTCTGAAACTACAGATCTGTGTCTCAGAAAACAGTAAATATCAGCATATTACATGCATATTTTTCGATAAAGCTCAGCATTAAAAATGTTGCAGTTGAAGCTATGTTTCCAAATTGTCCAAGAATAGTGAATTTGCATAACTACATCAAACTTTAGAGAATGTTTCATGACAGGGTGTAAATACTGCCAGATTTAGATATCCCGGATACAAATGCAATTTAAACCTAATTACAATAGGAGTTTGGAGAACTGATCTACACAAAAGTTGTCAGGAATTCATCCAACTTTCCAGATTGTATTTTTATGTGAATTTATATTATTTAGAACAAAAGTTACATGTTTTTTTAACAACCAAATGTGAACTGTAAAAATTCCAACAACAACATCAGCAATAAATTGTAAAGGTGTGGTCTTTAGTATGAATTCAGGTTGATTTTTAAGAAAGCTAGCATTATTTATATAGTAGTATGTTTCCATGAAGGAAAACTAACATCTTTACATGGATTCATAATAAAAGGAGCTACCTTTACATCATGACATGCATGTATGCAACAAAATGAAAGCTTTCATTTCTAAACATAACATGGAAATAATATACTAAGAGGAGTTGGTCTCCTACCACAAGCTAGTTGTTTCCCCTCTAAAAACTCCATCCTGGCTCCATCTCCTCTTCCCACAAGATCCATCATTCAAAAGTCCTCAACTTGCTCAAGGAACTCCTCTTCCAAGCTCCCAACAACTCTACATATTTTAAACTTGCACAAGCGTGATTAAAGGGGAGGAAAGAGAGGATTTTCTTGAAAAACATTGGAGAAATAGGGCATGGAGAGGGGAAACAAAAAGGACAAGAAAAAAGGAGAAAAATAAATGAAAAAGGAAGAAAAAGAAAGAGAAATGGAAGTGTTTTCTAGATTTCTCTTCTTCTTTCTTTTCCCTTCTTTTCTTTTCATTTCTCTTCTCTTCTTTGTCTTTTCTCTTCTATTAAGAATCCATGTTGGAAAAGTCAACATGTTTTACACACACTCCCACTCCCACTTACATATCTAATTACTAATGTGCCATTACCATACACACTCACCTTACCTTATTTACAACAAAGTCACTACCCAATCCCTTTTCACACTTAACCACTACACCCACACATGCACCACTACACCCACACATGCATACATGCATATTCATGCATCACACATCCATGCATCACCTCGCCATCCATATGTGTACACTACACCAATCTAATATTAGTATATACTACAATCACACATATCACTACATCCAATACATTCAATACACATATTGCTACATACATTACTGCTAGTACACACATTATGCTATAAAGAATAACACCCATACATCCACTACACTCTTGTATACCGGAGGCACATACAAGTACACACCAATACAAGTAACACATATAGATGCACCACATATATACAAGCATATACACATCGCATAGTATATCTCACGTAGGGGCACATTACACCAATTAATATGAATATCGTTAGTCCTATATTAACTTAACCAATAGAACATGTCATAATCCTTTTGTCACACGATATCTTATTTGAACATTAGTCATGGACAGTGTCATACTTATATTTTTCAAACATTCAATTCCTCGATTACTAAGTAGACTGATAAAATCAAATGACATTGATCAGGTATCAATTCATCTGAGCACGACCATGCATTTCTCAGTCCTACTTATCGAGGGGACCATTAGATATCTCTCTCATAAGAGAGGGATAAATTACATCTAGTTCATTCACTTTCCTCTGCATAATTCACATCATGTTTAATCATAACCTTTATGATTGTCTGATTAAAGATAACGTTTCGTTATGTCAAAACATGATGTTCCTCATGTAGGAAACTGTGATGATCTCAAGTCTAAGGATTCTATGACATAACTATTATGAGATCATTTATGACACTGATCCATGTAATTATCTCATAACGAGTCTGTCTACTACCATGTTCACCAACAAGTACCTATAAGTTTGATTTGTATCACCATACATATAATTATCTCATAATTACCAACCAAACTCATACTAGTCTTAATTCATCATTATACATTTAGTGATGAATGACCAGAGATAGTTAGAATAACGTAAAACAGCTATTCAAATATTATTATAATGAAACATGCATGTAATATAATAACAACATTAAAAGAACCATTTTATAAATGAAAAAAATGACTTAACATAAAGGTCCAAATATTTGGCCTAGGGCATAACCACTAACAAGATATTCCTAAGCATATCTTCATAATTTTCACCAGTTATCTTATTCTTTTCTAGGATGAGTTTCAGTCCTTACGCAATGCTGCAAAGCATAGAACAACCTTGTTTAGCATGCGTTCATTATTTAAATGTAGATAGCGTGCCTTTTATCTAACTATTCCCTCCCACTATTTTGGCGATCATCTCAACCCATAGATATTGACCGAATTGTGACATTTAGTGGGAGACGGACCTAACCACCTTGAGTTTCGTAACCTTGGGTTCGCCTAACAAATTGTTTGACTTTGCGATAGGTAGATGAACTCTTAATCAATCAAATTATATGTAATTCCATATATGTTTTTACACCTAGTCACATATGATCTTGGATTTGCCCAACAAACCATAAAGACTAGTCTAGTCGGACACTTGCTTTAACGTCCAGCCTAGCTTATATGGTGCTCAGTTGTATTCACGACACTCACAAACCGAGAGCAATCTTAACAAAGATAGAGAAGAGAAATGAAATACTTCAATTTGAAATCAATTACACAACATATGCCTTGAATGTTGACTTTGATAGAATAACGCAAGAAGGTGTGTGTGATGTGCTCTAAATGATGAGAGTCTGAGCACTTACTACTCGTCTCAATTGAGGAACAACGCTAGCTTGAAGATGCGCTTTGAATGCCTTGAATGCTTTGGACACATGTGTAGAAATTAGGGCTTTAGAGCTTGTCGGAGTTTTGAATGCTATTCAATGTGGAAAGTTAATTCTAAGAATGTTCAAGAGTTCTTTCCAAGAGTTTTGAAATAAATGCCAACAAACCCTATTTATAAAGCCCAAGAATTGCAGCAAAATCATGCAAAAATCATGTGCATTAAATGCTGGAAACGGCTCTTAATGAGCAGAAATATTTGTCACCAGACGTCTGGAGAACATTCATCAAGCGCATAGTGTACTGTACTGACAGGGTTATAAATACTGTTTAACGGCTAATCCCAGCCGCCTGATGCATTATGCAGACGTTTGGCTCTATAACATCAGACACCTGATCAGTCGAGCACTGTGAAACAGAGTTGCTGGAATAATGGCTCATAGAGGCCAGACATCTGGAGTTCATCACCCAGACACCTGTCTTACTATGCAAACATTTGGGATGATAACTGCAGACGTTTGATCAATCTGGGTGCAAGAAATAAGCTACTGGAAATTTTGCTCATAAATAGCCAGGCGTCGGATGTTCGTTATCCAGACGCTTGACATACTATACAGACGTCTAGTATGATAACTTCAGACGTCTGATTAGTCAGATTGCAGAAAACTAAGCTACTGGAATTTTAGCTCATAGATGGTCAGACGTTTGATGTTCATCACCCAGGCGTTTGACGCACTTTGCAGACATCTGGCATGATAGCTTCAGATGTCTGCTCTGGGTTAGAGTTCAGCCATTGTAAAATGCATGCACGCCAGGTGTCTGGGGTCCAAGCACCATTCGCCTGATTGAGGATGAAAAACTCTAACTTGAGTTTTTATAAGGTCTAACCATATGGGATTTAATGATGAATGAACTAAGGTGTTGTATATGATATGAATGTGAATTTATCAAGTATATTCAAGGTTTAACATTCAAGAAAAATGAAGAAATGAAAAGATTACATATTAATGCTCTTCACTTTCTATTGAATCCCTTGAAGACTTCTATTTGATTTCCAGGAGTCCATCAATTGATTTTCTCGCATCGTTGGCTCAAGCCATCATCACACTTGATATTCCTTGAATTACATTGACGATGCTTTAGTTAACTACAAAACAAGTGGATTAGTAACAATTAATTATGTTTGCTCTTCATCAAAACCAAATTTTGGGGATCCAATACTCAACATTCTCTCCCTTTTTGATGATGACAAACAAACATAAGCAATGATAATAATTATGTTTGAAAATTAAATACTTACCCACTGCATTGATGCCAATCAAATTAGTCCATGTAATCATATATAAAATAAAACATCAATGCATGCAGTGGTGTGTGTATCAAATGAAATGTGTATTATAGGCATTAAAGCTTAAACATTGAGGAATACATATGTCATGAGTTATTGGTGATACAGAAGGATGAAATGAATCAAGGCTAAAATGGAGTCAATTCATTTAGTGTAATAAAATTAATTGAAATGGAATGTGGGATTAAAATCTAATTCATATATCAACAACTCCCCCTGAATCATACAATGGTTTCAAAAAGACATTTGACATGCTATGATTCATGGAAATGTTTTAAAATTCATAGTAGCACATGAATTATTATCTTGGTTATTTCTATCCCCTTTGTCATAATCGAAAAAGTGTGGGAGATAGAGAAACACCAACAACTAATGCTAACCCTTTAGTGTAGGAAGGTGGTTGCGTTCATTCATTAAGGATGACCCAATTGTTTTGCACCCACGTGACATCGAGTTACCCCATCCAAGTGCCTTATTCTAGCCGTCATTCCAATGCCAGTACCAATATCCATTCAATATGATGATTTGCATTCCTTCGATGTTGTGACGATGTCACCTAATATATTCATTCGTTCTTTAAGACGATTTCTCCTCATTCTTTTACATTTATTATTAATCTCTAAACTTTTGATGTTAATGCATCCAACTTATCAAGGTATCAAAAGCGACTAAATAATTAGTTTATTCCACATATAAATAAGGGCATCATTATATCGAAATGAAATCTACTACATCATCAAACTTACTTGTCTTGTGCTTTAAGTCATTCCTATTAAGACGAAGCATTAAGATTTTTCATCTAATTATCCACGCATCCACAAATATTTTTCTTTAATGAATGTGCTTTTGTAGGCCCATGTGGAGCCCACTTGTGTTTAGGGTATCCACCCATTATGTAACCTTTTTACTATAAATATAGGGCTACGGGTTCAGTAGCCGTCACCTTCATAACACGTTATCAGCACGCTCGTCACCTGAGGCCGAACCTCTACTGACGGACAAATCGCGAGGAAGTGGATTGGGATTTCTTCTCCAAATTTCACTAGATCCGGCGGGTAGGATCTAGAGGTAATTATTTTTGTCCCCTAGATCTAATATTTCATGCGCATGATGATGGATCTGTGCCAATTTTTCTTTGATCTACAAGAAATCTATTTTTCTGCTTAGATCCTTATGAAAAATTCTTTTTAAAGCATAGATCTTTATTACGCTCAATGTTTAAACAGTAAAAATTAATTTTTCCTGATTACAAAGATTAAAAATTGTATTTTTTACAATAAAAAACAAAATTTTCCTTTGATATCTATGAATCTAGAGGGAAAGGCGCCCCTCCCCGCATGCGCCTCCAGGCCTGTCACCGCCAGGCCTGTCACCGCCACCCGTGCGCGCCCGCCTGCATCCTGTCGCCGCCCGCCTCCACGCCTGCCTACAGCCAGTCACCCCCCCTGCACGCCTGCCTGTGGCCTGCCGCCGCCCCCCGCACGCCCGCCTTGCGGCCCGTTGTCACCGCCAGCGTGCCTGCCTGCGAACTGTCGCCCCCACGCGCAGACTGTTGCCGCAAAGCCCTAATTAGGGGTTTTTTTCGAAATTTTTAAACAACGGGCTATTACGAAAATTCATCAGTGGCTTATAATAAAATCTTGATCGATTTTTTTAAACTTATTTTTGGTCCATTCAAATATTTTTAATATAACTGCAGCATGAACTTATTTATCTACGATTAAATTCTTTTTTTGCATGTAGCATGGATTTCTTTATTTGCAATTAAATATACTAGATGCCTGTGATGAATAAACAAATGCATGCTGCATATTTAATGTTCTGCGACGAATGTTTGCTATTTTGTTGTGGTTTTGGATTGGCTATTTGTCACCATTTATTTTCCCTCGCATTTTTATTTCTTTTGAGAGAAATTGTAGTGATGATTAAAATTGTAAATTTCCAAGACTGGCGCACATCTCATGGAGAAGAAAACCCTACTTCCAGAAGAATAGGGGCCCCATGAGGGTTCCCAAGTTGTATGTTCTTTTTAATGGGATTGTATGTGGACTTTAATTTGTAATTTGCAAATGATGACTAGCCGATCCACACAACAATATCTATATCTGGATTGCATGATTATTTATTTCTTTTCAAATATTTAATTATTGCTCACTTAATATGCTTAGATAAATGGCAAAGATAGCGAGCGTCGACTTCGATGTATTGGAATCTACAGGCAAGAATTACTTGAGCTGACAGTTGGATATTAAATTCCATCTGTGCTCATAGGGCTTGAGTCAAGCCATTACTAAAAGAGATAAAGTGTCTGCCTCGTCTCAAATGTTGTGAGAACTACTCCCAAGCGCAGGAGATCGTGCAAGTAATATCCTGGTGAGTCCAGGTATCGAATCCGCGGGACAACTGACCTGCAAAACTACGAACGTCAATCTGAAAAGAGTAATAATACGATGTTAGCCAACCACCTATCAAACACGAAGATATAGGATCAATAGTATGGAATAAGAAATGAAGATCCTACGATATTTACGGTGACTTTGGTAGGGGTACAAGTATGGGGAGTATGTGTTGGGTTTGATTTCGTTAGGGTGTGTGCAATCAATGAATATCAATACCTTTTCTATAACTCAACGTCTCGTCCGGTCAGGGCACGAGAACGTCAGAAAGTATGGCGATCACGCGTATGAAAACGTGCCAAAGAATTACACAATTAAAATAGGGCGAAAAGATATAGAAGTCAATAATCACGACACCCTAACTACATCAACACCAACACATATAAAGTGGATGTGCTACGGTTGTGATTTCATTAGGAGATAATAATCGCTGAAATATCATGTCTTTTATATAACTCAACGCTTCGTCCGGTCAGGGCACGAAGGCGTCGGAAGATGAAACGATGAAAACTAGTCAAATTGGCCGTATACGTATCACTAGCAACATTGATTTCATTAAACGATAAATGCAACAATAAGTTCAGATTAGTGAACATGAATTGGCTAACCTTGTCAGGGCCTAGCCATACGGGATGTAAATAATAACGACAATAAGCAAATACCCAACAAATACGTTGTAGAAATCAATGTTACGAGTGATTTTGACATGAAAATAGGGCTAAAGACATGAAATTCATCAAATAAATACTCCTAATTACATCACAACCATAGCACAAGGAGATTAGCCATGCATGGTGCAAAGAAAATCAGATTTCATAGCCAAATACATCGTTATAATAGCCAAAATACCATAAAATACACCAAATACGGGGTATAAGTTCAAGAATTTATCACCAAATCTCCACTTTAAAGCCCAAAACTCCTTTAGAATAGGAAGAATAGCCTCTGGAATTTTTGAGAATTTTCCCCTGGAGAAATACGCACAGTAGCCGCTCCAAAAGCCCCAAAATACGCCAGAATACCCCCAAAACCCTAGAAATACGCTTTTATATTAGCATTGCGGGTTTGGGGGCTTAACGGGTTCGAAACCCGCTATCCAATACGCCAAAACCCGATCCAATAGCCGCCTCAAATCTTATCCGTCCGATCCAAAGCGGGATCACCTGTGGGCGCGTCACGTGGACTTGGAAATTTGCGCGAGCCCGCTCCGCTCAATGGATCCGAGTTTACGTCGGATTCAATCCACACCGTTCGATGAAAATGGGAAGTCATTGCGATCTCGCCACGTTGGCCGTGCGATATGTAAATCGCGATTTCCCTTTTGATTTCGAGCGGGGACGATTCACGTCGTTCGATCGAAATCGAACGGAGATTGCTTCGCCACGTCGCCCGCTACGCCGCTGAATTTGATTCGAATCGGAGTCCATCGCAGCCGTCTGCTCGAGCGGTCGGTCGACGAGATCACGCCATGCGTCCTCAATTGATCCCGCTTCCGCTCCGCGCTCAGACTTCGTCCGCCACCGTTGGATGCGAGATCAACGACCACAGCTGAGCCACGTCGCCCCCAGCGATTCGAATTCGAATCGATTTCGCTGAGGATGCGATCCGTTGGATGAAGCGGAGGGCGAGCGGATTGCCGCCACGTGGCCTATGAGATAGCGATCCGCAGCTGTGTTGAAGCGCAATATCAACCGTTCGATCGCCATCCAATGGCTGCCAGATGTCCACGTCGTTGCTGCTCTCCGATGCGATTTGGGACGATGGGAACCGTTGGATCTTAATCCAACGGTCTATATTAATTCCCGATGATAAATCGCTGCTGCCGTTGGATCGAGCGGGAAACGGCCGATGGCCGCCACGTGGCAGCTCCTGATTCGTCGGCGGCCGTATTTCGCGTATTTTGGTGCGTATTTCTCATTTTAAATAGTATTCTGCATTCAAAAATACACAGTAATTAGCACAGATCTCAGAAAAATACAAATAAATAGTCGTTGGAATCGTGAGATCAAGACGCTGCTAGGAAAAATATAAAAAGGCAGAAATACTCAATAAAATTCATGTTTTGTGCACAAATAGAGTAATTTCTCTAATAAATGATGATGAGAAAAATACGAATGCATTAGAGAACAATTAAGCATCATGTAGGCACAAAATAGGGCTAATTAGTGGGTTAAATACGCAATATTCACTTCGAATCAGTGTCTGATATAGATAAGGTGAAAGCGATTATCTATATCAGACTCCATATCGATCGGACCATGAAGGCCGAATATCTCACAGTGGAAGACTCATACGAGCTATGGTCTGCACTCGAGGATCGATACAAACATCAAAAAGATGTTATCCTTCCTCAAGCGTGCTACGAATGGGAGAACCTCTGTTTACAGGACTTCAAGTCTATTGCCGAGTATAACTCGGCATTATTCAGCATCACCTCATGCCTGAAGTTTTGTGGTGAAAGAGTGACGGAGGAACGCATGTTGGAGAAAACTTATACATCCTTCCATGAGAAGGATGTTATCCTCATGCAACAGTATTGTGAACGGAAATTCACAAAATACTCAGAACTTCTCTCATGCCTTCTGATGGTAGAACAGAACATAGACCTTTTGCTGGCAACCCATAACATGCGCCCTGCTGGCACTGCACCTGCGCCTGAAGCGCATAATATCTCCTCCCAGAAGAAGAAGAACAAACTCAAAAGCACACCCCCGAAGGGAAAAGCAATGAAGAAGCACGCTAGAGGTCCCCCTCCAAAGACCAACAATGATGGGAAAAAGAAAAATGTGTGAAAAAGGAAGGACACCGGCCAGGCATCTCCCCCCCAGGAAAGACTGGGAAGACAAATGCCACAGATGTGGCATGACTGGACACTGGTCCAGAAATTGTCGTACTCCATGCCACCTCCAGACTTGTATCAAGCTAGCCAGAAGCCTACTGTTGAAACAAACCTGGTGGAAAATGAAGACCTGGCTCCAACTCTGTTCATCACCGAGGATTTCTCGAACGATGACCTCCTAGACTGATGCTTTATCTATTTCTGCAAGCAAATGTAGTTGAAAAACAATTTTCTTTCTAGATGCTTGTTTTCTTTCAGCAGGTTACTTTTATTTCCAGATTTTGAATGAAATTAGCTTATCGTGCCTTATATTGATATACATTTCTTCTTTCTTGCTATAGATGGATAATAAATGCCCAGTGGACAGTGCTTCTACGCACACAATCCTTCGTGACATTAGCTTTTTTCAAAGCATCAATAACTACGATGGCACCGTAAATACCATTTCTGGACCATCAAGTATAATAGAAGGATCAGGGGAATCAAACATTTTGCTCCCCAATAAAACACAAACCTTAATAAAAGATGCTATTTTCTCTCCAAGCTCGCATATAAACTTACTAAGTTTCAGAGACATTCGTCTAAAGGGATACCACCTAGAAACGGTGGACAAACATGAAATTAATACTTGTATGTAACGCCTCTTAAAACGGTGCTAAAACCATCGTTGAGCGTTTTGAGAGACTCCCGTCAGGTCTCTATCATACAACAATTCGAGCAATGGAAGCTAATATAATTGAGCACCAGAAGTGCAAAAATCAACCAGAATTCCAACTCTGGCATAACAAACTTGGACACCTTGGATCGGCAATGATGCACCACATCATATCCCAATCCAGTGGACATAATTTAAAGAACCTGAAGTTACTTCAAAAGGGCGATTTTCCTTGTCCTCCTTGTTACAAAGGTAAATTGATTGCAAGACCATCTCCATTTAAAGTGGACTCAGAGTCTCCCAGCTTTCGAAAAAGAATATATGGAGATATTTGTGGGCCTATTCACCCCTCAAGTGGCCCATTCCAATACTCTATGGTACTAATAGATGTATCTTCTAAATGGTCATATGTGTGCCTATGATCGGCCCCGGAATCAAGACCCCGGGACAGATGTCGTTTTACTGCAAGCGCACAGTGTAAACATTGGCGAGCGGGTATCGTATCCACAGGGAGGAGGTGTCACACCACATATCGATCCTAGGCTGACTTAGGCTTCGATGTCTTATTGGTGGAGATGGATTATGGAGTTTCGTAATGGTGGTTGATGTGGAATGCGAGGGTGTCAATGTCAGCAATGCACATCAAAACACAAAAGAAAACAAACATAACAAAGAGAACGAGTGAGCAAAATATCACTAGGGTTTCGAGAATCCCCGCTAGGACTTCCGATTTTGGATAATAGGTTGAGGGTCCCTTCGTTAGACGATGGATGAGGGTAGGAGTGTCACATCCGTAGATGAGAACGAGTACTTAACTTTCGTTGTTCCTACTCATCTATAACATCCCTATACGAAGTCGTGCTCTTGCAGTTGGCCTCGCATGAGAATGCGTGCATTTAGCTTGACACTTGGTCCTGCCTCGTAATTCTATATCCACTCTCGTGATCTATGGAATGCGATGCCACACTATGGTTGGTTCTAGCAATCGGACTGCTCTCGTAGTCACCGACTAGCGGATCGAGGATTGGTGGTCGCCCTAGCTCTCGAGTCACTCTCGTAATCAAGAGCCCTAGAAACGGCCACTAAGCCCAAATCAGATTCGTGGAAATTCTCCCTAGGATATGGAGCCGCCTTCGCGATACTCCGATCCTGAGGCTAATCGCCTCAAAACCCTTGTTCAAACCACTATAGGGCAACCCTAGATTCATCCAACTAAGGTTTATTCTATCATCCAAACCTTAGAATCCTAGGGTTCATCCCTAATCCTAGCAATAGTTCTACTCAATCATAGGAAAAGATATAGGAACAATGGAAATCAACATCACAAGCAAGAATGAAAGATTCGCAACAAAAACAATTGAGAAATACAATAGAGAAGATTCAACAAAGGAGAAATGCGTAGCTAAATTGGATTCAATACAAAATTAGTGAGGAGGGGGTCGATGCGTAGACTAACCTCCAAAAGATCGTCTCCAAAGCTCAAAACGGGATCTCCCAACAAAAGAGGAGATGCCCTAACAATGGTTGCTTAATCCCTATATATAACCCCCATAAAACCCCCCAAAATAACCCTAAATTTAGTTAGACCCATGCCTGCTGCCCAGGTAGCTCGGGCAAGCATCTGCAGGTTGCTCGGTCGAGCACGGACGTTGTCTGCCCTAGCACAGATTCCAACACAGATTAGCCAACCTGCAGAAAATCCCTAGGGCTAATCCAACCTCCGTTTGCTGCGTTCTTGGTGGCGTTGGAATCGTTATGAAGTCTACTATATAGAAAACATATGATAAAAATATTGTAAAATCTCTGGTGATAGAAGATCATCAAAGAGTGAAGGGATGTCCTGAAATCTGCACTTTTTGGCCATTTCTACTCTGCTTGGCCAAGCAGCTTGGGTCGCTCGGTCGAGTGCCGCTTGGGTGCTTCAATCTTGGCTTGGTGGAATCGATGTCGCTCGGTCAGAGAAGGGCCGCTTGGTCGAGCGGTTGGTTGCTCGAGCGAATTAATGTCAAAACTTATAAAGAGTTTGTAGGCATAAATTGGAGCTCCCTTATGGCTAGCTCGGTCGAGCATTTGGGTTCGCTTGGCCGAATGGCCCCTTGAAGCTTTTTCCTTGCTCTACAGGATCACAGCTAGGTCGGGCGAGGTAGCCGGTCGACCGAGCGATCTGGGAAAGCTCTTGGCCTCTCCTTCACTCTTTCCATACTTACTTTATTTCTCCTTTGCTTCCTCTTCTTGCTCCTATCCAGCAACATGAACTGCTTGAACACGACGCCGTTGACGCTCCGACGTCGACGATCATGTCTTCCTCTCCAACATGCTCCAAATCGCTCGATATTCCCTGAAATGCATCAAAACGCTTGAGAAGTCAAATAGTTCCAATTATCAATATTAAAGCATATGAAACAGGGATTAAAGCGATCATTTTGATGTGTAAACAAATAGATATAATGTGTAATATTATGACAAATCAAAATCCCCCAAGCTTTCCTCTTACCCGTTCTCGAGGAAGACTAGTAAGAAGCGAACCCGGGAGAGGAATACAATGGAGAGGTGAGGTGATGGCGTGTGATGGAGACAAGGGGCTCAATCTTAAATTCAGCAAATATATGAACCCAAGGATGCAAGAATTTGTGAACACACACAAAAATGATTAAAACACACATTCACACAAAATACTTAATCTCGCTCAAATGAACATATAGTGGATTTCAATAAATGTAATGAACTTGATAATCAATGATATGAGAATAGCGTTACATCCTATCATACTTTATCATGAAATATACTAAGTTCATAGAAATGAAACCAGTGTCCACAACTCATTCTCTAAGTAGTATAAATATGTCATGATCAAACATTTTCAAGCATGCATGATTTTTTTGTTAAGCTTCATGGGATGAGTTAGTAAATTCAATTACGGTAAGACGTCACCATACTACGCCCGTTTCATGACTCCTAGAACCCATCAACTTTGTCAAGTCTCTATTCTATATAGAAAGTGGGGTAAGGATATGGAATTTTTCTTTTCACAATT
Organism: Scilla litardierei; assembly: GCA_030789695.1. Lineage (NCBI taxonomy): Eukaryota > Viridiplantae > Streptophyta > Magnoliopsida > Asparagales > Asparagaceae > Scilla > Scilla litardierei. The sequence continues at coordinate 176,557,611 of CM061138.1, forward strand.
GTTTTTGGCTGTACAATTTTCTTATAAACATATTTTTTCTTCCTTATATACACGAGATAACTCAATATATACAAGAGGCGACCTATGCATCCCAGACTAAACGGTCTTAGGGCATTGGGTTACAAAGAACCCCTAGGGCCTTTTGTTTAGGATATTTGTTTGATTTTTGTATTATTGGGATTTTTGCAAACTCATGTAAACGCGATGGAATGCAAAGCATGATCAAAGATCATTTATTTGGCTATGCACAAAAGAAAAGGAAAAAGCATAGAATCTAGACATGGCTCGGTTTCAGAAAGTCTAATCATCACTACTTTGGTTGTCGTAGGGTTATCATATCTCTTTTGAATTACTAAACATCCATGAAGCAATAGAATTATCAATCAAATCACGCATGAGTCAAATAATTTTCAGATTTTTGATTCATCCATTTTAGCTCAACTGTTTCGAGAATATGGTTGTGAAACTATGAATTCTACTATGAAAAAACATATTAACAATGACACTCTAATCAAGGAATTAAACTCTAATCTAACAGATATCAGAGTTCATAAAAAAATAAATTCACAATATTTCATAAGAAGTGAAGCATATGAGACATAAATATAGAAGTGGACATGGTTAATATGAAAGTTTAAAATGTGTTTCACGATGAAGCAAAGTGCGTGCACTGTGCACTCCCCCAAGCTTAAACGTCACAATGTCCTCAATGTGTGTATGACATGGATAGAGGACAACGACAAAATAGGAAGGTACGCAACAAAATAATATCTCTCCCTTAAGCTATTTCATATGATGCCCGTGTGGATAGATGTGCATAAAAATTGGGGAGAGAGGCAAAGTAAGCATTATAATATGAGAGTGGGAAATAATAGCATATACAGGGTTGAGTGCAAAAGATAATTGAGCAACCATCATATGGGGTAAATTTATTAAACTAGGAAAGCAATAAAATCTTATACGGTCCTCTCGCTGTCGAAAGGATTCGTGTTTATTTAAAGCATAAAATTCTACACTACAGCTACACTACTGGTTGATACCACCTGTAGCAAAAGGCAGATGTAATATCTTTGCCTGTGTAGGCAACTGCTCCAGATGATCCTTCCGTGGCTCTGCTAGGTGCCTGTCTCCACGGGCTCCATCAGATTCCAGCAACGTGGCTTCCAGCATCTCTTCAAGGACTCCGTCTGTACCCAGTAAGAGATAAGCCGCATCAATCAATCTGATGTGGGATATTTTTCCCCAAAATAAAAGTTTTCTAAAGAAGATCATCAAAAGAAATATATAAAGTAAAAATAGGTAGACGATACTCCCCTGAAAATATGTCTCTGCTCTCATGTACCATGACAGGCAGCTCCTCGTCATTCGTCTTGGTTTCTCCATGCAACTCCGGCGTATGGGTGTGGGTCTCATCAGGTGATTCTTTGCTATGCTCCTCGGCAGGTTCCTCAAGTAGTGACACATCTAAGCGTACCTCCGGTCCATAATCGTATGTGTCCTGCAAAAGGTATGATGTGTCAAAGATATCTGAATCAAAGTAAATATTGAATGGAATACAAGATTCAGAGATGGAATGGGTAAAAATATCTCCTTGAGTGGGAGCAGTAAGCTCTGGTGGGTGATCCTCTGCCGTAGTGCATGGTGGAGATGGTTGCGTGAGCTCAACTGAAGATGTGCAGTATTCGGGCTCCATGTGAATATCCTTATCCTCATCCCGAATAGTTTCCTCCTCAACGGTTTGCTCTGGTTCCACTAGCATGGCCTCCTTGCAATGCACTGTTTCGACCTCATCCTAGGTAGGTGCAGGTGACACTATAGGCTCAGGCATCTCTTCTGTGGTATAAAAATATATCTTGTCCCCCTCAACTCAAGCATGGACTCCATTATCAATGATACATGCAGAAGAGATGCGATGAGTAATAAAACTCTGAAATTTACGCTCAGAAGGATCACCTGCAACTAGCGTCATTGGACCGGTGGACCAAACTTCGTCCACAATGCTGCTCAATATGCTCGAGAATGTGTCCTCGTTCTCTCCCTCAAGCTCATGAGATGAAAAGTCCTACTGGTATCATCGACCACATGTTGCAGTTGATCAAGGGTCTCCTTCAGCTTGGCATAGGTTTCCTCATGTTGAAATTGAAGAGTCGCCCTGCTTTCCTCCATCCGTGCGAGTGCCAAATTGATGGGATGGTCCGGACTCAAAAGACAAACACGATTTTCATAATGTGTGTGTCCCGCCATGTCACAAGACTCGTAGTAGGCATAGCACTCTGAGTAGTGGTCATATCCATCCATCTGGTAGTATGGGTCATGTGGATAATATCAGTATTCTTCCATTGGAGCATCATACTGTGCCTAATAATCTTCGCCTGAATAATCCCAAAATTGTTCCATTGTACCTGAATAGTCCAAAAGAACCTAGAAAAGATATCAGTGGTACAAAGAGATAAAGATAATAATAAAGCAGATGGTAGGAAAAAATATCTCTTTTTGTTTCTTTTTATAAATTTTTGTTTTTATTCGAAGTCTAATAACCTAATTGTTATAAATAGATAGTATGTCGGAACGCCTCCCCGGCAACGCGCCAAAAACTTGATCGGCCCCGGAATCAAGACCCCGGGACGGATGTTATTTTACCGCAATCGCACGGTGTAAACAGTGGCGAGCGGGTATCGTATCCACATGGAGGTGGTGTCACACTACTTATCGATCCTAGGCTGACTTAGGCTTCGATATCTTATTGGTGGAGATGGATTATGGAGTGTCGTAATGGTGGTTGATGTGGAATGCGAGGGTGTTAATGTCAGTAATGCACATCAAAACACAAAAGAAAACAAACACAACAAAGAGAACGAGTGAGGGAAATATCACTAGGGTGTCAGGAATCCCCGCTAGGACTTTCAGTTTTGGATAACAGGTTAAGGGTCCTTTCGTTAGACGATGGATGAGGTAGGAGTGTCACATCCGTAGATGAGAATGAGTACTTAACTTTTGTTGTTCCTACTCGTCTAGCGCATCCCTATGCGAAGCCGTGCTCTTGCAGTCAGCTTTGCATGGGAATGCATGCATTAAGCTTGACATTTGGTCCCGCCTCGCAATTCCGTATCCACTCTCGTGATCTACGGAATGCGGCGCCACGCTATGGTTGTTTGATCTGGATCCTAGCCTAGGGGGGTGAATTGGCTAATAAAATAATTCGTGTAACTCACGAACAAACACTTGCAGTTATAGCAGCACAACCAGAGTAAAAGATAGACAATCACAGAGTACGCACAGATATACCCTGGTTCGGTCGTTCCAATGACCTACTCCAACCCCCAAAGCAGATACTAGTATTGAATAGCGCAATAGGTACAAAACCACAAGTTAGAGCACGCTCAGAGCACCCTCTACGTCTCTACACTCGCCAGGCTCTCAGTACCCCACTCACTGTATTTTCTCTCACTATCAATCCTAGTAACGCTTTCTACCAGCTAGTCCCAAACTAGCTGGGTCCCACTTGTCTAGCCCCAACCAGACAAGTCCCAAAATAGTCACAAGAATAGGTAAAGTTTCCCCTACAGAGAACGTTACACTAAGACACGAAAATAAAGAGTAAAGGGTTTAGAAATGCTCAGTTCATGTCCGTGTAGGCGTCTCTATCAATCAGCACTTCGTCAGCTTCAATCTAACGCAAACGGTGTCTCGATCCGACTCCTGGATGTCAAATAGCACACTGGTCTGTGTGTATAGCAATCACAGTTCAACTTTAATTGTCAACCGTCGGTGCGCTCAGCAAGCCTAAAAAACAATCCACGTCAGCAGGAGATTTTTGCGTTTAGTTTCCGCGTGATTCGGTTGCCACGTCAGCCCGAAAATCTTTCGCTTCGTCTTGATCCCCTCGTTTCACCTAGGGCATGCATGCGAATTTGTTTTCGTCGATGGCGGAGGATTGACGGTAGACTCCGATGAGCGGATGGATGGTCGAGCACTCCATGCCGACTTCGACTTCGAGGCGGCGTTATCTCGTTTAGTGCAGAGGCGGTCTCTCGTCGACGATGTCTTCCTAGGGCAGCGACGACAGCTTGAAGGCACAGCAACGGCGGCGGCGAGCTTCACCTCGACGTGCAGTGGTTCTGGGTTAGTCCTCAGCCTGATCCCCTTCGACAGGGAGGCACCGACGCTCCGTTCTTTCTCTCTGAGTGTTTGGGTATGCAAGTAGCGGCCTCTTCGTTCAGCTCGACTTTGACGAACTCCGGTGGCAGTCTCCGAGTTCTCGTTTTTTCAACGGTGACAGCGGCTACCACGTCTCCTCGTCTGTCCGTTGTGAATTAGAGTATACAGCACGGCAGCAATGGCTTCTTCGAGATCTCGTCGGCGAGCAGCAGCGAAGATCAGTTTTATCGATGGCGATCTTCGAGCGACGTCTTCTTGACAGCGTTCGACTCCAGTGCTCAGCGACGGCGGGGCTTGCAACAACGGCGGGCTTCTTCGCAGCAACCATCGCCGATGGCGAGGGCTTCGATAGCAATGGATGGTGTCTACGGCGATGGTTCAAACGCAGCGGCGCTCCTTTGATTGTTGAGACAGCGGCGATGACACACAGCCGGCGGCCTTCTTTGGTGAGAAGACTCTGACAGCAAGCTCTGGGCGATCGGCGGCAACGTGATGAGCTAGAGGGCAAAGCTTGAAGACAGCACCGATGGGATGATGAGTTTTGTAGAACGTTTGGCCTAGGAAAATATAGGAGGAGGTTTGTGAAAAGAAATTGTTTGCGTGGGCTCCTCTTGTTTGAAGATGATATGTGGCTTGGTTCTTCGGCCAAGGATTGTTGTGGCTGGGAGATCTTTGCGTGAAGTACACTTTTAGAAGAAGCTGATGGCTTAAAGATATAGGCTAGGGTTTTCAGCCGTACTTGGTATTTTGTAGCCCCATTGGACGTTTTTTATTGTGTATGCCACCTCTAGGGTTAATAGGAGGAGGGGTTTTTATAGAGGAGCTTAGGGTTTTTTAAGAAGTAGTTGGGATTTTGGGAAGATTTGTAGATGTTCGAATAGGAATTTGGTATAGACAAATAATTGCAAATCTAACCAAAAGATTTGATCAAATCCCTTTTGAATTCAAATTTGGCTCCATCCCTTTTTCTCTTTGGACTAAGTCCACCATGCTATATGAATAGATTTTTGACCAAGTCCACTTTGCTTAGGCCAAAGCTCTCTCTCTCTCTCTCTCACCCAAATAGCTATATGAATAGCAACTCCTTCAAATATAACGTTTCCTCAATCATGAAACACACTAAGCATACACGTCAGATATAACGACACGTTTGTCATCATCAAACCAAGATCCTAGATCGTTGCTTCCAACAATCTCCCCCTTTTGGTGATGACAAACTCATAAAAGATTTGAGCAATAAGTATGGGTGTGTGAAGTGTGTTGAAGGGTGTAATTCAATATGAATCATAGAATAAGAAATTCAAGTATAACATCATAGCATGCACAACAATATAACAAATATAGAAGCATGCTCCCCCTTATCTTAAGCTCCCCCTTCAACAAATAATACCGACATCAAGTCTGTCAAATCTTTCTTTTCTTTCTCCCCCTTTGTAATTTTTGGATATGGATGACGTTTGTACACCTTTGTAGGGGATGTACGAGGGAATACGGACCTCGAACGTCTTGTACACGAAGTCGTGTGCAAAGGGAATCTGTTCCCTTGCGGAGAGGATCTCTAGATGAGTGGGAAAGTCGCATTATATGTGCATAAGTGCATGCGACATATGGCTAATAAAGGGGGAATATCTTAAGCTTATGTTGTGCCATGCATATGGTACAACTTAAGCTTATGTTGTACCATGTATGATGGTACACTTTAGTTAAATTGTTCCAAAGGAACAATTACTCCTAAAATAACTACCTTGGGGGCTATAAATAAGACCCAAGGCTTAGCCATTTCCTTACACTTTTGCATGGTATTCATGCCTTGCATTTCATTTTAGCGAAGCTCTGCCGAAATCATTCCTCTCTCTTTATCCAAGTTCTTAATCTAAAAGTAGAGATTTAGATTGTGGATTCAGTAGCCTTACTCCGTTCGTGAGAAGACACGATCCGTCGTGGCGAATCAGAAGGCGAAGTTCCGAGACTACCGTGCCGCATACGCAAGCGTAAGTCTTAACTTCATTTATCGATCCTAACGCTGTTTTGACAGGATCCCACAGTAATCACCAAAAGTGGCTTAATGAAGTCACAACCAATATTCCATGCAAAAATAAACCATTATTAAATGTAGCATGCAATGTGCATGAGTTTTCCAAAAAAATAGACAATTCAAGCGCATAGAATTTCATAACACGACTTCCCACCTTTGTGTAAGTGTAGTGATATAGACAATAAAGTACTAGGGGAGATTCAATTTCAGAAAATCAACCAAATCAATCCACATTTTCCAATTTTTCATGAATATCACTAGGATTGATTTTTCCCACCTCATCAAAGATGAGTTCAAGTTACCGAACCCCAAAACATGGTCTAAAAGGACTTTTAAATGTGGGGTGGTATTGCTTGACGAGTAATATACATCAATGCTAATGATTACCCATGTAGCATAAGTTGGATACTCGTGGGTTGTGAATTAGCCATGAAGTGTATCCATTTTTCATACGGAGCAAATATAGTTTTTTTTAAATTCTTTTGTGCTCAATTTTAATTCATGGCTAAACACTTCATATCCCTTAGAAAATTCAGAAATTAATTATTCCTACATTCACTTTCCATTATTCTTCAAAAGAATCTCCAAAAGCACTAAAAAGTCAATTATCGTGAAAGTGCAAATGTAGGTGTCGAAGTCAAATTTGAAATTTTTGAGATATGTCATGGCTACTAAAAAGATAACAACATGTTCATGTAGCTACAACAATAATGAATTAACTTCTACAAGGGATAGATTTGATCATACATACAATACCGCTTAAGATAAATCATAAAGGGTATTCTTTTAAGCTCATTTTTTTTGAAATTTTGGGTTTTCAATTTTTTTTTCAGAAATAAAACATTAAAAATCATGCAAGCAAGCACACAAAACAAAATAAATCAAGCACACAAAACAATCTATGAAGGTATGCAATGAAATGCAAAGAGGGATAAAAATTATACCTTCTCATCGCTATTTGGCTAAGGAGCTAGAAATAGAATGAGACTTTAATAATTTGCTCCTCGCCAAACCTCCACCTTACCTACATAAAAGGTGTTAAGTGTGACCTTGGAATCCAACAACGTCCACTAGTGTTAGCCAATATTGTTTTAGGAACCCACACTTGTTTAAACTTGATATTTGTGTTCCTAAATTTACAATAATATGATGTGTGGCCTACACTATCACAAGTAAAGCACTTTGCATATTTGTTCTTTGCAATAGAGGGTACATTGTGGAATTTCTTGAATTTTTGCTTTTCAACGTTTTTCAGACCAAAACCAAGTCCTCTTCTATTATTGCCATATAATTGATTATCTAAAATATTGTCCAACGATTGTTTTCTCATAGAGAATTTCTTAATGGCCACTTCAAGATGAGAGACTTTGATTTTTAATTGTTTATTTTCTTCCACAAGCATAGTGCATTTACTAACGAAAGCCAACTTGTTTTCTTTTTCCTTCTTTTTATATTCAATTGTTTTGTTTTTAAGATCGTTATCTAGCATGCAAAATTTATCCTTAAGCTCTCTTATTTCATATTCTTTTTCAGCTTCGAGCTTCATTAAATCTTGTTTAAGCATGCTATTTTGGTTTAATAATGAGGAACAAGAAATACAAGGAGCAATTTCATCAAAGCTAGCTTTTTCCTTCTTCATGATTTCAATAGTAGACTTACATGCATTAAGTTCAATTTTAAGCTTTTCATTCTCTTTAAACACCTTATCATCTCTAACTTGCATGTCATAGTTCTGATTTTGGAGACATTCAATAGTGAACTTGTCACGCACCGCTTCCCAAAATGGACGGAGGCGAAGCGTGACTAAGGCCCGCTTAGGCCAGAGCTGAGAAGCTCGGACCCAATAAGCGTCTGTAGAGGTACCATTTAAAAAGATTTTCAGGTTCTTGCATTAATATAGTTCGAAACAACAGAAAGTACAGAAAGGAAGTTGCATTCATTAAATTAGAGATATAATATCCAACAAGTACAAAGTCTAAAAAGAAGCCTAAGGGTGGCAACAAACTATCTAAAAGCAACTGAAAGTAGTAACCTCAGAAAGTGACGACTAAAAGACCTCAAGGTCTGGTTCTCGTCGGGCACGTACTCTGGTCGACGTCCTCGGCTCCACGTACTCCAGCGAAACTGCCTCGTCCACGATCTCTGGCTGAACACCTGACGTACAGCACCACAAGAAGGAACTGTACGTCAGGTAAAGTCTACAAGAAGGGTTAGACTTTACTGCAAGTGCACCGAACTTTAAACAACGGTTTACTGGTTGATTAGCATGCTGAGGTTCTATTACACAACAGTTTACTGGTTGATTAGCATGCTGTGGTTATAACAGAGAAACTCAACAGGAAGTAACGTAGCAGGAAAGTAAAACGCAGCAAGTAGTAGTCGTAGCGTGTGCTACGAACTACGGGACTAACCTACAGGTGTCATGACAAGACGGGACGGGACGGGACAAGACAAGACAGGACAAGTGAGACACGAAAGGGTTCACGCCTTACGGTTCGAGGGGGATCAGACCCTCTTGCCGTGCGCACGCTCAACCCAACCCCAAACCCAGGAACTCAGGACAAGATTTACAGGGATCACTTCCGCTAGGGAAAGCATCCGAAACGCCCGAAGGCTTTTTGTGTAACAGGGATCACTTCCGCGGGGGAAAGCATCCGAAACGCCCGAAGGCTTTTTGTGTAACAGGGATCACTTCCGCGGGGGAAAGCATCCGAAACGCCCGAAGGCTTTTTGTATCACGGGGATCACTTCCGCTAGGGAAAGCATCCGAAACGCCTGCAGGCTTTTGTATAACAGTCACGGGGATCACTCTCGCATGGAGAGCATCCGAAACGCCCGAAGGCTTTTTGTATAACAGTCACGGGGATCACTCTCGCATGGAGAGCATCCGAAACGCCCGAAGGCTTTTTGTGTAACAGGACACGACATGACAAGTGTAGGGAGTTGTTATTCTAGGGTGTCCACACGCACACACACACATGATAGCCCTACAATATCAAAAGTTGTTGTTGTCAGGCTCAGACTTCGTCGTCAAGTCTGAGCCGTCAGGAGTCGTCACGGACGCTATCATTTCACGTCCGGTTCTATTTGTTCACAGTTAACAATTCTAACCAACTAGGGCCTAAGCACGGCCAAAAGTGCAAGTGGATACACTTGCCTGCGATGGCGAGTGTGTCGTCCGTCCGGGGCGTCTCGTCCAGGCGTCGCGTCCGCGGTAGTCCGTCTGAAACAGGTCATGGCGACGGGGTCAGGTCGCGTTTTTCAATAATCCTATTTAGGTTCATTTCTAGGTTATCGGGACTACCCTATTTGTCAAAGTCACAATTTGGTGTTCTTGTTCAGCCTAAATCGACCACTACACTATATGCACAGAAAATTGTCCGATGGTCGATTTTCTACAGTGACAACATTTTACTGATGTGAAAAAGTAAATTTAATTGTAGTTGTCCAGTTTTAGTTTAGGGTTCAGTTTTGCTACGGTGTGGGTTTTACTACTCGTTAGGGAAACTAACCTCGTAATGTCGTCCAACAAGCGGAAGTCGGGTCTGAACGGCGAAACGTCGGCGTCGTCTGGAACTCCTCGGCCGCGGGTAGCGCAGCGAGGTACCTCTGGACAGCGGGGTGATGACGTGAAATCAGCGAGCTAATCAGCGATCTCCCTCCCCGTTGCGAGTAGCGCAACGGTTCTTCACGATATCGGCGACGTCGGCTAAAAGTACGTGCGTGCGGCAATGCACGTGAACTTCGAGAGTCCAAGGGGCTGTTGGTAGATGAAGTGGGACCAAAGAAAGATGCTCGGCCCGGTGGATGGCCGACGGCGTGAGCGCACGGCGGTGGGCGGCCGTGAGAAGCCGGGGAGGACAGATTCGTGCCACGTCCGTTGTTGCGCGTCTCAGTGAAATTCCAGAGACGAACAGCGGAAACGGGAAACTGCAGTGGGTAAAGGACTTCAAGACGAAGCCAACGGCAGTGGAGTTGTCACCGGGGGTGGTCGGAGGTGGCCGTGCGCGGGCGGCGAAGTTCAGCTTCCAGATCTGTGAAAAACAGCGGATGCGACGTGTTCCGACGAGGATTTCGGGAGCTACAGATGGGCTATGAGCGTGAGGAAAATTGCAGTTGGTAGGTGGTTTCGATAGGAATCCAACGGCGGTAGGGTGGTCGTCGTAGGTGGCCGGATGGCCGGTGGGCGTGAGTTTTTCCGGCGGTGGCGCAGATCTGTAAAACTGTCGTTTGGGTTGTGTTTGAAAGCGTTTTGAGGGAGATAGAGATGAGGGAAGAGAGTAAGGGGAGGTGGAGATGCTTGGGGGGTCAGAGAGGAGTTGATCGGGGGTGGTGGTCGCCGGAGGGGGTGGCCGGAGGTGGCCGGCCGGTGGTGTTTTCCGGCGGGGCGCAGTTCTGGCCAAAAACTGTGTTTTGATGTGTTTTTGATGGGTTTCAATGGAGTTTTGAGGGGTTTCAATGGAGGGAGATGAGAGGAGAGAGGTTGCAGGTGTTAGGGGAGGTCGAGGGGGATCCGAGGGAGGCGGTGGCGGCTTCCGAAGATCGCCGGAGAGAGGTGGCCGGCCGTTGGAGCCGGGTGATGCCAAGTTTGGCCATGGTGGAGGTTCTTGGGTGTTTCAATGGGGAAGGAGAAGAGGGAGGAGGGAGAGAGGAGAGAGAGGGTGGTGGCCGGAGTTGGGGGGCTGGTGGTGGTTGCCGGCGGCTGGATGAAGGAGGAAGTCGGCGGCCAATGGGTTCATGCGTGAGGTTGAGGGTTTTGGCCATGGGTTCATTTTGAGAGAAGGGTTTTGATATATGGCTTTGGGATTTTGGTTAATTGGGAGAGAGATAGAGATAGGAGGAGTGGACTTAGGGAAAAGGAGGAGTGCACATAGTGGTTGATATCATCCCATTGATACGTATGAGACAATTAAGGGATTTGGTTTAATTTGAATTTCAAATAGATTAGGGGCTAATCAACGGTTGAAAATTGATTAGGGGATATCTTCCACTACAGGCATCGGAAAAATAATCTGAAAATACCGGGATGATCGTGGAGACGAGAAGTACGGGGCTACGGTGTCCGATCATGCGTAACGCCTACCAAGAATTTACGTAAAATTGGAAACGGCGTTTTGAGTCAAATGACTAAAACGCCCCTATCGTTCAAAGTCGTTTTGCGAGAAAACGAGCCGTCCAACGACGTTCCCAAAAATTACAATAAAATCCAACACCCCGAAACGATCGCAATGGCATATCACATCGCATATGCCGGAGCTCAGCAACAACCAAATAAAATACGTGCACGATAAAGCACGTGCACGCAGGAAAAAAATACGAACGGTCGGAAAGCGGCCGTTACATTCTACCCACCTTAGAAATGATTCCGTCCTCGGAATCACTCATACTAAGACTAATTACAAAATTTATAAATACCTAAGCTTATAACTCCTATCCTCCACTCCATGATCTCTGATCATTAAAACTTCAATATCGTTCCTCCAATAATCCATCATGACCCTTCTTTTCACTGGGCAAAGCCACGACTAAACTCACCTCCTAATACTTAGCTATAGATCCATCACTACTGTTCCAATTTCCAACTCCAAGTTCTCATAAAAATAATAATCATCTTCTGATATCGTACCACTCCACTAAACATCATCATCGCTCATTAATATCTTTTAAATTTCTAAATCTTTTCCCAACATTAATAAATCTCCAAAAAAATGAGATTCTAGTCATCCACCAATCCAAGACAAAAACATTTGTCTATCTTATAATACCTTCGCAAATCAACAATCACCGTGTCTTCAATACATTCTTGTCACATCTTCCCATAAATTTTATCCACCAATTAATTTGGACTATCAAGACCACATCTCATCCTACTCACTATACTAATCCCAACCAATAGTAAGTCCACCTACCTAACCATTCATTTATCCCAACACGCCGTGTTACTCCCAATGTTTTCTCACGTCAACTCAACAATCAAGTTTCGATGCTAATAAAAGCTCTACTCAATCTCATGATCACCCTAACTCCTACCATACTCCGTAGCCATCCCTATCTACCATTCGTCTAAGCCTCCAATCTGATAAGTTCTCATCTTCACGCATATAATCTCATTCAACCAGAATTCTCCATTGAGTCCGTCACACATCGGTATTATAAATAAGTCTTGGACAGCTCACTCTTTTCATCCGAAAGAAATCTATTCCAATATCCCATCGTTCCAAAATCGGTCAATCATTGCTATAACAAATCTCATCTCTCCCTTAGTCTACCCGCAAACAAAATCCTATAACGATAATAGCTAGTCCCAATAATATAACCATCATAAACGTAGAAATCTCTAAGGGTGAAAGAAGAGAAGGGAAGGAAACTTAAGACCAAAGACACATTTTTAAAACATTTGGAAAAAAACGTGTGGAGTCGTGGTAATGGATGGGGAAGGATAATTGATTTGTGATCTTGTGAGCTAATTTCAAAAACTTTAAAGGTTTGGTGTAAAAGAAAAACAAAATTTTAATACAATCACACGCAGTCAAAGATAAGCTATTCTATAATCGCGAAAAACTACGTCTAAGGAAATTGCCTGCTATGACGCTATTCATATACGTTTGAATACGGTCATTCAGACAACTTCAATCCTATCATGGTTAACACTGAGTACACATTCAAGACACAGAAGGCAATCATCAGGATCCTAACGATGACACGCTCATACAGGTCTACATACTTTACCTATACTCATGCATCTCTACAACATCACCTAACAAGGGCCTAATCTTATACCGGAGATAGCATGGACAACTACAAGGACTAATGTCTACACCAAATAAAGGAAACAGAAACCAAAAGTGTAACGAAATAAATCGGAAAGAACGAGTTCAAATAGGGCGGGGTAAGAAGATGGTTGGTTGGATGGAACAAAATTATTTTAAAATGATTTAACTATGTAAGAAGGATTTTGTGCAAATTATGGTATCACATACTTTTAAAATATATATATATATATATACTTAATAGTGGACAGATGTAGCAATTTAAGATTTTGGAAAAAGTAAGACGAAGGAAGGATGAGTAGGGTGAGAACGATTGTTTTGCAAATGAAGATAGGTTTACACAAAGATTTGAAATGTGGTCACGAAGAACATAAACCTGATATAAAATAATTGGAGTTCCCTCTAGTTTAGAAAATATTTTAAAAGTATGTACGGTAAGTGATTAGAAAAATTTTTTTTTTTGTGTAGTTTAGAAAAGTAATATATATATATATTGGATTATAGAATTTGATAATAAGGTTTAAAAACTGAAGTATGGAAGATACCGATTTGAAAATAGGCACGAGATAGTAAAATAATTTTACGACCAAGGAGGTTTTAAAATCGGTGAAAGAATTTTAACTCAACCAAAAAAAACAAGAAATTTTAAAATATATAATGTACGGGTTTTCAAAGAAATCAAGCTAGAGCGAAAAAAAAACTTAATAATAAATTTCGAAAATACCTTTAGGGGAAGCAGAATAGGCCAAGGAAGGGATTCGAAGGATCAACGATAATCGTCCGAAAACGATCACGGGATTCGGAAGAAAGGAAAATGTTCGCATGTTGGTTACACATAGGATAAGATGCAAAGGCTACGATGGGACCCTACGATCGATAACACAAAAGTGTAATGATCAGAGAGACGCTAGAAGTCAGGGGTCCTAATTATCGGGTCGTCTAAAGATTAGGATAACTCAGCTCTAAGACTTCCTAATGAGCTAGACTATATTCAGGATCTAAACGGGAAGGTTCCTAAGAGAATCAAGGTTACGTTCTACTGGGCCCGACGTCGATGAGCCCGAGCGAACGATTAAAAGAGAGGGGCTCCAGAAATCTAACACAGTCAGAATCAAATGGGGATGCTAAGGTAGTCTAGGATGAGGACGACTAAATCTTAACCAAGGCGTCAGACTATCAAACCTGGGCGTCTATCTAAGTCTTCCTACTATCTAAGACTGGGAAACTAATTCAGACTTGTACGTGGATATTAAATGAATGCGGTACTTTTATTGTTCCGAACTTTTGCATGACCTGCATGGGCCACCACTAAAACCTGTCACGCCCCGCTTCCCAAAATGGACGGAGGCGAAGCGTGACTAAAGACCGCTTAGGCCAGAGCTGAGAAGCTCGGACCCAATAAGCGTCTGTAGAGGTACCATTTAAAAAGATTTTCAGGTTCTTGCATTAATATAGTTCGAAACAACAGAAAGTACAGAAAGGAAGTTGCATTCATTAAATTAGAGATATAATATCCAACAAGTACAAAGTCTAAAAAGAAGCCTAAGCGTGGCAACAAACTATCTAAAAGCAACTGAAAGTAGTAACCTCAGAAAGTGACGACTAAAAGACCTCAAGGTCTGGTTCTCGTCGGGCACGTACTCTGGTCGACGTCCTCGGCTCCACGTACTCCAGCGAAACTGCCTCGTCCACGATCTCTGGCTGAACACCTGACGTACATCACCACAAGAAGGAACTGTACGTCAGGTAAAGTCTACAAGAAGGGTTAGACTTTACTGCAAGTGCACCGAACTTTAAACAACGGTTTACTGGTTGATTAGCATGCTGAGGTTCTATTACACAACAGTTTATTGGTTGATTAGTATGCTGTGGTTATAACAGAGAAACTCAACAGGAAGTAACGTAGCAGGAAAGTAAAACGTAGCAAGTAGTAGTCGTAGCGTGTGCTCTGAACTACGGGACTAACCTACAGGTGTCATGACAAGACGGGACGTCGTGACGGGACAAGACAAGACAGGACAAGTGAGACACGAAAGGGTTCACGCCTTACGGTTCGAGGGGGTATCAGACCCTCTTGCCGTGCGCACGCTCAACCCAACCCCAAACCCAGGAACTCAGGACAAGATTTACAGGGATCACTTCCGCTAGGGAAAGCATCCGAAACGCCCGAAGGCTTTTTGTGTAACAGGGATCACTTCCGCGGGGGAAAGCATCCGAAACGCCCGAAGGCTTTTTGTGTAACAGGGATCACTTCCGCGGGGGAAAGCATCCGAAATGCCCGAAGGCTTTTTGTATCACGGGGATCACTTCCGCTAGGGAAAGCATCCGAAACGCCTGCAAGCTTTTGTATAACAGTCACGGGGATCACTCTCACATGGAGAGCATCCGAAACGCCCGAAGGCTTTTTGTATAACAGTCACGGGGATCACTCTCGCATGGAGAGCATCCGAAACGCCCGAAGGCTTTTTGTGTAACAGGACACGACATGACAAGTGTAGGGAGTTGTTATTCTAGGGTGTCCACACGCACACACACACACATGATAGCCCTACAATATCAAAAGTTGTTGTTGTCAGGCTCAGACTTCGTCGTCAAGTCTGAGCCGTCAGGAGTCGTCACGGACGCTATCATTTCATGTCTGGTTCTATTTGTTCACAGTTAACAATTCTAACCAACTAGGGCCTAAGCACGGCCAAAAGTGCAAGTGGATACACTTGCCTGCGATGGCGAGTGTGTCGTCCGTCCGGGGCGTCTCGTCCAGGCGTCGCGTCCGCGGTAGTCCGTCTGTAACAGTTCATGGCGACGGGGTCAGGTCGCGTTTTTCAATAATCCTATTTAGGTTCATTTCTAGGTTATCGGGACTACCCTATTTGTCAAAGTCACAATTTGATGTTCTTGTTCAGCCTAAATCGACCACTACCCTATATGCACAGAAAATTATCCGATGGTCGATTTTCTACAGTGACAACATTTTACTGATGCGAAAAAGTAAATTTAATTGTAGTTGTCCAGTTTTAGTTTAGGGTTCAGTTTTGCTACGGTGTGGGTTTTACTACTCGTTAGGGAAACTAACCTCGTAATGTCGTCCAACAAGCGGAAGTCGGGTCTGAACGGCGAAACGTCGGCGTCGTCTGGAACTCCTCGGCCGCGGGTAGCGCAGTGAGGTACCTCTGGACAGCGGGGTGTTGACATGAAATCAGCGAGCTAATCAGCGATCTCCCTTCCCGTTGTGAGTAGCGCAACGGTTCTTCACGATATCGACGACGTCGGCCAAAAGTACGTGCGTGCGGTAATGCACGTGAACTTCGAGAGTCCAAGGGGCTGTTGGTAGATGAAGTGGGACCAAAGAAAGATGCTCGGCCCGGTGGATGGCCGACGGCGTGAGCGCACGGCGGTGGGCGGCCGTGAGAAGCCGGGGAGGACAGATTCGTGCCACGTCCGTTGTTGCGCGTCTCAGTGAAATTCCAGAGACGAACAGCAGAAACGGGAAACTGCAGTGGGTAAAGGACTTCAAGACAAAGCCAACGGCAGTGGAGTTGTCACCGGGGGTGGTCGGAGGTGGCCGTGCGCGGGCGGCGAAGTTCAGCTTCCAGATCTGTGAAAAACAGAGGATTCGACGTGTTCCGACGAGGATTCCGGGAGATATAGGTGGGCTATGAGCGTGAGAAAAATTGCAGTTGGTAGGTGGTTTCGATAGGAATCCAACGGTGGTAGGGTGGTCGTCGTAGGTGGCCGGATGGCCGGTGGGCGTGAGTTTTTCCGGCGGTGGCGCAGATCTGTAAAACTGTCGTTTGGGTTGTGTTTGAAAGCGTTTTGAGGGAGATAGAGATGAGGGAAGAGAGTAAGGGGAGGTGGAGATGCTTGGGGGGGTCAGAGAGGAGTTGATCGGGGGTAGTGGTCGCCGGAGGGGGTGGCCGGAGGTGGCCGACCGGCGGTGTTTTCCGGCGGGGCGCAGTTCTGGCCAAAAACTGTGTTTTGATGTGTTTTTGATGTGTTTCAATGGAGTTTTGAGGGGTTTCAATGGAGGGAGATGAGAGAAGAGAGGTTGCAGGTGTTAGGGGAGGTCGAGGGGGATCCGAGGGAGGCGGTGGCGGCTTCCGAAGATCGCCGGAGAGAGGTGGCCGGCCGTTGGAGCCGGGTGATGCCAAGTTTGGCCATGGTGGAGGTTCTTGGGTGTTTCAATGGGGAAGGAGAAGAGGGAGGAGGGAGAGAGGAGAGAGAGGGTGGTGGCCGGAGTTGGGGGGCTGGTGGTGGTTGCCGGCGGCTGGATGAAGGAGGAAGTCGGCGGCCAATGGGTTCATGCGTGAGGTTGAGGGTTTTGGCCATGGGTTCATTTGTGGAAGATAGAACAATCAAAATGAGATGAGGATGTAAAGGTTTTTCTCCGATGATTTCATTATCAAAATAGGCTATATTTATAGTCGAAACCTAATTAAAAAGCATCTCTTCATATCCCACTAATAGGTAACCTCCTAATAAAGATGACTATTGGTATTCCCCACTAGTAGGTAACCTCCTAATAAAGGTGACTATTGGTATTCCCCACTAGTAGGTAACCTCCTAATAAAGGTGACTATTGGTATTTCCCACTAGTAGGTAACCTCCTAATTAATTTACATAATGCAAACAACAAGATTAATTCCAACATTCACCCCTTTAATCTTGTTGCTGTTTTTGTTTCCTGCAGTCCGATTTTTTGACGCATCTCCAAGAACTTGACTCTTCCAAGTGGCTTCGTCAAAATATCGGCGAGCTGATTTTCCGTGCTCACGTGCACTACTACAACATTTCCTTGTTTAACACATTCACGAATGTAGTGATATCTCGTGTCAATGTGCTTGCTTCTGTCATGGTAGACTGGATCCTTACAAAGCGAGATTGCAGACTTGTTGTCCACCTTGAAAGTGAATTTGACTGAATCCATCTTCACCAAGTCTGCTAGTAACCGCCCAAGGCATACTCCTTGTTGGGCTGCGGTTGCGGCTGCGATATACTCGGCCTCGCATGAAGACAACGCCACAATCTTTTGCTTCTGTGAGGCCCAACTAATCATGCTAGAGCCGAGGAAGTAAACCCACCCCGTGGTGCTCTTTCGATCATCCACATCCCCAGCAAGATCAGCATCACTAAAACCAATGAGATGTGGATCTTCCTCCTCCTTTGCATAGAAGCAACCGAGGCGCAAAGTGCCCCGTAAGTATCGAAGAATTTGCTTCACAGCTGCTATGTGCTGTGTGGTTGGTGCTTCCATGTAGCGGCTCACTATCCCAACCGCATACGAAATATCTGGCCTTGTGTGCACGAGGTATCTCAACATCCCAACTATGCTCCGATAGTTGGTGGCGTCAACTGGAGGATTAGGACTCACCTTGCTGAGTTTGAGCCTTGCTTCCATAGGGGTTTGACAAGAGTTGCATTCCACCATCCCATTCTTGTCAAGGATACTAGCCGCATATGCCGATTGACACAGCGAGGTCCCTTGTGATGATTTCTCCACTTCAATCCCAAGGTAGTAGCTTAGAAGCCCAAGATCACTCATAGAAAAGAGCTGCTTCATTTGGGTTTTGAACTCTGCTATATCAGAGACATTTGACCCCGTTATGATAAGGTCATCGACATACACCCCAACTAGCAAGTTGGAGCTTCCCACGCTCTTCTTGTAGACTGCATGTTCTTGTGGGCATCTTTCGAAGCCAAGAGTGGTGAGGCTCTTGTCCAACTTCGAGTTCCAAGCTCGTGGAGCTTGGCGCAGTCCATAGAGAGATTTCCTCAACTTGAGTACCTTTTGCTCATTTCTTTCTTCAACAAAGCCAGGGGTTGAGAGACGTATACCTCCTCGATAAGGTCGCCGTTGAGGAAGGCTGATTTGACGTCCATATGATGTACCTCCCATCCTCTTTGCGCCGCCAAAGCCAAGATTAACTTCACGGTTTCAAGCCTCGCCACAGGTGCAAAGACTTCATTAAAATCCACCCCTTGGCGCTGAACATATCCCTTCGCGACGAGCCGGGCCTTGTGTTTAACTACCGCTCCTGTTGAGTCCTTCTTCACCTTGTAAACCCATCTAAGTCCGATAGGTTTGTGTCCAGCTGGTAGGTGTACTAACTCCCAGGTGTTGTTGCTAACAATAGACTCAAGCTCTTCCCTCATCGCAAGCCTCCAACACTCATGTTGTTTGGCTTCAATATGACTTGCAGGCTCCTCTGCAGTCATTAAGAGTATCTCTTCATCTCCCTCTTCTTGTTGGTAGATATCTTCGAGAGAGCGATACTTCTGCGGCACCATGGATGAGGAGGTAGGAGTTTCCGGAGAAGAACCACCGGTGAGTGTAGTTGGGGAGTTCGGCAGCGGCTCAGAGGCAGTTGAGATCTCCCGGGTGGGTGACTGGCTGGAGTCAGTAGATGCCGTAGTTTCGCGTCGATCTTCGGGATTTTCTGGGGCTCCTTCGGGTGCTTCGTCTTCATCGTAACCAAGCACAATGAATGATCCCACAGGCCATGAATCACTTCCGGGCCGTGAATCACTCTCCTCCTCGTTGTGCTTGCGTGGTGTTTGCTCCCAACACCATGCTTTGTCCTCCTCGAATCGCACGTCCCGACTAACATGCAACTTCTTGTGTACCGGATCATACAACCGGTAGGCTTTGGACCCATCTTCGTAGCCGAGAAACACCATAGGATTGCTGCGATCTTCCAGCTTCTTTAGATGAGGTTGCACAATTTTCATATGCGCAACGCATCCAAAGACACGAAGGTAGTGGACCTTCGGCTTCCGCCCACACCAAGCTTCATATGGTGTCATCCCTTCGAGACTCTTCGTCGGTGCACGGTTGAGGATATGGACAGCCGTATTCACCGCTTCTCCCCAAAAGAACGAGGGCATGTTCTTGCTCTTCAACAAGCTCCTTGCCATCTCAATGATAATCTGATTCCTCCGCTCTACAACACCGTTTTGTTGCGGCGAATATGGTGCTATGAGTTGCCTTTTGATGCCCAGTTTTTCACAATAACTGGAGAAGTCCTTTGAGGTGAACTCCCCTCCTCGATCCGTCCGCACCATTTTCAACCGTAGGTCGACCTCCATCTCCGCTAGCGATTTGATTTTCTTAAATGCATTAAAAGCCTCATCCTTGCTTTTGATAAGACCGATCCACATGTAACGACTGAAATCCTCTACGCATAGCAGAAAATATTGGTTACCTCCCGGTGTCACAGGTGTGATCGGTCCACAGAGATCGGCGTGAATAAGTTGAAGGGGCTTCTCCGCACGATACGTCGAGGAGGATGGAAATGGCGTGCGATGTTTCTTTCTGACCAAGCACCCATCACACAGTTGATCTTGTTGACCCAAGACCGGCATGCCTTCAACCATCTTCTTGTGCGCTAAGCTCCTTAGCGCCAGAAAGTTCAAGTGACCGTAGCGTGCATGCCATAGCCACGATTTCTCCTTGAGGTTCACCATCAAGCACATGGGTTCGGCAAGGTGAAGATCAAGAGCATACAACCTGTTTCGACTCCGCTTCACATTAGCCAATAGCCTCCCTGTGTTGTCGAAGATCTTGAGAGAGCCATCCTTTATTGTGCTTGCACATCCGTGTTCATCAAGTTGTCAAATGTACACGATGTTGCTTCGGAGCTTCGGGATATAATAAACATCACACAACGTGAGATGTTGCCCATTTTGGCATTGGAACAAGATAGTTCCACGCCCACAAATATTGACGACGGATTCATCACCAAACTTTACGTTCCCCTTGATTCTTTCATCTAGGTCGGAGAACTTCTCCTTGCAACCCGTCATATGATTGCTAGCCCCGGTATCGAGGTACCACGCCTCAACTGCATGAAGATTTGGCATCACCTTCTCATTGGTGGGTCTTTGACGGCTAGAGAGCCGTTCTTCATGGGCCTTTAGAGACCCAATGACCTCCTCCAAGGTCATGGTCTTCAAGTTTCCGAATTGTTCCATCGTAGAAACGATTTGCAGGAATTTTTCGGGAACCGCACGGAGATGCTTCCGGACGACATAGGTCTCTTCGACCTTGTCTCCCAATGCACGGATCCTGTTGCCGTTGGTTGTTAACTTCGTAGCAAAGTCATCGACCGTCTCCGCATCTTCCATGCGAAGACGTTCAAACTCCCATCGTAGGGTTTGAATTTTTGCTTCTCGGACGCGCTCCACGCCCATGTGCATTGTCTTTAGCATCTCCCATGCTTCTTTGGCCGTTTTCTTCTCCGAGATCAGCATTAGCGTCTCCTCGCTAATACTTTGATAGATGGCGGCTAACGCCATCGAATCCTTCTTGCTATCCACCGCCTCATTTTCACTTGTTGGTTCGATCGCATCCCAAACACCATTCACGCCCATGAAAACCCGCATCTTCAATGCCCACGACGAGTAGTTATCCTTCATAAGCAAAGGATAATGGATGGTCATCGACCCATCCTTCATCGAGAACTTCGATGTCGCCGTGTCAGACATTGCTGAGGATGTAGAAGACATTTCTTTTTGGCTGAGGAATTTAGGTGTGGCTCTGATACCAAATGTGGAAGATAGAACAATCAAAATGAGATGAGGATGTAAAGGTTTTTCTCCGATGATTTCATTATCAAAATAGGCTATATTTATAGCCGAAACCTAATTACAAAGCATCTCTTCATATCCCACTAATAGGTAACCTCCTAATAAAGATGACTATTGGTATTCCCCACTAGTAGGTAACCTCCTAATAAAGGTGACTATTGGTATTCCCCACTAGTAGGTAACCTCCTAATAAAGGTGACTATTGGTATTCCCCACTAGTAGGTAACCTCCTATTTAATTTACATAATGCAAACAACAAGATTAATTCCAACATCATTTTGAGAGAAGGGTTTTGATATATGGCTTTGGGATTTTGGTTAATTGGGAGAGAGAGATAGAGATAGGAGGAGTGGACTTCGGGAAAAGGAGGAGTGCACATAGTGGCTGATATCATCCCATTGATACGTATGAGACAATTAAGGGATTTGGTTTAATTTGAATTTCAAATAGATTAGGGGCTAATCAACGGTTGAAAATTGATTAGGGGATATCTTCCACTACAGGCATCGGAAAAATAATCCGAAAATACCGGGATGATCGTGGAGACAAGAAGTACGGGGCTACGGTGTCCGATCGTGCGTAACGCCTACCAAGAATTTACGTAAAATTGGAAACGGCGTTTTGAGTCAAATGACTAAAACGCCCCTATCGTTCAAAGTCGTTTTGCGAGAAAACGAGCCATCCAACGACGTTCCCAAAAATTACAATAAAATCCAACACCCCGAAACGATCACAATGGCATATCACATCGCATATGCCGGAGCTCAGCAACAACCAAATAAAATACGTGCACGATAAAGCACGTGCACGCAGGAAAAAAATACGAACGGTCGAAAAACGGCCGTTACAGAACTCATGATCTACTATTTGATTTTGCATTTCTTCACAAATTTTAAGAAGTTCAGCTTTGCTACCTGATGGTGTCTCATCTTGGATCCCCATCAAAGCCATGCAAGAATGGGCTTCATGTTCCTCCTCGCTTTCAGCTTCGCTATCCATATCCCATGTTAATACCTTCGCTTTTCCTTTTCCTTTAGCGAGCTGAGCAGTTTCATTTGGGCAATCCTTCATCAGATGTCCTCTTCCCTTGCATTTAAAACATTGCATTCTATCAGTAGATTTCTGATCATTAAATTGCTTGGAAGAATTATTAAAGTTAGAACGATTAAACCTGGGTGCCATTTCGTTTCTCCCATGCTTGGTCTTGATGAACTTTCTGAAGTTTCTCACCATTAGCGCTATTCATCATCATCCTCTTCTTCGCTAGCTTGCAAAGCAAGGGGCTTTATGGCTTTCTCTTTCTCCTCAGGTTTCTCTCTTGCTTCAACATTTTGCAGTTCTAACTCATGGGACATCAAATTACCAATAAGTTCCTCCACCTTCAATTGTGACAATACCTTTGCTTCCTGGATGGCGGTGACCTTTGGTCTAAAAGAGCTTGGCAATGCTCTTAGGATCTTCCTCACTTGATCGAGGCTATCATATGGCTTTCCAAGCGAGCTAGACTTGTAAACTATGTCGGTGAACCTCGCATACATCTCTGATACGCTCTCTGATGGTAGCATGTGAAATCCCTCGAACTCTGCACTCAAAAGAGATAGTCTAGACTCCTTTACATGTGACGTTCCCTCGTGCGTCACCTCCAAAGTATGCCATATCTCCTGTGCAGTTAACCATTGTGGGATTCTATTATATTCAGATTTATCAAGTGCACAAATGAGAGCATTCATAGCTTTATCATTTAGAGAATAAGATTTCCAATCATTAGCATCCCATTTGTCATTTGGTTTTTCAATCTCAACACTGTCTACTTTAATAACAGGCAGTTTATATCCTTTTTCAATTATTTGTCAAGCTTTATAATCAACAGAAATAAGGTAGATTTTCATTCGATTTTTCCAATAAGCATAATCACCTCCATTAAATCTAGGGGGACGGGAAACAGACTGACCCTCAGTAAAAGCACTATCCATATGGTTATTCATGGTCAATCCTGGGCTAGATCCTAAAACCTGCTCTGATACCACTTGTTGGATCTGGATCCTAGCCTAGAGGGGGGTGAATAGGCTAATAAAATAATTCGTGCAACCCACGAACAAACACGCGCAGTTATAGCAGCACAACCAGAGTAAAAGACAGACAATCACAGATTATGCACAGATATACCCTGGTTCGGTCGTCCCAACGACCTACTCCAGCCCCCAAAGCAGATACTAGTATTGAATAGCGCAATAGGTACAAAACCACAAGTTAGAGCACTCTCAGAGTACCCTCTACGTCTCTACACTCGCCAGGCTCCCAGTACCCCACTCACTGTGTTTTCTCTCGCTATCAATCCTAGTAACGCTTTCTACTAGCTAGTCCCAAACTAGCTGGGTCCCACTTGTCTAGCCCCAACCAGACAAGTCCCAAAATAGTCACAAAAAAATAGGTAAAGTTTCCCCTACAGAGAACGCTACACTAAGACACGAAAATAAAGAGTAAAGGGTTTAGAAATGCTCAGTTCGTGTCTGTGTAGGCATCTCTATCAATCAGCACTTCGTCAGCTTCAATCTGACGCAAACGGTGTCTCGATCCGACTCCTGGATGTCAAATAGCACACTGGTCTGTGTGTATAGCAATCCCAGTTCAACTTTAATTGTCAACCGTCGGTGCGCTCAGCAATCCTAAAAAACAATCCACGTCAGCGGGAGATTTTTGCGTTTTAGTTTTCGCGTGATTCGGTTGCCACGTCAGCCCGAAAATCTTTCGCTTCGTCTCGATCCCCTCGTTACACCTAGGGCATGCAGGCGAATTTGTTTTTGTCGATGGCGGAGGATTGACGGTAGACTCCGATGAGCGGATGGATGGTCGAGCACTCCACGGTGACTTCGACTTCGAGGCGGCATTATCTCGTTTAGTGCAGAGGCGGTCTCTCGTCGGCGACGTCTTCCTAGGGCAGCGACGACAGCTTGAAGGCACAGCAACGGCGACGACGAGCTTCACCTCGACGTGCAGCGGTTCTGGGTTAGTCCTCCGCCTGTTCCCCTTCGACATCGAGGCACCGACGCTCCATTCTTTCTCTCCGAGCGTTTGGGTATGCAAGCAGCGGCCTCTTCATTCAGCTCGACTTCGACGAACTCCGGTGGCAGTCTCCGAGTTCTCGTTTTTTCAACGGTGACAACGGCTACCACGTCTCCTCGTCTGTCCGTCGTGAATTAGAGTACGCAGCACGGCAGCAATGTCTTCTTTGAGATCTCGTCGGCGAGCAGTAGCGAAGATAAGTTTTGTCGATGGCGATCTCCGAGCGACGTCTTCTTGACAGCGTTCGACTCCAGTGCTCAGCGACGGCGGGGCTTGCAACAACATCGGGCTTCTTCACAGCAACCTTCGCCGATGGCGAGGGCTTTGACAGTAATGGAGGGTGTCTACGGCGATGGTTCGAACGCAGTGACGCTCCTTTGATTGTTGAGACAGCGGCGATGACACACAGCCGGCGGCCTTCTTTGGTGAGAAGACTCTGACAGCAAGCTCTGGGCGATCGGCGGTAACGTGATGAGCTAGAGGGCAAAGCTTGAAGACAGCACCGATGGGATGATGAGTTTTGTAGAACGTTTGGCCTAGGAAAATATAGGAGGAGGTTTGTGAAAAGAAATTGTTTGCGTGGGCTCCTCTTGTTTGAAGATGATATGTGGCTTGGTTCTTCGGCCAAGGATTGTTGTGGCTGGGAGATCTTTGCGTGAAGTACACTTTTAGAAGAAGCTGATGGCTTAAAGATATAGGCTAGGGTTTTCAGCCGTACTTGGTATTTTGTAGCCCCATTGGACGTTTTTTATTGTGTATGCCACCTCTAGGGTTAATAGGAGGAGGGGTTTTTATAGAGGAGCTTAGGGTTTTTTAAGAAGTAGTTGGGATTTTGGGAAGATTTGTAGATGTTCGAATAGAAATTTGGTATAGACAAATAATTGCAAATCTAACCAAAAGATTTGATCAAATCCCTTTTGAATTCAAATTTGGCTCCATCTCTTTTCCTCTTTGGACTAAGTCCACCATGCTATATGAATAGATTTTTGACCAAGTCCACTTTGCTTAGGCCAAAGCTCACTCTCTCTCACCAAAATAGCTATATGAATAGCAACTCCTTCAAATATAACGTTTCCTCAATCCTGAAACACACTAAGCACACACATCAGATATAACGATGCGTTTGTCATCATCAAACCAAGATCCTAGATCGTTGCTTCCAACAATGGTTGGTTCTAGCAATCGGGCTACTCTCATAGTCACAGACTAGCGGATCGAGGATTGGTGGTC
Source organism: Scilla litardierei (assembly GCA_030789695.1). Classification (NCBI taxonomy): domain Eukaryota; kingdom Viridiplantae; phylum Streptophyta; class Magnoliopsida; order Asparagales; family Asparagaceae; genus Scilla; species Scilla litardierei. Next base: position 176,583,450 of record CM061138.1, read on the forward strand.
GCCCTAGCTCTCGAGTCACTCTCGTAATCAAGAGCCCTAGAAACGGCCACTAAGCCCAAATCAGATTCGTGGAAATTCTCCCTAGGATATGGATCCGCCTTCGCGATACTCCGATCCTGAGGCTAATCCCCTCAAAACCCTTGTTCAAACCACTATAGGGCAACCCTAGATTCATCCAACTATGGTTTAATCTATCATCCAAACCCTAGAATCCTAGGGTTCATCCCTAATCTTAGCAATAGTTCTACTCAATCATAGGAAAAGATATAGGAACAATGGAAATCAACATCACAAGCAAGAATGAAAGATTCGACAACAAAAACAATTGAGAAATACAATAAAGAAGATTCAACAAAGGAGAAATGTTTAGCTAGAGGATTCAATACAAAATTAGCGAGGAGGGGCCCGATGCATAGCCTAACCTCTGAAAGATCGTCTCCAAAGCTTAAAACGGGCTCTCCCAACAAAAGAGGAGATGCCCTAACAATGGCTGCTCAATCCCTATATATAGCCCCCCAAAATCCCCCAAAATAAACTTAAATTGAGTTGGACCTGCGTCTGCTGCCCAGGTAGCTCGGGCAAGCATCTGCAGGTCGCTCGGCCGAGCACGGACACGTGTCTGCCCGAGCACAGATTCCAGCATAGATTTGCCAACTTGTAGAAAATTCCTAGTGCTCATCCGACCTCTGTTTGGCATGTTCTTGATGGCGTTGGAATTTTTATGAAGTCTACTATCCGGAAAAAATATGAGAAAAATACTGTAAAATCTCTGGTGATAGAAGATCATCAAAGAGTGAAGGGCTAAACTGAAATCTGCACTTTTTGGTTATTTTTACTCCGCTCGGCCGAGCGGCTTGGGTCACTCGGTTGAGCACACCCTATCGCTCGGTCGAGCACCTCTTGGGTGCTTCAATCTTGGCTTGGTATTTCTCGGTCAGAGGAGGGCCGCTTGACCTAGCGAATTAATGTCATACTTACAGAGAATTTGTAGGCATAAATTAGAGCTCCTTGACGGCTAGCTCGGTCGAGCGTTTGGGGTCGATCGATCGAGCGAGTTGGGTCGCTCGACCGAGCGGCCACTTGAAGCTTTTTCTTTGCTCTACGGGATCACAGCTCGGTCGAGCAGGGTAGCCACTCGACCGAATGATCTGGGAAAGCTCTTGCCCTCTCCTTCACTCTTCCCTTCCTTCCTTTCTTTTTCATTTGCTTCCTCTTCTTGCTCCTCTCCAGCAACATGAACTCCTTGAACACGACGTCGTTGACGCTTCGGCATCGACGATCATATCTTCCTCTCCAACATGCTCCAAATCGCTCGATATTCCCTGAAATGCATGAAAACACTTGCGAATTCAAATAGTTCCAATTATCAATACTAAAAATGAATGAATCAAAAATCTGAAAATTATTTGCATCTTGCGGGATTTGATTGATAATTCTATTGCTTCATGGATGTTTAGTAATTCAAAAGAGATAGGATAACCCCATGACAACCGAAGTAGTGATAATTAGAATTCCTGAAACTGAGCCATGTCTAGATTCTATACTTTTTCCTTTTCTTTTGTCTTTAGCCAAATAAATGTTCTTTGATCATGCTTTGCATTCCATCTCGTTTTTGTGAGTTTGCAAAAATCCCAATAATACAAAAAATCAAGCAAATATCCTCAATAAAAGGTCCGAGGGGTTCTTTGTAACCCGATGCCCTAAGACCGTCTGGTCTGGGATGCATAGGCTGCCTTTTGTATATATTGAGTTATCTCGTGTATATAAAGAAAGAGAAATAGGTGTATAAAAATTGTATAGCCAAAAACAATATAAAAATACAAAAATTCCATATCATTACCACCACTTTCTATATAGAATAGAGACATGGCGAAATTGATGGGTTCTAGGAATCGTGAAACGAGCGTAGTGTAGTGACGCCTTGCCTTAATTAAATTTACTAACTCATTTTGTGAAGCTTAACAAAATACCATGCATGCTTGAGGCTGTTTGACCATGACATATTTGCACTGCTTAGAGAATGAGTTGTGGACATTGGATCCATTTCTATGAACTTGGTATATTTCATGATAAACTATGATAGGGTGTTGCTCTACTCTTATTTCATCAAATTATCAAGTTCATTACTTCTGTTGAAATCCACAATATGATCATTTGAGCGAGACTTAAGTATTTTGTGTGTATATGTGTTCTTATTACATATTTATGTGTGGTCACGTAATCTTGTATTCCTTGGGTTCACATTTTGCTGAGTTTCAAGAATGAGTCACTTGTCTCCATCACATGCTATCGCCTCACCTCTCCATTGTGTTCCTCTCCCGGGTTCACTTCTTACTAGTCTTTCTCGAGGACGAGTAAGAGATAAGCTTGGGGGATTTTGATGTGTCATAATATTCCACATTTCATCTATATATTTATACGTCAAAATGATTGCTTAAATCCCGATTTTATACGCTTTTACGCTAATAACTGGAACTATTTGAATTTAAGAGCTTTGGGTGCATTTCAAGAAATATCGAGCAATTCAGAGCATAATGGAGAGGAGGGCACGGAATCCGATGTCGGGGCACCATCAACGTCGCATTTGACGACTCAAAGCCGCTAGATAGCAATGAAGGAGTGCAGAGAGGAGCAAGAAGAGGAAGCAAATGAGGAAGAAAGAAAGAAATGAGAAGAGAATGAGGAGTTCAAAGCATGCCAGATCGTTTGGTCGAGCGCACCATGCGCTCAACCGAGTTACGACTCCGGACGAGAGGCGAAGTTTCAAAGGGGTCGCTTGGCCGAGCGACCCAAATCGCTAGACCATGTAGTTTGGTCGAGCCAGTCACCAGTGAGCTCCTATTTTTTTGCCTTGCAACTCTCTGAAAATTTCACGTCTAATTCACTCGACCGAGCGGCAAACTGCGCGATCGTGCGGCATCAATTCCGACCGAGCGACATAGATTCCACTGGGAGGTCACTCGGTCGAGCGGCTACGCGGCTCGACCGAGCGGCCGCTTTTCGTATACCAAACAGCTGAAGCACAAGGGAGTGCTTGGCCGAGTGCTAGGGCGCGATCGATCAAGCGCCATGTCGCGCTCGATCGAGCGCTATGTCAGCAAACTGCTTTTAGGGCTTTTTCTAGGGTTTTTTTGGGGGGAAGTCTATAAATAAGAGTTGTAGCCATCATTTGGAGGAGGCCGTTAAATAGGAGTTGTAGCCATCATTTTGAGGAGGCCGTTTTTAGCCCCTTTCACTTATTTTCTGTCTTTGGGATGATTATCAAAGGCTAGGATATGCCGTCGGCCCCATCTTGGATGTTTATATATCGGATCTTCATTAGTTAAGTATATTTTCCTTTGTAAATCTCTTTTATTAGCTCTCTTATATGTTTTTCTTGTTGAATCTTTCATTGCTTTCATTTTACTTGCTTGTGATGTTGATTTTTGTCGTTTCTATCTCTTGTGCAATGATTGAGTAGATCTATTGCTAGGATTATGGACGAATCCCAAACACTTACCCCCGATCGTCTTGGGCAAGGGTCTAACCCATCGAAAGTGGCCATCAAGCATTATAACCACACGGCATGAAAATGGACAAACAAAGAGATACAACGACAAACAAAGAGATACAAGCCAACTCTTCTGGCATTTTCACTAAAAAAACTGTTATCGTTTACATCACAACTATTTGTCAACTCAATTGCACCCTATACATTTGAAAATTAAAGCAAGGTAAAAGGAGCGTCAAGATTCTACCACGGCTGGCTAGACCCTTGATCTCCACTGAGCACAGCCGCGGGTTCTTGACCTCCCAAAGCACCAGCTCCTGCATCGTCACCCGTCATGGTGACAACTTTGCCCATGGGAGCGGCCTACCCCATGCCTATCCGAAAATAGTACCGAGATCCGGTCGATCTCAGCAGAGAGGTCATAGAATCGGTCCTTCACTTTCGATCGACATCGCTCGTAGCCTTCCGTATACAGCTCGTCGAAATCGGGCAATGAATCTTTGAATCCTTGGACCGCCCTCTTTGTAATGACACTGTCATTGGCTCTCTCCTCCGACAAAGCCTTCTTCGCTCGCTCTTTAGAGGTGGCTTATTCTGCCTCCATCTCGCGAGACTCGCATAACTCCTGCTCGAGCCGCTGAATCTGATTCAATCTCAATTTGCACAGAAGCCCAATGCTAGCCAGCTCGGCCTGAAACTTCTCCACGGCCAACTTAATGGCCCCCAGAGAATCTGCTGCCTCCTCTTCTTTCCCTCAATGGTAACCACCTCAAATTCGAAGGGGGCTTCTCCTTTTTCGTCTGCTGGAGATTGGCCACCTGAGAAGCGCTCTCAGTGACAACGGGTCGATCCTTCGACGATCGAGCCGTCTTTTCTCCCATAGAAGGTACTTGAGGAGATACCATGCTCTCCTCAGTTCTTTGATAGAGCCTCGACTCCCTCCCTCAGCACGGGGTCCACCTAGTACTCCAGACCGACCATGCTTACAGAAGAAAAAACATGTTGAGTCAGAGAACGAAGGTCGAATAGCTGATAGGCATGATGGCATCAACCTTCTGTTTATACGGTCTGGCACAACACGAAGTCAAGACATAGCCACTTCGTCTTCCTTACATTCTCTGGCAGACTCGTCAATGCGTCGGTGGCTTCTTTCTCTGCCCCAGTCAAAGGCTTTTCCTCGGCAGGGCCTAAGTCAGGGACACCCCAGCCGGTGCAGAAGCTCACCTCTCCTTGAAAGACCACAAACACAAAATCCTCTTTCCATTTGGAATTAGAAGTAGGGAGATCGTCAAATAGTTTTCTGCCTCGTCGGACCGTTATCATATACCAGCCCAGAGTCTTGAGAGGAGAAACTGAGGAGAAACCGACAAGAAGTGATTGAAAAATCTTGGCGACAGTTCAATTCCTTTCATCGCGCATAGGGCAATAAAGCCCATCAGGGCACCTATGGCATTCAGCATCAGCTGGCAGAGAGAAATGTTCAGGGTGCACAGAAAGTAGCGCATGAAGGGATGCATGGGGAATCGAAGCCCTCGTTGGAAGGCTTTGATGTAAACCCCAACTTTTCGATCGCCAGGAGGATGGACCCTCTCATTCCTCCCCGGCACCTTGATCTGATAGTCGAGGCAGAAATAGTTTCTCTGAAACTCAGGGATCTGATCGGCTCCAACTTTGGACCTTAAATTTACGATCAGACCAGGCTACATAGCCCCATCCTTGTTCTTCTGCATGACGGTAACCAGAATCCTCTCAAAAACAGGAACAGAGGACGAAGCAATAGCAAAAATCAAGAAAGACGAAGACGGTATCTTAAAATTCCTGCACTACTATCTTATATCTACAAGACGACAACCGCTTGATAGAACACGCGTCGAAGATCCAAGGCTCTAAGCATCTTGGGTTTCGAACCAACGGATTATCCGAATCCACGAGGCAGATGTTTTGGCACCTAGAACTTGAGTATTAATTCCTTGACTGCCGTGTCCCATTAATGCAATGTACTGTCGCTTGACCCCAACAGGCAGACCCTCTGAGGTCGTGCGACGGGGGCCATTGTTGAATCATTGGGCCGGCACTCAAGATGACTCGACTGACGGGTGACTTAGGCCCATAAAGCCGACAAGAGAAGCCTGATAACGACCCAGTTAAAATCCATTAGCCAGTCACCTGTTATACTCCCACCAATCAAACATGGGATTGAAGGCGGGCTCATAAATAGCAGGAACATGGGCTACGTTTACTCCTATTAAAGGGGGAGATCATGGCACCATAATGGGGGACTGTTATCTTCCCCAACGTCACTGAAAGGACCCTGGAGGCATATAAGTACCAAAAGGTTCCAATTCCAAAGGTACGAGATCTAATACATAGACTCTACTCTTTCAGCATAAATTTCTTCCACTAAAGAGCTTGCGACGTCAGATCTGAGACAAACTTCCGTGGGTCGATCTCAGCTGCTCCAAGCTCACTCTCTTCTTTAAGTTCCCATTCTAACTTAAGCATCGGAGGAGATTTGGGGTCGGAACCCAGATCCGACCCCCCTGATGCTTCCTTGTGGTGCAGATCGCCGAGTCTCGATCTTTTGTGAGGGTTGTTCCAGAGCCTCCCAGCCTCGATCCATCGACATACAGGTCGCTCGAAGGTCAATTGAGTATCCCAAGCCATCTATTATCCATCAACTGACCCTGGGTCTTCCAACCTAGGGTCCCACTCAACTTGCTGACGAGGCTGCGACTCAGCACGAAGGGTCCACGTCAGCAAGACAATTGTTTCGGTCATTTTTGGCCTTAACAGATCTATAAACCTACTATTAAAAATTAACTACTTTGATAAATATTATACATTTATTCTTGCAGTTGCAAAAACAATTTCTTCAGGGCATGCTCCGGACCCCCGTGTTTCATTAATGAGTTTTGCTATGCTCTTTTAAATAGCTCGATTCTTGTATCACTTCCTATGTGACCGAAACCTCCTTCAAAAACGCTTAAGATAATTTAGTTCTCATGTAGCATATGCATGTACCTTTTATCTCTTGATACCAGTCAAAGTTCCCAGTCTTTGTGGAACCTTACAGCCTAACCCTAGTACATGTGGGACTCATAGCCCCCTGTCAACAGTGACTACGAGTATCAGGTGCCATCCCTAATTCGGTGTCATCTTTATGTGGTCTGTCCCTTTGACATGAGTGTTGTTAGGACTACCTTGGCTATGCCAACAGTGAATGCCGCAGTTTTAATCCCTTCGTCATAACTATGCCGCAACAAAGCCTACGATATGGTTGACTATCATTCCCTAATAATTCCACGATGGGGTCAACATCGTTCAGTCTTAGCTTGTCATTATTGGATCACATCTAACATACCTCGACCAGGGATTTCGCTAAGGACCATACTGACTCTGCCACACTAACCCCTCACAACAGGAGAGACGAATACTTATCTCGGCCACTACTCCCCTCGTATGCTTTCAAGTGCACCCAACCAAAGGCCTTTCAACAGGCCTTGCCTCAAAGCTGGGTCAAAAATCTACACGATACCATTCATACACAAGCTCGTATAGTAACCTCGAGTCAGAGGATCAACTTATCTATCATCACTGAGAGTTACCATTGATAGATCGGTATATGCCACCATGTAACAGCTCTCATTGGGTCATTCAATGTACTCATTCTCTAATGAGCACGTGTGTCTCGTCTCCGATTTCGCCAAATTGAGCGATCATAAGATCATCTCCACCAACACTTGGTGAAGACAAAAACATAATAGTCTATCCAATGCATCGATGTCCTATCTCAATGCATCTATGACTATGAACAATTCCAGACTTATGCTTTAAACGATCAAAACACTTCCCCATGATCGTGATCTAATCTCGATATATATTTGACCTTACATTAAGCCTCATGACTTTATCTAAGTATTAATGAAGACAAACATCTATATATATATATACATATATATACATATACATATACATATATATACACACACACACACACACAGATATATATATATATATATATATATATATATATATATATATATATATATATATATATATATATATTAAAACAGGGATGTTATCATGGGTTTTTGGATAAGAGAATTTGGATAAGAGATATTGGTTATGTGTATTGTTGTATGTGGATATGTGTATTGTTGTATAAGAGATTTTGTTTAAGAGATAATGGATAAGAGATATTGGATAAGAGAATTTGGTTTTTGTTATGTGTAATTGGGTGTGATGTTTATATAGATTGTATATAGGGTATGAGAAATTGAGTTATGAGATATTGGATATAAGAACTCATTTTCTTCAAATCAAATCAAATCATTTCAGAGCCTAAGAAAAAAAATTTGAAATCAAAATTTCCGTGAATAGAGGGAAAGTTTTGCTCCCATCACAAATGGGAGGGGAAGTTTTTTTGGTCAAATCACATTTGGCGCCTAAGCTCAAGTTCACATTATCACGAACGCTGCAGGAAAATTTGCAACGCTTGCAGCTCAACGGAAAATTTGCCAGCCATCAATCAGCTCAACGGAGCTCCTCGCCATCTTCTTCTACCTCCATTATCACGCAGAGCAAGCTCATCAAGAAGAGCAAGCACCCTCATCTTCTACCTCGGTTAGCTCTTCCTCTTCTCCTTAATTTTTTTCCTTTTACTTTATTTCACCCTCATCAAGCAGAGCACTCCCATTGCAGCTCTTTGCCAACCTTTGTGAGCTTTGTGGGTTTGACAGCTTCATCCCTTCCTCTCCACTTCAACCCTTGGTGAGTTTTGTTGGCAGTTGGTGAGTTTTGAGTTTGAGAGAATTGAGTTTTGTCAATCATGTGGTTTTCTATATTTGCAACTGTCAATCCTATTGATATTTTTGTATTCTCCATACGTATTTTGGGTATCAAGATTTTGGAACTTGAATATAGTTTGGAACTCAAAAGTAAATAGTTTGCATAGTTTGCATTACATATATTTTCAATTGGGTGTGATGTTCAAGATATGTTTGAATATATGTTCAAGTCCCAGTTTACATTGGGTGTGATATTTATATTTTTTCAATTTTTCAGTGCAATTGAGATATTCAAAAATATATTACTGCAATTGAGATATTTATATGTTAATGAGAAATTGAGATATTCAAAAATATATTTACATTGAATATATATTTCATATCTAATTGAGTGTGATATTTATATTTTTGAGTTTATGCAAACTATATATTCAATTTTTCAGTGCAATTGAGATATTTATATGTTAATGAGAAATTGAGATATTCAAAAATATATTAATGCAATTGGATGTAACATTGGGTATATTATGTCCTGAACAATCTTAGCTTGATAAGTTTGATAAGCTTAATAGCAACTTCCATTATATCCATCAAACTTATCAAGCTTATGTCCTGAACAATCTTGGAAGTGAACAATTTACATGTAAACTTGATAAGCTTGATATATTATACATATAATAGCACATGTAAACTTGATAAGCTTGATAAGGGTGCTCTGCTTATATAATGCAATTGGATTATGTCAAACTGGATATTGCTGCAATGGGAGTGCTCTTGACAGGATATAATATACCAAACTGGATATAATGCAAGGAGATAGCATTACAAAATTGGGTATATTATGAAAGTTGCTAATACAAAGTTGGGTATATTGGGTATATTGGGTATATTGGAGGTATATTGGGTATATTTGAGATTGCTATCAATTTTGAAACCATCACTTTGTATTAGTTTGAGATTGCTGCAAGGAGATAGCAACTTCCAATATATCAAACTGGATATAATGCAATTGGATTCAAAAATATATTAATCCAAAATAGGGTATATTATGTCCTGAACAATCTTAGCTTGATATATTATGTCCTGAACTTATATTAATAGATTATCAGTAATTCATATAAACATCAAGCTTGATATATTTTTGGGTGTAATTAATAAATTGAGATATTCAAAAATATATTAATGCAATTGAAGAGGGGGCCAATATCTCAAGCTTGATGAATTGGTAATTAGGTGTAATTTTCAGTGCACTTGGGTGTAATTTTCATTTAGCTTTCATGTATAATTTTCAGTGCAACTTCCAAGATTCCAAGATTGCTGAAAAAATTGAGCTTGCTGAAAAAAAAATCAAATGGCCAAGTGGGAAGATCCATGTTGAAAGTCTATGTTGAAAGATATACCCAAGTGGGAAGCTCTGCATATGAAGTTGCAATGAAATTTTTAATATCACTCATATATATATTTGTATATGTTTTTAATATCATTCATATACCAACATTCAAGATAGGTGAGAATATTTTGCATGAAAACCAACATTCAACATGGATATATGAAGTAGATATATTTTGCATGAAAACCACCATTCAAGATAGGTGAGAATATCATGGATTTTGCAAATATACAATTTTTTTTTGAATTTTGTCAATTTTCCTGCTTGCTACTGATAATATCATGGATTTAGCAAATTTAATACTTGAAGCATCACATGTATTGCACAATCAATGAATACTGAAATACATGAACTGATACTTCAAAATTGCACATGTATTTACATGAACAATCAATAGCAATTACATGAGTTTGGTTTAAATATCTGCAGGAATCTTTTGCAAAAATCTGAAGACCCCACCACTTTGCTTTGAAAATACATCAAGCTTTCAAGCCAAGGTATTATTGAAAAGACATCAAGCTTTGTTGTTGATTAATTTGCAGCACACTGTTTTGTATTATTGATCATACACCAAATTTTTTTACACTTTCCTTCAGCCAAAACTTATCAAGCTTGATGTCCTGAACTTGGTTTACATGTGCTGTCAATTTCATTATATCCATTTTTCAGCAAGCTATTTTGAAATTGAGCTGGACTTGGATGTAATCCTTGGAAATTGATTTTGAAACCCAAAAATGAAATTTGAACCTTTTATTTGTGGGACAACTCTTATCCATTTTGAACCTATTAGCAGGACAATGCATTGCTAATAGCATTGTCCTGTTAGCTTCATATGCTAATCTTCATATGCATTGCTAATAACAGGACAATGCTAATCTTGCAACTGAGATTACTGAATGTGAGAGTTGCTGAGTTCATTGCAGAGTGTATTTTCAGTTTGAGATTGCTATCAATTTTGAAACCATCACTTTTTAGTTCATTGCAGCCCCATCCATTTTGAAACCATCACTTGATTGAGATTGCTAATAACATGACAATGCATTCCAAGCTTATACTGAATAAAATGAGATTATTAAAACCAATTTCTCATTTTAAAATTGATTGAGTGTATTTATTTCTGGGGATTGCTGAGTGTATTTATTGATTGAGCGTATTCCAAGCATATGAAGAGTTTAAAATCAAGATGAAGAGCTATCATGTATGGAATTTTAGAGATTGGTATTTTTTTGATAGCATGACTGAAATATTGAATTGCTAAGATGACTAATATGACTAGCAAATATTGAATTCAATATTGCTAAGATGACTATGATGTAGCTCTCTTTTATGTTTTTCTTCATTTTTTTGTCAGCTCTCTTCAGCTCTATGATGTAGCATTTGGTTTTTTTATCATTTGGTTTTTTTCATGCTCTTTTCAGCTATATGTTTTCAGCTACTTGGTTTTGTATAATCAGTTCTCTTCAGATTTAGCATATGGTTTTTTTATCTTTTCAGATATATTCAATTTTTTGCATAACTTCAAATTTCAGCCTATTTAGGTTGAACTAAATAGGTTATGCTGCCAATCCAGCATAACTTCAAATATTAGGTGAAATTGAAATTGAAATTCTTAATGTGAGAACTAAATAGGTGGGCTGTCAATAGGTGAGTATTTTGAAATTGATAACCTGCATAGCTAACAAGAATATTGACAACATAACTTCAAATTAATTCAAGTTGCGTATGTGTACAAGTTTGATTTACAAGAATATTGACATCATAACAGCATAATTGCAAGCATAAGTGTGATTTACACTTCAACTTGAGTATGTGTACATCAAAATCCTGTTTTGAATTTAAGTCAAGTTCAACTTGAGTATGTGTATGTAGGATTTTGAATTTAAGTCAAGTTGACAGGATTTTGAATTTAATCCAAGTTCATACACTCCAATTTTGAATTTAAAATGATAGTTCTTCATGTTTGTGATATCCTGTTTGGATGTTTGGATGTTTGTATAGTTATTCCAAACAATCAACAATTCTTCATGTTTGGATGTTTTGCAATAGATGAATGAAGGACAATAAAAAATCACATCCAAAATTGTTCAATACATCACTTCTATCACAAAGTTCATCAGAATAGTTCTTCATTCATCTATTCTATAGTTTTTGTTTGTAATAGTTTTTGATGTTTGGATGTTTGCAAAAACAATTTGAGTATGATAGTTTTTGATGTTTGGATGTTTGGATTGATCATTCATCAATTTGATGTTTTGATGTTCTGCATATCCAAATTCTGAATTTAAAGTGATAGCTTCTCACCTCAGTTTTTGATGTTTGAACTATTGCAAACATCCAACTATTTTGAATTTAAAGTCAAAGCTATCAAATTCTGCATATGGATGTTTGGATGTTTGCAAACACAATTGAACTATTGCAAACATCCAACTATTTTGAATTTAAAGTCAAAGCTATCAAATTCTGCATATGGATGTTTGGATGTTTGCAAAAACAATTGAACTGTTATTTTGATTTGCAAATTTGCAAATTGAAATTTGGATTGATGAATGAAGAACTATTGTGGTAACTGTCCTGATTTTTTATTGTCCTGATTTTTTATTGATCATATAAGAGATTTTTTATTGTCTTTTTTATCTCACATAGAAGGAGATTTGTGATAAACTTTGATCTCAAGGAGCATATAGATTTTTTATTGTCCTGATTTTTTATTGATCTCAAGTAGCATATGTGATTTTTTATTGATCTCAAGTAGCATATTTTATCTCAAGTAGCATATGTGATAACTCAGATTTACATATGTGATCATATGCTGATGTGAGAAATTGATCATATAACATATATTGGATGTGAGTTCTTATGCTGATGTGAGAAATTTCAAGTAGCATATAGCATATATTATATGATCATATGCTGATGTGAGAAATTGATCATATAACATATATTGGATATAGCATAACAGATTTACATTATCTCAAGTAGCCTAAATTTCAAGTAGCATATATTAGATGTGATTTATTATATGATCATATAACAGCATATATTACAGCATATTTGATTCATATCACCTTTCAAATATGCTGGATCTCTTATTTGATCTCAGTTTAGTTTGTGATAAACTTTGATCTCAGTTTAGATTTTTTATCTCAGTTTAGATATGTTGGATTTGATTCATATCTCAGTTTATTATTGATCATATAACAGATTTACAAACATGAAGAATTGTGAAACAATTGAACTATTAGAATAGATCTTCATGTTTGGAGTTTGGAAACATGTTTAGAATAGATCTTCACCAATAATTATTCCAAACTCCAAACATCCAAACATGAAGAACTATACAAACATCCAAAAACTATTAGAATAGATCAATGCAAACATCCAAACATCAAAAACTATTCCAAACTCAGATTTACATATGTGATTTTTTATTGTCCTGATTTTTTATTGTCAGATTTACATATGCTGTGATATGGCCAAATTTACATAGAAGTGATGTTGATATCCTGTTAATTTAGATTGTCCTGTGAGTTGTGATGTTGAAGGATGTTGTGATTTACATAGAGTTAGATGTTGGATAAATTTATAAATGATCAACTCAGAGTTAGATCAACATCACAGCTCAGATTTCCTTCAAAAATGTTGATATCCTGTTAATTTCAACTCATATGTAAATCTGAGTTATCACATATGCTGAAAATGTCCTGTGAATAATGTCCTGTGAATTAGAGTGAATGTTGATAGTATGTAAATCTGAGTGAATGTGATAATGTCAATGTGTGATATGTGATAGCATATGTGATAGCATATAGCATATGTGAATTAGAGTGAATGTGATAGCATATGTGATAATGTCAAGTAGCATATTAGAGTGAATGTCAAAAAAATTGGTTATCCTGTCAATTCAAACATTGGTTATCCTGATATGTCTTGCAAAATTGGTGCAAAAATTGGTCAATTGGTTTGACATATGCAATAAAATTGGTTTATCAATTGGTGCATTTTTGACATATGTTTGACATATGCAATAAAATTTTCGTACCAAAAATTGGATATATCAATTGCACCAAAAATTTTGGTAAACAATTGACAGGTAAACATATTGCATATATCAATTGGTTTATCAATTGGTTTATCAATTCCTTTGGATAACATTACAAAAGTTGGTGCATTTTGCAAAAATTTTTGACAGTATAACCTGGTTTATCAAAAATTGGTTTATCATTCTATGTCTTGCAAAATTGACATATGAGATATCCTGTCAATATGCTTGATGTTAATGTGAATTTCAGGATAACCAATAACCAATTGACTATCCAATTCCTGATAAGCTTCATTCCTGATAACCTCTTATCAATAACCAATTTTTTAGTTTGAACTTAAACCATGCATTTGAATTTGAATTGATATGCATACCATGGCAAGCTCACCTCATATAATTTTCAGTCCATTTTCAAAATTTTGAATACTTGCTAATTAAATTTGGGTATTCAAATGTCTTTAGCTCACCTCATAAACTATGAATTTTGCTAATTAAAACTGAATATGCCATAACCACTATAATATGCCAAATTAAATATAATTAAATATGACAAATTAAATATATCCATGTCAACATTCTCAACTTGCAAAATACTGAAAATTTGAGAAAATTTGGTTTATATTTCAACTTTGATCATTTACATCACAACATGTTGGATCTCATTTATAAATTTACATATGTTGGATATCACATTAGAGGGAAACTTTGATGTAAATCTCATTTGTAAATCTAACTGTCAATGAATGCATATCCTGTCAATGGATAGGCTTGGATAGGCTTGGATATCCTGTCAATTAAAGACTTACATTATTCATTTAACTGGGAGGACTTAACTTAAACCATGATAAGCTCACCTCATATAGTTGAATTGATATGCATTCATTCTCAAATTTTGAATACTTGCATATTTCAGAACTGAAGTATTCAAATTTTCAGTTTGAACTTAAACCATGCATTTGAATTTGAATTGATATGCATACCATGACAAGCTCACCTCATATAATTTTCAGTCCATTTTCAAAATTTTGAATACTTGCTAATTAAATTTGGGTATTCAAATGTCTTTAGCTCACCTCATAAATTATGAATTTTGCTAATTAAAACTGAATATGCCATAACCACTATAATATGCCAAATTAAATATAATTAAATATGACAAATTAAATATATCCATGTCAACATTCTCAACTTGCAAAATACTGAAAATTTGAGAAAATTTGGTTTATTCATAAACCAATTTACATTCTCAACATGAATTGGATAAACCAATTTATCCATTCATGCATAAACTAATGAATTGGTTTATTAGATAATGAATTAGGATATGCATTCTCAGAAAATGTTGAGAATGAATGCTCTTCGTTGAGGGAGGGTGATTTGATGACTAACCTGTTGAATAACCTGATTTGTGAGAGTTACTTCCTCTTCTCTTTATAGTTATGGCAGTTGCACTTTAAGTCAATTTTTATCTTTCAGTTAAGAGTTGGGTTTAAAACTTTATCTTTCAGTCAAGAGTTGGTATACATTGATTCTTACAGTTTTAAACCCATTTTGAAAATAGCTCCATGCTAATATTAGTCCTATAGTTTCAAAATGGATAGGCTTTCAGTCATGAATTGATCAAGCTCTTTTGATTTACCTTAAAGTTTTAAACCCATCAAGCTAAAATGCTAATATTAGTCCTATAGTTTCAAAATGGATAGGCTTTCAGTCTTTCAGGCATGGGCAATCCCAGATATTGCTGAAATGCTTGCTGAAAAATGAGCTTGATGAATTGCAATTTTATTTGATACTTAAACCAACCTATGAATCCAGAAACTGGGATATGAATATTGAGGTTTCATGAACTGGGAACTGAGCTTGAGCAATGAGCATGAATGAAATGTTTTTTGTCCATGCTAAACTTTTTTATCATTTTGAGTAGATAGATTATCACAATAGAGAATCCTGTATTTGTAAACAGTTTATCCTGAATTTTGTTATTCCATTGAGTGAACAAATTTTTGAATGATGAGCTGAGTTTGGGACAGGATCTATTTTTGAACATCATATATACTGTGAAACCCACAAAGGATATGCTGAGAAACCCACAAAGTATAGGACTAAATATTAGCATATCCTATAATATTAGCATATCCTCTTACATTGAATTTTTTATTTATCTACTCAATGAGAATATATCATCTTGATGTTTACAAAATTTCATTGAGATATTTGAATGAAATTAAGTTTGGGACAGGATTTCATTGTGATGTTTTACAAAATTTCAACAGTGATGTTTTACAAAATTTTTTACTCTTCATAATTTTTTGAGTAACCAATATTCTGAGTAACCAAGTCTTGGAGTGTTGACATAATCATATAACTCAGGATATGTTTTCAATCTTCATATATAACCTCAATCCTCATATAACCTGGACTTGATTGAGTAACCAAAGACCCATAATTTTCATATAACCTGGACTTGATTGTTAAAATAATCTTCATAATATGTTTTCCATATCAAGTCATGATTGTGTTATATGAAGATTGTGTAACCAAGACTTGGTTACTCAGACTCAATCAAGTCTTGGTTACTCAGACTCAACCAAGACACAATCAAGAATGAGTTATATGAACTTTGTGTGGGAAATTTGTGTGGGAAGATTATAAACTGAATTTTATATTCAAAATGAGTGTGCAATTGCAATTGAAAGAATATTTTAAGAAATGAGTTTGAAAAAATTGTTTTTTTCATATGCAAAATTCCATACTTTCTCAATATTACCAATTCTCTATGTTTTTTTTCATATACTGAAATTGAATATACTGGGTGAATAAATTGAAGATACTAAAATTGAAAATATATTCCAGTTTGAAAATGCTACAACCTGTTCATTCTCATTGAACATGAGTTGAGAGATAGTCATGTTATCCATGAGAAAATTTTGAATACTTGCTCATTTTACATACTTGCTTATTAAATCATTTCAGTTTTGACTACTTGCTCATTAATTGTGCCATAAACCATATAAATATTGCATATACTGAAATTTTGAATACTTGCTTATTGAATATATTTAATTTTGAATATATACTTGATTTCAAATGAGCAAGGTCAAATTTTGAATATGCTTGACATACTTGATTTCATAAGCTTATACATGAAGATTTCAAATGAGCAAGTGTCCTGTGAAGATTATGATTTGTATGCTTATTGAATTGTGGATTTTGAATGTTGTCCTGTGAATTTTGTCCTGTTAATATTCAAATGAGCAAGTGTCATGTGAATTATGAATTGTATGCTTGACATACTTGATTTCATAAGCTTATTGAATTTTGTCCTTTGCAGATTTCAAATTCCAGCATTATGTATTCTGTTGATTATACTTGAAATGAAATTGGATGGGAGCTAGCTGATAAGATTTTTCATTTTGATAAGCTCTTGGTGAGCTTTGTGGGTTTGAGGGCTTCATCACATCCTTTGTGAATTGGTGAGCTTTGTGAACTTTGCCTTTTTTCATTGCTATAAACAAATTTTTGCTATGGTGATGAAGCTCTATCCAATTTGAAAGACAGGACATATATTAAATTTTGAATGTTGGGTTTGAGTGACAGGACAAAGCTTGAGTTTGAAATTTAGGAAAGCTTGAGTTTGAATTTGAGTTTGAAATTAAGTTTGCAATTGACAGAATATTTCAGTCAATACACCTAATATAAACTGAATTTTATATTCAAAATTAGTTTGCAACTGCAATTGAAAGAATATTTTAAGAAATGAGTTTGCAAATGAAAGCTTGAGTATTGTTTTTTTCATTTTCAAAAATTTATCACATTTTTGAGATATTATCCTTAGTCATTCAATTCCAATGAGTTAATTCTCAAACATACTCAATTTCATTTTTGCAGGACAATACTCAATTTTTTTGGAGATATTTTTTATGATGTATGAAGATTGAATCTTGATAATTACTGATATTTTTTATTATCAGTAGCATATGTGATTACTGAGTGATTGAAGATTGGAAATTGTTTTTTATGATGTATGAAGATTGAAAATTGTTTTTATACTTGGTGAAGCTTGAGTATGTTCACATTATACAGGAACATTTCACATTATATAGGAATATCCTGTAAATAGGAATTGAGTATGTTCACTTGGTGAAGATTGAAAATTGGTGAAGTAAATAGGAATATCCTGTAAATAGGAATTGAGTATGTTCATATTATATAGGAATATCATGTAAATAGGAATCAAGTATGTTCACCAAGTGAGTTGTTCACATTACCAAGTGAATATTCTGTTTTCTATTTACATTATATAGGAATTGAAGTCATGATGTATCAAAATATCAAAATACATCAGGATATGTATTTGATATGTCAATAAAAAAATACACTGAAAGTTTTAAGATAAACCAATTCATGGCAGTTGCATTAGAATGAAACTTGACTGAAAGTGCAACTGCTATAAACCATATCAAAAACTTGACTATTGGCATTAATTTTCTCAGTTTATATTGGCATTGTCCAGGATTCAAAAATGGATATTGGCATTAATATCAGTTTATTCATTATTCTCAGTTAATGAATATTGGCATTATTTGGGGTTAGTCCAGTTTATATTCTCAGATTGTGTATGAGATTTCTGTGATTTATATTGGCATAGTCTAGGATTAATATTGGCATATTCTAGATTTTTGTGATTTTTCTTAAGTTAGCTATATCACATAAATATTGGCATAGTCCAGGATTCAAAAATGATTTTGATGAATATTGGCAGATTTATGTTGTGTATAATGCCAATATACACAAATCTCATGCACAAATCAGATTTATGTTGTGGGTATTGGCATTATACACAAATCTCATATATATGCAATGCTAAACTTGATATCCTGTTAATTATGTTGTGAGTTTGATATTTTGATACCATTCAAAGTGTCCTGAGGATCATAGAAGCAATGCTAGAATGCAAAAATTCTCAAGTGATCCTAATCAAATATTCAGATATATGTGTCCTGAGGATTGAGATAATTCAGATATATTCAAAAATTCTCAGGACACATAGAAGTAGCAAAAATTCAAAGATTCTAATGAATGTGTAATTTTTTTAATGCTAAACTTGATATCATGTTAATTGTGTATTATCATGTACCCAATTGAATTTCAAAATGTTAATTTCAAAAATGAAGAGCTTGATTATGTAAATGGGAGTATTTTAATTGAACATCTACCATATTCTCAAAATGAACATCTAATATACGCTAATAATGTATTTTAATTGTAATTAGTTTGGGCTTAATTTGGATAGGGCTTTAGATCGACGCAGTAGGATAGAACGAGAACGAGAACAAGAACAACGTAACATGTCTCACGCTCTGCCTTCTGACGGTGTACTTGATATACCTCACATAACACCAGCCATGACAACTTCTCAGGTTGAACAAGAACATGCTGTCTCATCCTCGCGTAACGATATGATTTCCGGACAAGTTCCTGGACCATCTGTCAGGTCATTATCAACCCGACTGTACATAAAACCTTTTCACCAAGCCATGTATTTTAGTAGTGTTTATTTTTGTGTTTAAATTTGGATATGGCTTTAGCTCAACGCAAAAAGGAGAGCACGAGAACATGAACAACGAAACATATCTCACGCTCTGCCTTTTGACGGTGTCCTTGATATACCTCACATAACACCAGCCGTGACAATTTCTCCGGTTGAACAAGAAGATGCTGTCTCGGCCTCGCGTAACGATATGATTTCTGAACAAGTTCCTGGACCATCTGTCAGGTCATTATCAACCCGACTGTACATAAAACCTTTTCACCAAGCCATGTATTGTAGTTGTGTTTATTTTTCTGTTTAAATTTGTATAGGGCTTTAGCTCAACGAAAAAGGAGAGAACGAGAACAGGAAGAACGAAACATATCTTACGCTCTGCCTTCTGACGGTGTCCTTGATATACCTCACATAACACCAGCCGTGACAACTTCTCCGGTTGAACAAGAACATGCTGTCTCGGCCTCGCGTAACGTTATGATTTCTGGACAAGTTCCTGGACCATCTGTCAGGTCATTATCAACCCGATTGTACATAAAACCTTTTCACCAAGCCATGTATTGTAGTTGTGTTTATTTTTCTGTTTAAATTTGTATAGGGCTTTAGCTCAACGAAAAAGGAGAGAATGAGAACAGGAACAACGAAACATATCTCACGCTCTGCCTTCTGACGGTGTCCTTGATATACCTCACATAACACCAGCCGTGACAACTTCTCCGGTTGAACAAGAAGATGCTGTCTCGGCCTCGCGTAACGTTATGATTTCTGGACAAGTTCCTGGACCATCTGTCAGGTCATTATCAACCCGACTGTACATAAAACCTTTTCACCAAGCCATGTACTATAGTTGTGTTTATTTTTCTGTTTAAATTTGTATAGGGCTTTAGCTCAACGCAAAAGGAGAGAACGAGAACATGAACAACGAAACATATCTCATGCTCTGCCTTCTGACGGTGTCCTTGATATACCTCACATAACACCAGACGTGACAACTTCTCCGGTTGAACAAGAAGATGCTGTCTCGGCCTCGCGTAACGCTATGATCTCCGGGCAAGTTCCTGGACCATCTGTCAGGTCATTATCAACCCGACTGTACATAAAACCTTTTCACCATGCCATGTATTTTAGTTGTGTTTATTTTTCTATTTAAATTTGTATAGGGCTTTAGCTCAACGCAAAAGGAGAGAACGAGAACAAATACAAGCAAACACATCTCGATATATGACTCCTACCAGTGTACTCGACATGCCTCAAAGCACATATGCAGTACCAACTTCTCCCGTTGAACATGTAGATGAGGTCTCAGCCTCGCACAACGCTACGATATGTGCTGAAGATGATGAACCATCTGCCAGGTTATTATTCATAAGAGCTCCTCTTCTTTAATGTAAATTAATTTTATTTAATTATTATGGTTTTATTTTGGCTAGGTGTTTAGCTCAATGTCACAGGAGAGAACGAGAAAAAGCTCAACGAAACATATCTCGATATATGACTCCTATGTGTATACCTCAAATAACACCTGGATTAACAACTTCTCCAGTTGAACAAGAAGACGCTGGCTCATCCTCGATCTTCCGATGTCGGTCAACTCAGCATGGCTCTGGTCCAACTCAGGTTGATTTTGGTCGGCACCATCTTGGATTAATGAACATTCCATGCCCTCATTGTTCAGCCTTACACTGGTTGGATGAACAGTTGTCGAAGTCAACTTTGAGAACACATCTTTTTGGAACATGTTGTTTGCAAGGAAAAGTAAAATTGCCGAAACTTAATGAACCCCCTCCAGCACTTAGAGAATTATATGATGGTGACAGTGAGGCATCAAAATCATTTCGAATGTATACTCGGGAGTATAATGCAGCTAATGCATTTACCAGCCTTGGTGTGACAATGGATCAAAGATTGATTGCTGGCAGAGGCCCGAACATATTTACTATTCCTGGGGAATTACGCCATCGAACATGATCACTTCTGCCCCAACCGGATCAAACAGCAAGTTATTGTCAACTTTACATATATGATCCGGATTCTGCTATGGAGTTCCGAAGTAATAGAAATCCACATTTGAGCAAGGATGTTTTACAAATTATTCAAAATTGTTTATCGGGCATAAATCCATTCATCAAACTATATTGTCAGGCATATTCTGTTTTATCTCAAGCAGATTCATGTGGTCATGATCTTCCTGTATATCTGCATTACAATTCAAACAAGGATCGTCGCCGTTATAACCTCCCAACCGTAGATGAGATTGCGGTTATTTTACCTGGCGATGGCTATTGACCTTCCGGGATGCGAGATATAGTTTTACATCTTCGAGAAAATCATCAATTAATGCAAATCAATGAGACTCATCCTGCATACTTACCATTACACTACGTCTTATTATTTCCTGATGGTCAGCTTGGATGGGAACCTGAGTTGAAGCAGTGGGATCCAGTTCAAAACATAGCATCAAGTAGACGCCTGACTATGTGTGAGTTTTATAGCTACCGTCTGTTTGAAAGACAGAACGAGTATTCTTCAATTTTGAGAGCGGGAAAGTTATTCCAGGAGTTCATAGTTGATGCTTGGGCAGCAATTGAGCAACATCGTTTGACATTCATCAAACTTAATAAACGAAAACTCCGCTCAGAGCTCTATCAGGGTCTTGCAGATATCGATGCATATGCCAGATGCGACCAAATTGGACAGCGCATGATACTTCCTTCCTCTTTCACTGGCAGTGCACGTCACATGTTTGAAATATTTCAAGACTCGATGGCTATCACACGTTATAACCAGCACCCGGATATTTTTCTTACCATGACCGCAAATCCAAAGTGGCCTGAAATTACTTCGGCTCTACTGCCCAATCAAAAGGCTACCGACCGTCCAGATTTAGTCGCACGTGTATTTGATTTAAAAAGAAAGGCTTTGATGAAGGAGATTGATGGAAATAATGTATTTGGAAAGAAAGTAGCACATGTATTTACAATTGAATTTCAGAAACGGGGTCTTCCACATATGCATGCTCTTTTCTTTCTTCGTGGACCCGATAAGATTCATACATGTGATCAAGTGGATAGAATTGTATGTGCTGAATTTCCTGATCCTGCTCAAGATCCTGCATTATTCGATACTGTGTCAAAATGTATGGTACATGGACCATGTGGTGCTCGGAATCCAAATGCCTCATGCATGGAAAATGGTAAGTGTACTAAGAAATACCCTCGAAATTATGCAGAAGCAACAACCTTGGATCGTGATGGATATCCTATTTACCGTCGTCGTAGTAATGGGCATCTATATACTGTAAGGGGGCATCAGGTTGATAACCGAGATGTTGTGCCGCACAACAGGTATCTCTCAAGGCGCTTTAACTGCCACATTAATGTCGACGTTTGTGCCGGGGTAAGATGTGTGAAGTACATTCATAAGTATATTTATAAAGGTCATGATCGGACCACAATGGTATTGGGCGCAGTAAATGAGATCCAACAATACCTTGATGCAAGATATATTGGACCACCTGAGGCTGCCTGGCGAATATTCGAGCATCCTTTGCATCAAGAGTTTCCGTCAGTTCAAAGATTGATACTTCATTTACCAGGGCAACACCGTGTTATTTTTGATCCAGATGAAGATGTAGATGCAATAAGGTCTAGGGCTGAAAATGATAAGACAACTTTGACTGAATTTTTTACATGTTGTGCTTTACATGAGTCTGCGCATGATCTCACATATCAAGAATTTCCCCAAAAGTTTGTGTGGCATTCGTCAACAAAGGTCTGGACTCCAAGACAATCTGGATATGCCATTGGCAGAATGTATTTTGCATCCCCTAATTCTGGTGAGAGATTTTATCTACGGTTGCTACTAACAGTTGTTAAAGGGCCAACATCGTGGGAAAATTTACGCACATTCAATTCGATCGAGTACCCTACATTCAAAGCAACATGTATTGCAAGAGGTCTTCTTGAAGATGATTCCGAGTGGAGACAATGTCTTGCCGAGGCTTCAATTATGAAAACAGGTATCAATTACGAAGACTGTTTTGTATTATTCTTATCGAATGTGTGCCGATCGACCCCCTTGCATTATGGAATGAATTTTCAATGCACATTTGCGATGATCTTCCACATAAATTGCAAACTTTATTTGCAATTTCTACCCCAACTCAAGGCCAACTTGAAGATTATGGATTATTCCTTATCAATGAATTGCTTGAGGAGTACGGTAAGTGTCTATCCGACTTTCCACCAATGCCACTTTCTACTGGAGATTGGAATGAAATTGTTGGCAATAGATTGTTGCATGAACATCAGGAACTTATAAATAAAGCGAAACAATTGGATGCACAAAAAGACATTGATTGCCTCAATGATGCACAACGCAATGCTTATTCAGCAATTACTTCATCAGTATTTGAAAATAAAGGTACTACATTCTTCTTGAGCGGTGGTGCTGGAACTGGAAAGACTTTTTTGTACAATGCAATAGCAACAATGTTGCGTAGTCTTAGAAATATAGTTATCACCGTCGCGTCTTCTGGTATTGCATCATTGCTACTTAGCGGAGGTCGGACTGCACATTCCACATTTCGTATCCCGTTAGATGTGCATGATACTTCAATTTGTAATTTTAGCAAGCAATCCATGCAAGCTCAATTATTCAGAAAAGCAAAACTTATAATATGGGATGAAGTACATATGCAACATCGGCACTGTGTTGAGGCAGTGGATCGATCGTTACAAGATATGTGTGATAACCCCAGAGCATTTGGTGGTATTACTGTTGTTCTTGGTGGGGATTTCCGACAAATCTTGCCCGTCATACCAAAGGGGGTTCGAGAAGAAATTGTTGGTGCCTCATTGAGACGATCTTTATTATGGTGCTCTGTACAAGTTTTGATCTTGGATCAAAATATGCGGTTAAATAACTCATCGGTTGAGAATGCAAATTTTGCAAAATTTATTTTGGAGGTATTTTATTTCATGCCTAATTTAATTTTACTTACTATTTTTATCTTAGCCATTCCTTCACTAAAATTATATCTATATGTATTAGGTTGGGACAAATCCTACAGAAGTGGTAGAACTTCCTTCTAACATATTCAGGTGCAAGGATTTAAACGAGTTAATACTTCGAATTTATCCGCAACTTGATATTGAGGGTGTCGTGACTTCGGCATACCTTACTGAACGAATAATTCTTTCTGCACGGAATGATGATGTTACTTTTATAAATGCTGCTGCATTAAACATTTTTCCGGGACAGAAGATTACGTATCAAGCTGCAGACAGTTTTTCTGAAAATGATGAAACCGATCCAACCATTATGAATAGATATCCAACTGAGTACATAAACTCTTTGGATCCTCCTGGGTTGCCACAATTTACACTTGAGCTTAAGGTTGGTTGTCCTATTATTTTATTACGAAATATTGCACCAAAAGACGGGCTCTGCAATGGCACTCGATTGATGGTTGTCAGATGTGCATCACGTGTCATTGAAGCTCAAATTTTAAATGGGGATAAAGCCGGTTGTTTTGTGTTTATTCCAAGAATATCTTTGTCACCATCGGCTACAGAATTACCTTTTCATATGACAAGAAGGCAGTTTCCTGTTCGTGTGACATATGCTATGACGATTAATAAAGCCCAAGGACAATCTGTAAAATTCGTTGGAGTTGATTTGCGGACCCCAGTTTTCAGTCATGGACATCTTTATGTTGCACTTTCAAGGTGCACATCTTTTGATCGTGTATGTGTCCTTCTTCAGCCCAACATAAATAACACAATAAACATCGTTTACCCAGAAGTTCTGTTATGATTTCCAATGTATGATAAAAATTGTATGTAAGTTTTTTAACTCTCTTTCTTTACATTGTTTTATTTATATTATTTGTTTAAATGATCTTTTAAAAAATTATTATCGATTGTTGTCTAACATGCAGGTATAGCATTATCATACGTTACCAAGCTTTAAAATGTGGACCCACATTACCATATATGGCAGGGTAAGAAATTTTTTCCTTTACTACATTTCATTGCATGACTTAATTGTTTTCGGTATGCATTGTTTGATAAAATATGGTTTGTATTTTTATATAGATAGATGATGATGCAGATTTGGCAAAAACTGTAAGTTTCTTATCATAATTCTACATTATATTTTTAATATACTATGTTTGCATTAACATTTTTCTTCTCACAGGTTCTGTTACTTCAAAATAATCACATAAATGTCAGGCTACGGGGTTATATCGGATTTTGTTTTGATAAGGTATGCATACCGTTACAAACATTCCCATTTTGAACTTAAAAATTAGTGACTGTTTATTATTATTATTATTTCCAGCAAATTGCTAAAAGAACTTTACAAGCAACGGCGACGAGTCACATTGAAGACAAAGCAATCTTCTTTTCCGAGGTAATATAAAAATCTTAGATTTTGTTTTTCAAAATATCCTCTTCATTGACCATCCAAATACCTTTTTTGTTATAGAAGTGGAAGATGGTTCTTGCCGAGCTTGCTTGGTTCCAGAAAGCACGACAGCCACCACTCCAACGAAAAAAGGTAAATAAATGTATAAATTTAAAATTTTCCATATTTTCAAATATATATTAATTTTTCTAGGAATTTTATGTTCTTAATTTATCTAGGTTATTGCTCATCCCATTAACTCTCCACTTTGGATTGAGCTTGACACATCATCTTTTTATAATGTGATGATGAAAAGGTTTTCTGCTTAAACACGATGAAGGTAATAAAAGTGAGTTGTACAAAGTAATTAGATATTTCTTCGTTTCTAATTTTTCTATTCTAAGCTATGATTTTATTTTTAATTTTCAGGACACACGGCCCTAGCTTCAGATGTAAATTTTGTTGGTTTTAAATGACGGTGTGAGAGATGGTGTTTTTGAAATTGGACTGCATGGTTGTTCAATCCAAAATGTATTTTTGTGTATATTTGTTCATAGTTAAGGGTGTTTTCTTTTGGCATATAGTTTAGGTTGTGTGATATTATTATAAGTCGATGTAAAAATATGTTGCCTTAAGTACTATTTTGGTTGAAACTATGATTTGGGGAAAACTCCCTTCAAAAAATCACTGAGTACGACTATATCCTTTGTAGAAGAAGGAAAATTTTTATTAATATCCATGCAAAAAGTTTGTGTGGTCTTTTGGATTTTTATTTCCTTCTTTGTGTTATTTGGGAAGTGATGTCGATCTAATTTTTGTGGATTTTAGTATCCGTATTTTTTTTGGTTATGTTGCTTCATTTGCAGGTTCACAAGGAGACTTTGTGAATTTTATTTCAGTTGTTGGGTTTTCACATGCGAGGTCCCAACAACTTTGTGAATTTTATTACATAACATATCTGCATTTGGGGGTAGAGATCTTGCTTTTTGACTCCAGCTAATGGGGTTGTTAGATCTCCCACCTGCTCTATTGATGATATGGTTTTGGTGTGCGTTTTTAAATAATTTGTAATGGGTTGTATTATTTGGATTAAATTGACTTTAAAGTCTACAAATATTATTTTACTAGCTACCTATAATTGTGCTTATGTTGCAATATTATTTCAGTTTGTGTGGACTTTCTTCTTTCTTTTTGCCTGCAGGATGAATGCATGCTCAGTTTGGAAATTTATTAATGGAATTCTAATGACCATATCAATTGGACATTATTACTTGGACATTGTTGCTTGACCATCAAATGTTAGGCTTAGTTCCCTTTCTCTCTGTACTTACAGGTGGTGTATGGCCACCCAGTTTTCTGATTGAGTATCAGTAATCTGGATTTGATACAAGTGCCAAATCCTGTAAAAGATTGGTTGTCCTTGGCCAAATCATTTGTTTATTGTCACAGGATGGAGTGCTGCCTGAAGTCATCAACCATGCTTTTTCCTGCTTCTTAGCATGGACCAAGGAAACATCATATGCTCAAGTTTTGCAACCGTAGACTAGGTGTTAACAATCAAATCCTATCTTTATTCGCTTCAGTTCTTTTGACCTCATTAATTCTCTTCTTGCATAAGTTGTCTTCTTACCAATTGGTTTACTTAAAAAGGAGAAAATTGACAGAGAGTAGTGATGTAAGAACTATTATATATCCCAGAATGGAGCAACAAGAAGTGGAGAATGCATGCTAATGGTGGGCTTAGTTCGAAGGTTCGTATGACTATATAATTAAATCTATATGGAATCAAGTTAGGTGGAAGCACATGGCACTGCAAGGTAGGTGGAAGCACAAATACATTGGTTCATTACTGATCTAAACTCATTTTCCCATATGTACATTTCTTTAAAGTTTTTCAAACATTTTTTTGCTTTGGAAGTGGCCTACCATACTTACCCCATATCTGAAGTATTTTGTATAAAAGAATAAATAACCCTTTTGTAAGAGCATGATTTTGCACATGGATATGCTTTTTATACAAACAGAAATTATACATGCTTACAAAATCCTAAAGTGAGAGCTTGGTATATTCTAAAGTTGGTATGCTGCACAAAAATCTTACAGTTATAATATTTTGTTTGTATTCTAGAGCTTACAAAATCCTAAAGTTATAATATTCTGCATATGGATATGCTTTTATACAAACAGATTGGTCATTGGTATGCTTTTATACAGGCTTACAAAATCCTAAAGTGAGAGCATGATTCTGCACATGGATCATCACTGCCCATTTGTAAGTGCCACCCATGAAGTATCATGTTTTCAAACATTCTCCATATCTAATTGTTCGTGGTCAGATAATTTTGATATAAACAGATATTATAAAGAAATTAAATTTGTGTGACTATATGATTCAAATTGCAGATATTTGTAATGTGGTTGGACTATGTGACTTGCATCACCATGGACAGGAGGACAAGCTTCCTTGGTATCGCGGCAAGGTGAGAAATTGAGAGGAACTTGATTGTCTAATTCATAGAGAAAATTTGTAGTGTAGGCACTCTCTAATATTAGATATTTCTTTAAGCATGGGGAGTAAGTATAACAGGTTTCTTTAAGCATGGGGAGTAATCATGGGGAGATTAAGCATGAGGAGTAATTGTCTAATTCCATCATCTTTGTGATCTTCTTACTCCTGCTGCTGTTGTTCTTGCGGTGGTCCTTGGATTGGATATACCTTTCGTGGCTGTGTCAATAGTCTTAAAAGCAATATATGATTCTTTCAGGACATCAGTTAATCAGATTCCCAGTAATCTTTATGGAAATCTAATTTCTGAAAGTTTGTAAATCAACAGGACAAACTTGCAACAGGGAGTTCAAATTTTCTATGAGGCAGTCAGTTTTCCAAGAAATGATACTAATTTTTACTTCTACAGCAAGTTCATGCGTCATTAGGTGACTAAAATCTAATAAAATCTATCCCATAGAGAGCTTGGATCCTTTGCATGTCTTAGAAATTGAGGATCAGCCCCTCTGTAATCATTGTTTTTAATAGAAGTTACAGACCCATCTATGTAAATGGCATCATTTATCCAAGCAACAAGATTGAATGCTAACATATCGTCTTTTAACATATATTCTCCATAATTTTGATACATGATAACATTTCAAACATGTCGTCTTTTAACATATATAATGCTTTTAGGCAGTGAAGCTAACATGCATAGACTGATTTGTTATACTGATTGAAAGATGGCAATATTTTTAAAATTCTTACACTGCTGATACTTCTCAAGATTGTAAACTCAAAATTGTTAATGATTGGTTTTCGATTTATTCTATCTTTCAGTTATATTTGGAAGCAACCAGTTATATTCAATGAATTTGAAGGATGTATTTCAGTGAATGAAGATGTAATGTATGCTTCCTCGGGGACTCAAATTTCATGCTTTGATATTAAAATGGTAAATTGTTTTATTCTTTTCCCCGAAAATGGCAAGAATCAACATGACATAGTCTATGCTACCATTAATGCTATATTTAGTTAGCAAAGATTATTTTGAGAAATAAAAATAAATTTTTCTTGAAGCTGGGTGTAGGTGGACAAAAAAATAGAGGAAAGGTCCAGTTCTTGGTCTTTTAGTTTGGGTTAGTGAGCATGCCAGGATATTGTCTATTCACCCAAGATCCTGGTCTTTTAGTATGCTAATGTTTTGGGTTAGTGAGCATGCCTGATGTAGAGTTTTATGAGTTGATAGTTATAAACCAAATGCAGCTCAAGAAATGGTTAAGGCAACTGGATGTATGCGGTTGAGAGTTTATATTTCTAGATTGGCTATTATTTCTGCGGGAGACTGCAATAAATGAACTGAAAAAGAGTGATCAAATGACATTAATAACAACAACATGACACCCCCATAAGATGAAAATAGAATGTGTTTACTGTTAAGTATTACCATATGGTGCATGTCATTTGGTTGTTAAAGCCGGACAGGAGGCAATATCTACTCAAGATCAGAGGGTCAGTACTGTCTGAGCTATTCTTTTGCTTAGTTGTCAACAAAATTGATTCTGTGTATTTCGAGTTTCTCACTTCCGTATTGATTTATAAATATTAAGTTGTTGATCAGATACACGTGTACTCAATGCATGAATGCTTTATTATCATATAGGATGGAATTATGGTTGCAGTCATTCTTTAATTTTGGTTTCTATGTATTCGGAAGAGGGTTCCCAGAAATGCAGATTGCTTTGGTACGTCTAACAGAAATGGGTACATTGAACCATCAGGTACTTCCTTTATGAATTCATTTGCTACTTCTATCTTTATGAATTCATTTGCTGCTTCTATTCAACAAGTTCATGTATGTGCTGGGCACGATCTTTGTTTTGTTCAGATTGCTTTATGAATTCATTTGCTACTTCCATCAGGTATATTTATGAATTCAGATTGCTTTGTTTTGTTGCTGCAGGTTGCTCAAGGCCTGTTAACTCAGCCATACTCATTTCAGAACTTGGGATGCTGAGTGGGATCATGTTCCAAGTGTTATAAGGGCTGCCGAGCAGCTGGACTACTAACTTGATCAATATTTTGTATGTTGAGTGCAGAACTAGGAAGAACATACATAGAAGTTTGTTTGATAACCAATTGTTGCATTTATAGAAACCAAGCAAGGTATATTGTACTCATATGTAATTTAAGCTGCAAATTGTTATGTAAGCTGTAGATTGTTACGTAAGTTGGACATGTACATGTTGGTTTGAGTGATACATAAAAAATTCATACCTTTTGTTATGTACTCCGTATTTGGTACCACAAGAACTTTGTAGATTGATACATAAAAAGAACTCTGTATACTAAAATTCTGGATACAAAAAACTATTGATTTGCTATGTACTTTAGATTTGATATCAAACTCTGTGGTTGCTAAGTACTCTACATTTGATACCAAACAAAAAGTGCAGTTCAAGCAAAATTAAACCATATGCACAAAAACATTTCTCCATATAAATAAAAAACTATACATGCAGATTTGCTATGTACTCAAGCTAATGTCTCCATATAAAAATTTGATACAAAAACGATGGCTTCATTATGGACTCCAGCTAATTTCATATAATTCCATATTTGGTACATGACATCAAAATCATGCCAGCAAATCAAGCAAAAATTTACTAAGCAATAATCAAGATCAAAATCATGCTGGCAACTTTCCTTCAAGATTTGTCAAAAACAGTAGATTTAACATTACCTTCAAGATCATATCAGTAAAATTTTCCAAATTTCCAAGCAAAATTTTAGAGTGACACCTAAAACTGCAGAGTGAAACAAGTGTTTCCCCAGAACAAACCCCAAAAAATTTTACCAATTAAATTGGTGAAGTTAAACCAAGTAAATTCCCAGATTTCCAAGTAAAATTTGTAGTGGTATCAAAAACTCTAGAGTGATACAAGTGTTTCTTCAGAACAAGCACAAAAAAATTTCCCTGCAAAGTACTTACCTAAAAGGTTGGAACAAACAAATTTGTGCATTAGATATGTAGCTTGCCAATGTACGCATACATAAAAATTCATACCTGTAGATTGGTGCCAAAAACTGTAAGTGTCAAGATTTTGCTAGCAAGCAGCTAAACCAAGTATGTGGAATTGAAGGAATATTGTCTCATACTGAAAACATATTTGGGGACTAAATTTTTTGGGGGACTAAATTTTAGGGGACAGAAATTGGTGGGGAAATTAAATAACAATTATTGTGCTTTAATAATTGTTGTTCGTATAAAATTAGGGGATTCAAGCATTGATGGGGAAAAATTTTGACTATCAATTTTTAAGGGTACTAAATTCTTGGAAAAAACTAAATTTTGGGAGAACAAAAACTTTTGGAAAGTGAAAATTTGGTCAGGAGAACCCTAAAATTTTGGAGCAGAACTAAATTTGAAGTGTACTAAATTTTGGGCTGAACTAGGCTTTTTGGTAGGAAATAAAGATGAGCTAAATTTTTGGAGGAACAAAGATGGTGAGGGGGGAATATCTTAAATGGCGTCGAAGGCGCCCGCGCGCTAAATTTTTTTAAACTAATTTGTTGTTCCGCGCCGAAGGCGCCCACTAAATTTTTTTACACTAATTTATTGTTCCGCGCCGAATTTGTTGTTCCATGCCGAATGCGTCATGTCGCTAAATATTTTTACGCAAATTTGTTGTTTCGCGCAATTTTGACCGTGGAAATAATTTTTTGGTGAACAAAAATTTTGCGGGGGAAAATCGCGCCGAAGGCGCTCGCGCCGAATTTGTTGTTCCATGCCGAATGCGTCATGTCGCTAAATATTTTTACGCAAATTTGTTGTTTCGCGCAATTTTGACCGTGGAAATAATTTTTTGGGGAACAAAAATTTTGCGGGGGAAAATCTTAATAGAGCAATCTTCCGTTGCGGGGGAAAATTTTCGCGGGAAAATTTTCGCGGGCACGGTTCAATTAAGATTTTCCCCCGCAAAATTTTTGTTCCCCAAAAAATTATTTCCACGGTCAAAATTGCGCGAAACAACAAATTTGCGTAAAAATATTTAGCGACATGACGCATTCGGCATGGAACAACAAATTCGGCGCGAGCGCCTTCGGCGCGATTTTCCCCCGCAAAATTTTTGTTCACCAAAAAATTATTTCCACGGTCAAAATTGCGCGAAACAACAAATTTGCGTAAAAATATTTAGCAACATGACGCATTCGGCATGGAACAACAAATTCGGCGCGGAACAATAAATTAGTGTAAAAAAATTTAGTGGGCGCCTTCGGCGCGGAACAACAAATTAGTTTAAAAAAATTTAGCGCGCGGGCGCCTTCGACGCCATTTAAGATATTCCCCCCCTCACCATCTTTGTTCCTCCAAAAATTTAGCTCATCTTTATTTCCTACCAAAAAGCCTAGTTCAGCCCAAAATTTAGTACACTTCAAATTTAGTTCTGCTCCAAAATTTTAGGGTTCTCCTGACCAAATTTTCACTTTCCAAAAGTTTTTGTTCTCCCAAAATTTAGTTTTTTCCAAGAATTTAGTACCCTTAAAAATTGATAGTCAAAATTTTTCCCCATCAATGCTTGAATCCCCTAATTTTATACGAACAACAATTATTAAAGCACAATAATTGTTATTTAATTTCCCCACCAATTTCTGTCCCCTAAAATTTAGTCCCCCAAAAAATTTAGTCCCCAAATATGTTTTCAGTATGAGACAATATTCCTTCAATTCCACATACTTGGTTTAGCTGCTTGCTAGCAAAATCTTGACACTTACAGTTTTTGGCACCAATCTACAGGTATGAATTTTTATGTATGCGTACATTGGCAAGCTACATATCTAATGCACAAATTTGTTTGTTCCAACCTTTTAGGTAAGTACTTTGCAGGGAAATTTTTTTGTGCTTGTTCTGAAGAAACACTTGTATCACTCTAGAGTTTTTGATACCACTACAAATTTTACTTAGAAATCTGGGAATTTACTTGGTTTAACTTCACCAATTTAATTGGTAAAATTTTTTGGGGTTTGTTCTGGGGAAACACTTGTTTCACTCTGCAGTTTTAGGTGTCACTCTAAAATTTTGCTTGGAAATTTGGAAAATTTTACTGATATGATCTTGAAGGTAATGTTAAATCTACTGTTTTTGACAAATCTTGAAGGAAAGTTGCCAGCATGATTTTGATCTTGATTATTGCTTAGTAAATTTTTGCTTGATTTGCTGGCATGATTTTGATGTCATGTACCAAATATGGAATTATATGAAATTAGCTGGAGTCCATAATGAAGCCATCGTTTTTGTATCAAATTTTTATATGGAGACATTAGCTTGAGTACATAGCAAATCTGCATGTATAGTTTTTTATTTATATGGAGAAATTTTTTTGTGCATATGGTTTAATTTTGCTTGAACTGCACTTTTTGTTTGGTATCAAATGTAGAGTACTTAGCAACCACAGAGTTTGATATCAAATCTAAAGTACATAGCAAATCAATAGTTTTTTGTATCCAGAATTTTAGTATACAGAGTTCTTTTTATGTATCAATCTACAAAGTTCTTGTGGTACCAAATACGGAGTACATAACAAAAGGTATGAATTTTTTATGTATCACTCAAACCAACATGTACATGTCCAACTTACGTAACAATCTACAGCTTACATAACAATTTGCAGCTTAAATTACATATGAGTACAATATACCTTGCTTGGTTTCTATAAATGCAACAATTGGTTATCAAACAAACTTCTATGTATGTTCTTCCTAGTTCTGCACTCAACATACAAAATATTGATCAAGTTAGTAGTCCAGCTGCTCGGCAGCCCTTATAACACTTGGAACATGATCCCACTCAGCATCCCAAGTTCTGAAATGAGTATGGCTGAGTTAACAGGCCTTGAGCAACCTGCAGCAACAAAACAAAGCAATCTGAATTCATAAATATACCTGATGGAAGTAGCAAATGAATTCATAAAGCAATCTGAACAAAACAAAGATCGTGCCCAGCACATACATGAACTTGTTGAATAGAAGCAGCAAATGAATTCATAAAGATAGAAGTAGCAAATGAATTCATAAAGGAAGTACCTGATGGTTCAATGTACCCATTTCTGTTAGACGTACCAAAGCAATCTGCATTTCTGGGAACCCTCTTCCGAATACATAGAAACCAAAATTAAAGAATGACTGCAACCATAATTCCATCCTATATGATAATAAAGCATTCATGCATTGAGTACACGTGTATCTGATCAACAACTTAATATTTATAAATCAATACGGAAGTGAGAAACTCGAAATACACAGAATCAATTTTGTTGACAACTAAGCAAAAGAATAGCTCAGACAGTACTGACCCTCTGATCTTGAGTAGATATTGCCTCTTGTCCGGCTTTAACAACCAAATGACATGCACCATATGGTAATACTTAACAGTAAACACATTCTATTTTCATCTTATGGGGGTGTCATGTTGTTGTTATTAATGTCATTTGATCACTCTTTTTCAGTTCATTTATTGCAGTCTCCCGCAGAAATAATAGCCAATCTAGAAATATAAACTCTCAACCGCATACATCCAGTTGCCTTAACCATTTCTTGAGCTGCATTTGGTTTATAACTATCAACTCATAAAACTCTACATCAGGCATGCTCACTAACCCAAAACATTAGCATACTAAAAGACCAGGATCTTGGGTGAATAGACAATATCCTGGCATGCTCACTAACCCAAACTAAAAGACCAAGAACTGGACCTTTCCTCTATTTTTTTGTCCACCTACACCCAGCTTCAAGAAAAATTTATTTTTATTTCTCAAAATAATCTTTGCTAACTAAATATAGCATTAATGGTAGCATAGACTATGTCATGTTGATTCTTGCCATTTTCGAGGAAAAGAATAAAACAATTTACCATTTTAATATCAAAGCATGAAATTTGAGTCCCCGAGGAAGCATACATTACATCTTCATTCACTGAAATACATCCTTCAAATTCATTGAATATAACTGGTTGCTTCCAAATATAACTGAAAGATAGAATAAATCGAAAACCAATCATTAACAATTTTGAGTTTACAATCTTGAGAAGTATCAGCAGTGTAAGAATTTTAAAAATATTGCCATCTTTCAATCAGTATAACAAATCAGTCTATGCATGTTAGCTTCACTGCCTAAAAGCATTATATATGTTAAAAGACGACATGTTTGAAATGTTATCATGTATCAAAATTATGGAGAATATATGTTAAAAGACGATATGTTAGCATTCAATCTTGTTGCTTGGATAAATGATGCCATTTACATAGATGGGTCTGTAACTTCTATTAAAAACAATGATTACAGAGGGGCTGATCCTCAATTTCTAAGACATGCAAAGGATCCAAGCTCTCTATGGGGTAGATTTTATTAGATTTTAGTCACCTAATGACGCATGAACTTGCTGTAGAAGTAAAAATTAGTATCATTTCTTGGAAAACTGACTGCCTCATAGAAAATTTGAACTCCCTGTTGCAAGTTTGTCCTGTTGATTTACAAACTTTCAGAAATTAGATTTCCATAAAGATTACTGGGAATCTGATTAACTGATGTCCTGAAAGAATCATATATTGCTTTTAAGACTATTGACACAGCCACGAAAGGTATATCCAATCCAAGGACCACCGCAAGAACAACAGCAGCAGGAGTAAGAAGATCACAAAGATGATGGAATTAGACAATTACTCCTCATGCTTAATCTCCCCATGATTACTCCCCATGCTTAAAGAAACCTGTTATACTTACTCCCCATGCTTAAAGAAATATCTAATATTAGAGAGTGCCTACACTACAAATTTTCTCTATGAATTAGACAATCAAGTTCCTCTCAATTTCTCACCTTGCCGCGATACCAAGGAAGCTTGTCCTCCTGTCCATGGTGATGCAAGTCACATAGTCCAACCACATTACAAATATCTGCAATTTGAATCATATAGTCACACAAATTTAATTTCTTTATAATATCTGTTTATATCAAAATTATCTGACCACGAACAATTAGATATGGAGAATGTTTGAAAACATGATACTTCATGGGTGGCACTTACAAATGGGCAGTGATGATCCATGTGCAGAATCATGCTCTCACTTTAGGATTTTGTAAGCCTGTATAAAAGCATACCAATGACCAATCTGTTTGTATAAAAGCATATCCATATGCAGAATATTATAACTTTAGGATTTTGTAAGCTCTAGAATACAAACAAAATATTATAACTGTAAGATTTTTGTGCAGCATACCAACTTTAGAATATACCAAGCTCTCACTTTAGGATTTTGTAAGCATGTATAATTTCTGTTTGTATAAAAAGCATATCCATGTGCAAAATCATGCTCTTACAAAAGGGTTATTTATTCTTTTATACAAAATACTTCAGATATGGGGTAAGTATGGTAGGCCACTTCCAAAGCAAAAAAATGTTTGAAAAACTTTAAAGAAATGTACATATGGGAAAATGAGTTTAGATCAGTAATGAACCAATGTATTTGTGCTTCCACCTACCTTGCAGTGCCATGTGCTTCCACCTAACTTGATTCCATATAGATTTAATTATATAGTCATACGAACCTTCGAACTAAGCCCACCATTAGCATGCATTCTCCACTTCTTGTTGCTCCATTCTGGGATATATAATAGTTCTTACATCACTACTCTCTGTCAATTTTCTCCTTTTTAAGTAAACCAATTGGTAAGAAGACAACTTATGCAAGAAGAGAATTAATGAGGTCAAAAGAACTGAAGCGAATAAAGATAGGATTTGATTGTTAACACCTAGTCTACGGTTGCAAAACTTGAGCATATGATGTTTCCTTGGTCCATGCTAAGAAGCAGGAAAAAGCATGGTTGATGACTTCAGGCAGCACTCCATCCTGTGACAATAAACAAATGATTTGGCCAAGGACAACCAATCTTTTACAGGATTTGGCACTTGTATCAAATCCAGATTACTGATACTCAATCAGAAAACTGGGTGGCCATACACCACCTGTAAGTACAGAGAGAAAGGGAACTAAGCCTAACATTTGATGGTCAAGCAACAATGTCCAAGTAATAATGTCCAATTGATATGGTCATTAGAATTCCATTAATAAATTTCCAAACTGAGCATGCATTCATCCTACAGGCAAAAAGAAAGAAGAAAGTCCACACAAACTGAAATAATATTGCAACATAAGCACAATTATAGGTAGCTAGTAAAATAATATTTGTAGACTTTAAAGTCAATTTAATCCAAATAATACAACCCATTACAAATTATTTAAAAACGCACACCAAAACCATATCATCAATAGAGCAGGTGGGAGATCTAACAACCCCATTAGCTGGAGTCAAAAAGCAAGATCTCTACCCCAAATGCAGATATGTTATGTAATAAAATTCACAAAGTTGTTGGGACCTCGCATGTGAAAACCCAACAACTGAAATAAAACTCACAAAGTCTCCTTGTGAACCTGCAAATGAAGCAACATAACCAAAAAAAATACGGATACTAAAATCCACAAAAATTAGATCGACATCACTTCCCAAATAACACAAAGAAGGAAATAAAAATCCAAAAGACCACACAAACTTTTTGCATGGATATTAATAAAAATTTTCCTTCTTCTACAAAGGATATAGTCGTACTCAGTGATTTTTTGAAGGGAGTTTTCCCCAAATCATAGTTTCAACCAAAATAGTACTTAAGGCAACATATTTTTACATCGACTTATAATAATATCACACAACCTAAACTATATGCCAAAAGAAAACACCCTTAACTATGAACAAATATACACAAAAATACATTTTGGATTGAACAACCATGTAGTCCAATTTCAAAAACACCATCTCTCACACCGTCATTTAAAACCAACAAAATTTACATCTGAAGCTAGGGCCGTGTGTCCTGAAAATTAAAAATAAAATCATAGCTTAGAATAGAAAAATTAGAAACGAAGAAATATCTAATTACTTTGTACAACTCACTTTTATTACCTTCATCGTGTTTAAGCAGAAAACCTTTTCATCATCACATTATAAAAAGATGATGTGTCAAGCTCAATCCAAAGTGGAGAGTTAATGGGATGAGCAATAACCTAGATAAATTAAGAACATAAAATTCCTAGAAAAATTAATATATATTTGAAAATATGGAAAATTTTAAATTTATACATTTATTTACCTTTTTTCGTTGGAGTGGTGGCTGTCGTGCTTTCTGGAACCAAGCAAGCTCGGCAAGAACCATCTTCCACTTCTATAACAAAAAAGGTATTTGGATGGTCAATGAAGAGGATATTTTGAAAAACAAAATCTAAGATTTTTATATTACCTCGGAAAAGAAGATTGCTTTGTCTTCAATGTGACTCGTCGCCGTTGCTTGTAAAGTTCTTTTAGCAATTTGCTGGAAATAATAATAATAATAAACAGTCACTAATTTTTAAGTTCAAAATGGGAATGTTTGTAACGGTATGCATACCTTATCAAAACAAAATCCGATATAACCCCGTAGCCTGACATTTATGTGATTATTTTGAAGTAACAGAACCTGTGAGAAGAAAAATGTTAATGCAAACATAGTATATTAAAAATATAATGTAGAATTATGATAAGAAACTTACAGTTTTTGCCAAATCTGCATCATCATCTATCTATATAAAAATACAAACCATATTTTATCAAACAATGCATACCGAAAACAATTAAGTCATGCAATGAAATGTAGTAAAGGAAAAAATTTCTTACCCTGCCATATATGGTAATGTGGGTCCACATTTTAAAGCTTGGTAACGTATGATAATGCTATACCTGCATGTTAGACAACAATCGATAATAATTTTTTAAAAGATCATTTAAACAAATAATATAAATAAAACAATGTAAAGAAAGAGAGTTAAAAAAC
Source organism: Scilla litardierei (assembly GCA_030789695.1). NCBI lineage: Eukaryota > Viridiplantae > Streptophyta > Magnoliopsida > Asparagales > Asparagaceae > Scilla > Scilla litardierei. The sequence continues at coordinate 176,622,516 of CM061138.1, forward strand.
TTACATACAATTTTTATCATACATTGGAAATCATAGCAGAACTTCTGGGTAAACGATGTTTATTGTGTTATTTATGTTGGGCTGAAGAAGGACACATACACGATCAAAAGATGTGCACCTTGAAAGTGCAACATAAAGATGTCCATGACTGAAAACTGGGGTCCGCAAATCAACTCCAACGAATTTTACAGATTGTCCTTGGGCTTTATTAATCGTCATAGCATATGTCACACGGACAGGAAACTGCCTTCTTGTCATATGAAAAGGTAATTCTGTAGCCGATGGTGACATAGATATTCTTGGAATAAACACAAAACAACCGGCTTTATCCCCATTTAAAATTTGAGCTTCAATGACACGTGATGCACATCTGACAACCATCAATCGAGTGCCATTGCAGAGCCCGTCTTTTGGTGCAATATTTCGTAATAAAATAATAGGACAACCAACCTTAAGCTCAAGTGTAAATTGTGGCAACCCAGGAGGATCCAAAGAGTTTATGTACTCAGTTGGATATCTATTCATAATGGTTGGATCGGTTTCATCATTTTCAGAAAAACTGTCTGCAGCTTGATACGTAATCTTCTGTCCCGGAAAAATGTTTAATGCAGCAGCATTTATAAAAGTAACATCATCATTCCGTGCAGAAAGAATTATTCGTTCAGTAAGGTATGCTGAAGTCACGGCACCCTCAATATCAAGCTGCGGATAAATTCGAAGTATTAACTCGTTTAAATCCTTGCACCTGAATATGTTAGAAGGAAGTTCTACCACTTCTGTAGGATTTGTCCCAACCTAATACATATAGATATAATTTTAGTGAAGGAATGGCTAAGATAAAAATAGTAAGTAAAATTAAATTAGGCATGAAATAAAATACCTCCAAAATAAATTTTGCAAAATTTGCATTCTCAACCGATGAGTTATTTAACCGCATATTTTGATCCAAGATCAAAACTTGTACAGAGCACCATAATAAAGATCGTCTCAATGAGGCACCAACAATTTCTTCTCGAACCCCCTTTGGTATGACGGGCAAGATTTGTCGGAAATCCCCACCAAGAACAACAGTAATACCACCAAATGCTCTGGGGTTATCACACATATCTTGTAACGATCGATCCACTGCCTCAACACAGTGCCGATGTTGCATAGGTACTTCATCCCATATTATAAGTTTTGCTTTTCTGAATAATTGAGCTTGCATGGATTGCTTGCTAAAATTACAAATTGAAGTATCATGCACATCTAACGGGATACGAAATGTGGAATGTGCAGCCCGACCTCCGCTAAGTAGCAATGATGCAATACCAGAAGACGCGACGGTGATAACTATATTTCTAAGACTACGCAACATTGTTGCTATTGCATTGTACAAAAAAGTCTTTCCAGTTCCAGCACCACCGCTCAAGAAGAATGTAGTACCTTTATTTTCAAATACTGATGAAGTAATTGCTGAATAAGCATTGCGTTGTGCATCATTGAGGCAATCAATGTCTTTTTGTGCATCCAATTGTTTCGCTTTATTTATAAGTTCCTGATGTTCATGCAACAATCTATTGCCAACAATTTCATTCCAATCTCCAGTAGAAAGTGGCATTGGTGGAAAGTCGGATAGACACTTACCGTACTCCTCAAGCAATTCATTGATAAGGAATAATCCATAATCTTCAAGTTGGCCTTGAGTTGGGGTAGAAATTGCAAATAAAGTTTGCAATTTATGTGGAAGATCATCGCAAATGTGCATTGAAAATTCATTCCATAATGCAAGGGGGTCGATCGGCACACATTCGATAAGAATAATACAAAACAGTCTTCGTAATTGATACCTGTTTTCATAATTGAAGCCTCGGCAAGACATTGTCTCCACTCGGAATCATCTTCAAGAAGACCTCTTGCAATACATGTTGCTTTGAATGTAGGGTACTCGATCGAATTGAATGTGCGTAAATTTTCCCACGATGTTGGCCCTTTAACAACTGTTAGTAGCAACCGTAGATAAAATCTCTCACCAGAATTAGGGGATGCAAAATACATTCTGCCAATGGCATATCCAGATTGTCTTGGAGTCCAGACCTTTGTTGACGAATGCCACACAAACTTTTGGGGAAATTCTTGATATGTGAGATCATGCGCAGACTCATGTAAAGCACAACATGTAAAAAATTCAGTCAAAGTTGTCTTATCATTTTCAGCCCTAGACCTTATTGCATCTACATCTTCATCTGGATCAAAAATAACACGGTGTTGCCCTGGTAAATGAAGTATCAATCTTTGAACTGACGGAAACTCTTGATGCAAAGGATGCTCGAATATTCGCCAGGCAGCCTCAGGTGGTCCAATATATCTTGCATCAAGGTATTGTTGGATCTCATTTACTGCGCCCAATACCATTGTGGTCCGATCATGACCTTTATAAATATACTTATGAATGTACTTCACACATCTTACCCCGGCACAAACGTCGACATTAATGTGGCAGTTAAAGCGCCTTGAGAGATACCTGTTGTGCGGCACAACATCTCGGTTATCAACCTGATGCCCCCTTACAGTATATAGATGCCCATTACTACGACGACGGTAAATAGGATATCCATCACGATCCAAGGTTGTTGCTTCTGCATAATTTCGAGGGTATTTCTTAGTACACTTACCATTTTCCATGCATGAGGCATTTGGATTCCGAGCACCACATGGTCCATGTACCATACATTTTGACACAGTATCGAATAATGCAGGATCTTGAGCAGGATCAGGAAATTCAGCACATACAATTCTATCCACTTGATCACATGTATGAATCTTATCGGGTCCACGAAGAAAGAAAAGAGCATGCATATGTGGAAGACCCCGTTTCTGAAATTCAATTGTAAATACATGTGCTACTTTCTTTCCAAATACATTATTGCCATCAATCTCCTTCATCAAAGCCTTTCTTTTTAAATCAAATACACGTGCGACTAAATCTGGACGGTCGGTAGCCTTTTGATTGGGCAGTAGAGCCGAAGTAATTTCAGGCCACTTTGGATTTGCGGTCATGGTAAGAAAAATATCCGGGTGCTGGTTATAACGTGTGATAGCCATCGAGTCTTGAAATATTTCAAACATGTGACGTGCACTGCCAGTGAAAGAGGAAGAAAGTATCATGCGCTGTCCAATTTGGTCGCATCTGGCATATGCATCGATATCTGCAAGACCCTGATAGAGCTCTGAGCGGAGTTTTCGTTGATTAAGTTTGATGAATGTCAAACGATGTTGCTCAATTGCTGCCCAAGCATCAACTATGAACTCCTGGAATAACTTTCCCGCTCTCAAAATTGAAGAATACTCGTTCTGTCTTTCAAACAGACGGTAGCTATAAAACTCACACATAGTCAGGCGTCTACTTGATGCTATGTTTTGAACTGGATCCCACTGCTTCAACTCAGGTTCCCATCCAAGCTGACCATCAGGAAATAATAAGACGTAGTGTAATGGTAAGTATGCAGGATGAGTCTCATTGATTTGCATTAATTGATGATTTTCTCGAAGATGTAAAACTATATCTCGCATCCCGGAAGGTCAATAGCCATCGCCAGGTAAAATAACCGCAATCTCATCTACGGTTGGGAGGTTATAACGGCGACGATCCTTGTTTGAATTGTAATGCAGATATACAGGAAGATCATGACCACATGAATCTGCTTGAGATAAAACAGAATATGCCTGACAATATAGTTTGATGAATGGATTTATGCCCGATAAACAATTTTGAATAATTTGTAAAACATCCTTGCTCAAATGTGGATTTCTATTACTTCGGAACTCCATAGCAGAATCCGGATCATATATGTAAAGTTGACAATAACTTGCTGTTTGATCCGGTTGGGGCAGAAGTGATCCTGTTCGATGGCGTAATTCCCCAGGAATAGTAAATATGTTCGTGCCTCTGCCAGCAATCAATCTTTGATCCATTGTCACACCAAGGCTGGTAAATGCATTAGCTGCATTATACTCCCGAGTATACATTCGAAATGATTTTGATGCCTCACTGTCACCATCATATAATTCTCTAAGTGCTGGAGGGGGTTCATTAAGTTTCGGCAATTTTACTTTTCCTTGCAAACAACATGTTCCAAAAAGATGTGTTCTCAAAGTTGACTTCGACAACTGTTCATCCAACCAGTGTAAGGCTGAACAATGAGGGCATGGAATGTTCATTAATCCAAGATGGTGCCGACCAAAATCAACCTGAGTTGGTGGACCAGAGCCATGCTGAGTTGACCGACATCGGAAGATCGAGGATGAGCCAGCGTCTTCTTGTTCAACTGGAGAAGTTGTTAATCCAGGTGTTATTTGAGGTATACACATAGGAGTCATATATCGAGATATGTTTCGTTGAGCTTTTTCTCGTTCTCTCCTGTGACATTGAGCTAAACACCTAGCCAAAATAAAACCATAATAATTAAATAAAATTAATTTACATTAAAGAAGAGGAGCTCTTATGAATAATAACCTGGCAGATGGTTCATCATCTTCAGCACATATCGTAGCGTTGTGCGAGGCTGAGACCTCATCTACATGTTCAACGGGAGAAGTTGGTACTGCATATGTGCTTTGAGGCATGTCGAGTACACTGGTAGGAGTCATATATCGAGATGTGTTTGCTTGTATTTGTTCTCGTTCTCTCCTTTTGCGTTGAGCTAAAGCCCTATACAAATTTAAATAGAAAAATAAACACAACTAAAATACATGGCATGGTGAAAAGGTTTTATGTACAGTCGGGTTGATAATGACCTGACAGATGGTCCAGGAACTTGCCCGGAGATCATAGCGTTACGCGAGGCCGAGACAGCATCTTCTTGTTCAACCGGAGAAGTTGTCACGTCTGGTGTTATGTGAGGTATATCAAGGACACCGTCAGAAGGCAGAGCATGAGATATGTTTCGTTGTTCATGTTCTCGTTCTCTCCTTTTGCGTTGAGCTAAAGCCCTATACAAATTTAAACAGAAAAATAAACACAACTATAGTACATGGCTTGGTGAAAAGGTTTTATGTACAGTCGGGTTGATAATGACCTGACAGATGGTTCAGGAACTTGTCCAGAAATCATAACGTTACGCGAGGCCGAGACAGCATCTTCTTGTTCAACCGGAGAAGTTGTCACGGCTGGTGTTATGTGAGGTATATCAAGGACACCGTCAGAAGGCAGAGCGTGAGATATGTTTCGTTGTTCCTGTTCTCATTCTCTCCTTTTTCGTTGAGCTAAAGCCCTATACAAATTTAAACAGAAAAATAAACACAACTACAATACATGGCTTGGTGAAAAGGTTTTATGTACAATCGGGTTGATAATGACCTGACAGATGGTCCAGGAACTTGTCCAGAAATCATAACGTTACGCGAGGCCGAGACAGCATGTTCTTGTTCAACCGGAGAAGTTGTCACGGCTGGTGTTATGTGAGGTATATCAAGGACACCGTCAGAAGGCAGAGCGTAAGATATGTTTCGGTCTTCCTGTTCTCGTTCTCTCCTTTTTCGTTGAGCTAAAGCCCTATACAAATTTAAACAGAAAAATAAACACAACTACAATACATGGCTTGGTGAAAAGGTTTTATGTACAGTCGGGTTGATAATGACCTGACAGATGGTCCAGGAACTTGTTCAGAAATCATATCGTTACGCGAGGCCGAGACAGCATCTTCTTGTTCAACCGGAGAAATTGTCACGGCTGGTGTTATGTGAGGTATATCAAGGACACCGTCAAAAGGCAGAGCGTGAGATATGTTTCGTTGTTCATGTTCTCGTGCTCTCCTTTTGCGTTGAGCTAAAGCCCTATCCAAATTTAAACACAAAAATAAACACTACTAAAATACATGGCTTGGTGAAAAGGTTTTATGTACAGTCGGGTTGATAATGACCTGACAGATGGTCCAGGAACTTGTCCGGAAATCATATCGTTACGCGAGGATGAGACAGCATGTTCTTGTTCAACCGGAGAAGTTGTCATGGCTGGTGTTATGTGAGGTATATCAAGTACACCGTCAGAAGGCAGAGCGTGAGACATGTTACGTTGTTCTTGTTCTCGTTCTCGTTCTATCCTACTGCGTCGATCTAAAGCCCTATCCAAATTAAGCCCAAACTAATTACAATTAAAATACATTATTAGCGTATATTAGATGTTCATTTTGAGAATATGGTAGATATTCAATTAAAATACTCCCATTTACATAATCAAGCTCTTCATTTTTGAAATTAACATTTTGAAATTCAATTGGGTACATGATAATACACAATTAACATGATATCAAGTTTAGCATTAAAAAATTACACATTCATTAGAATCTTTGAATTTTTGCTACTTCTATGTGTCCTGAGAATTTTTGAATATATCTGAATTATCTCAATCCTCAGGACACATATATCTGAATATTTGATTAGGATCACTTGAGAATTTTTGCATTCTAGCATTGCTTCTATGATCCTCAGGACACTTTGAATGGTATCAAAATATCAAACTCACAACATAATTAACAGGATATCAAGTTTAGCATTGCATATATATGAGATTTGTGTATAATGCCAATACCCACAACATAAATCTGATTTGTGCATGAGATTTGTGTATATTGGCATTATACACAACATAAATCTGCCAATATTCATCAAAATCATTTTGAATCCTGGACTATGCCAATATTTATGTGATATAGCTAACTTAAGAAAAATCACAAAAATCTAGAATATGCCAATATTAATCCTAGACTATGCCAATATAAATCACAGAAATCTCATACACAATCTGAGAATATAAACTGGACTAACCCCAAATAATGCCAATATTCATTAACTGAGAATAATGAATAAACTGATATTAATGCCAATATCCATTTTTGAATCCTGGACAATGCCAATATAAACTGAGAAAAACAATGCCAATAGTCAAGTTTTTGATATGGTTTATAGCAGTTGCACTTTCAGTCAAGTTTCATTCTAATGCAACTGCCATGAATTGGTTTATCTTAAAACTTTCAGTGTATTTTTTTATTGACATATCAAATACATATCCTGATGAATTTTGATATTTTGATACATCATGACTTCAATTCCTATATAATGTAAATAGAAAACAGAATATTCACTTGGTAATGTGAACAACTCACTTGGTGAACATACTTGATTCCTATTTACATGATATTCCTATATAATATGAACATACTCAATTCCTATTTACAGGATATTCCTATTTACTTCACCAATTTTCAATCTTCACCAAGTGAACATACTCAATTCCTATTTACAGGATATTCCTATATAATGTGAAATGTTCCTGTATAATGTGAACATACTCAAGCTTCACCAAGTATAAAAACAATTTTCAATCTTCATACATCATAAAAAACAATTTTCAATCTTCAATCACTCAGTTATCACATATGCTACTAATAATAAAAAATATCAGTAATTATCAAGATTCAATCTTCATACATCATAAAAAATATCTCCAAAAAAATTGAGTATTGTCCTGCAAAAATGAAATTGAGTATGTTTGAGAATTAACTCATAGGAATTGAATGACTAAGGATAATATCTCAAAAATGTGATAAATTTTTGAAAATGAAAAAAACAATACTCAAGCTTTCATTTGCAAACTCATTTCTTAAAATATTCTTTCAATTGCAGTTGCAAACTAATTTTGAATATAAAATTCAGTTTATATTGGGTGTATTGACTGAAATATTCTGTCAATTGCAAACTTAATTTCAAACTCAAATTCAAACTCAAGCTTTCCTAAATTTCAAACTCAAGCTTTGTCCTGTCACTCAAACCCAACATTCAAAATTTAATATATGTCCTGTCTTTCAAATTGGATAGAGCTTCATCACCATAGCAAAAATTTGTTTATAGCAATGAAAAAGGCAAAGTTCACAAAGCTCACCAATTCACAAAGGATGTGATGAAGCCCTCAAACCCACAAAGCTCACCAAGAGCTTATCAAAATGAAAAATCTTATCAGCTAGCTCCCATCCAATTTCATTTCAAGTATAATCAACAGAATACATAATGCTGGAATTTGAAATCTGCAAAGGACAAAATTCAATAAGCTTATGAAATCAAGTATGTCAAGCATACAATTCATAATTCACATGACACTTGCTCATTTGAATATTAACAGGACAAAATTCACAGGACAACATTCAAAATCCACAATTCAATAAGCATACAAATCATAATCTTCACAGGACACTTGCTCATTTGAAATCTTCATGTATAAGCTTATGAAATCAAGTATGTCAAGCATATTCAAAATTTGACCTTGCTCATTTGAAATCAAGTATATATTCAAAATTAAATATATTCAATAAGCAAGTATTCAAAATTTCAGTATATGCAATATTTATATGGTTTATGGCACAATTAATGAGCAAGTAGTCAAAACTGAAATGATTTAATAAGCAAGTATGTAAAATGAGCAAGTATTCAAAATTTTCTCATGGATAACATGACTATCTCTCAACTCATGTTCAATGAGAATGAACAGGTTGTAGCATTTTCAAACTGGAATATATTTTCAATTTTAGTATCTTCAATTTATTCACCCAGTATATTCAATTTCAGTATATGAAAAAAACATAGAGAATTGGTAATATTGAGAAAGTATGGAATTTTGCATATGAAAAAAACAATTTTTTCAAACTCATTTCTTAAAATATTCTTTCAATTGCAATTGCACACTCATTTTGAATATAAAATTCAGTTTATAATCTTCCCACACAAATTTCCCACACAAAGTTCATATAACTCATTCTTGATTGTGTCTTGGTTGAGTCTGAGTAACCAAGACTTGATTGAGTCTGAGTAACCAAGTCTTGGTTACACAATCTTCATATAACACAATCATGACTTGATATGGAAAACATATTATGAAGATTATTTCAACAATCAAGTCCAGGTTATATGAAAATTATGGGTCTTTGGTTACTCAATCAAGTCCAGGTTATATGAGGATTGAGGTTATATATGAAGATTGAAAACATATCCTGAGTTATATGATTATGTCAACACTCCAAGACTTGGTTACTCAGAATATTGGTTACTCAAAAAATTATGAAGAGTAAAAAATTTTGTAAAACATCACTGTTGAAATTTTGTAAAACATCACAATGAAATCCTGTCCCAAACTTAATTTCATTCAAATATCTCAATGAAATTTTGTAAACATCAAGATGATATATTCTCATTGAGTAGATAAATAAAAAATTCAATGTAAGAGGATATGCTAATATTATAGGATATGCTAATATTTAGTCCTATACTTTGTGGGTTTCTCAGCATATCCTTTGTGGGTTTCACAGTATATATGATGTTCAAAAATAGATCCTGTCCCAAACTCAGCTCATCATTCAAAAATTTGTTCACTCAATGGAATAACAAAATTCAGGATAAACTGTTTACAAATACAGGATTCTCTATTGTGATAATCTATCTACTCAAAATGATAAAAAAGTTTAGCATGGACAAAAAACATTTCATTCATGCTCATTGCTCAAGCTCAGTTCCCAGTTCATGAAACCTCAATATTCATATCCCAGTTTCTGGATTCATAGGTTGGTTTAAGTATCAAATAAAATTGCAATTCATCAAGCTCATTTTTCAGCAAGCATTTCAGCAATATCTGGGATTGCCCATGCCTGAAAGACTGAAAGCCTATCCATTTTGAAACTATAGGACTAATATTAGCATTTTAGCTTGATGGGTTTAAAACTTTAAGGTAAATCAAAAGAGCTTGATCAATTCATGACTGAAAGCCTATCCATTTTGAAACTATATGACTAATATTAGCATGGAGCTATTTTCAAAATGGGTTTAAAACTGTAAGAATCAATGTATACCAACTCTTGACTGAAAGATAAAGTTTTAAACCCAACTCTTGACTGAAAGATAAAAATTGACTTAAAGTGCAACTGCCATAACTATAAAGAGAAGAGGAAGTAACTCTCACAAATCAGGTTATTCAACAGGTTAGTCATCAAATCACCCTCCCTCAACGAAGAGCATTCATTCTCAACATTTTCTGAGAATGCATATCCTAATTCATTATCTAATAAACCAATTCATTAGTTTATGCATGAATGGATAAATTGGTTTATCCAATTCATGTTGAGAATGTAAATTGGTTTATGAATAAACCAAATTTTCTCAAATTTTCAGTATTTTGCAAGTTGAGAATGTTGACATGGATATATTTAATTTGTCATATTTAATTATATTTAATTTGGCATATTATAGTGGTTATGGCATATTCAGTTTTAATTAGCAAAATTCATATTTTATGAGGTGAGCTAAAGACATTTGAATACCCAAATTTAATTAGCAAGTATTCAAAATTTTGAAAATGGACTGAAAATTATATGAGGTGAGCTTGTCATGGTATGCATATCAATTCAAATTCAAATGCATGGTTTAAGTTCAAACTGAAAATTTGAATACTTCAGTTCTGAAATATGCAAGTATTCAAAATTTGAGAATGAATGCATATCAATTCAACTATATGAGGTGAGCTTATCATGGTTTAAGTTAAGTCCTCCCAGTTAAATGAATAATGTAAGTCTTTAATTGACAAGATATCCAAGCCTATCCAAGCCTATCCATTGACAGGATATGCATTCATTGACAGTTAGATTTACAAATGAGATTTACATCAAAGTTTCCCTCTAATGTGATATCCAGCATATGTAAATTTATAAATGAGATCCAACATGTTGTGATGTAAATGATCAAAGTTGAAATATAAACCAAATTTTCTCAAATTTTCAGTATTTTGCAAGTTGAGAATGTTGACATGGATATATTTAATTTGTCATATTTAATTATATTTAATTTGGCATATTATAGTGGTTATGGCATATTCAGTTTTAATTAGAAAAATTCATAGTTTATGAGGTGAGCTAAAGACATTTGAATACCCAAATTTAATTAGCAAGTATTCAAAATTTTGAAAATGGACTGAAAATTATATGAGGTGAGCTTGCCATGGTATGCATATCAATTCAAATTCAAATGCATGGTTTAAGTTCAAACTGAAAAATTGGTTATTGATAAGAGGTTATCAGGAATGAAGCTTATCAGGAATTGGATAGTCAATTGGTTATTGGTTATCCTGAAATTCACATTAACATCAAGCATATTGACAGGATATCTCATATGTCAATTTTGCAAGACATAGAATGATAAACCAATTTTTGATAAACCAGGTTATACTGTCAAAAATTTTTGCAAAATGCACCAACTTTTGTAATGTTATCCAAAGGAATTGATAAACCAATTGATAAACCAATTGATATATGCAATATGTTTACCTGTCAATTGTTTACCAAAATTTTTGGTGCAATTGATATATGCAATTTTTGGTACGAAAATTTTATTGCATATGTCAAACATATGTCAAAAATGCACCAATTGATAAACCAATTTTATTGCATATGTCAAACCAATTGACCAATTTTTGCACCAATTTTGCAAGACATTTCAGGATAACCAATGTTTGAATTGACAGGATAACCAATTTTTTTGACATTCACTCTAATATGCTACTTGACATTATCACATATGCTATCACATTCACTCTAATTCACATATGCTATATGCTATCACATATGCTATCACATATCACACATTGACATTATCACATTCACTCAGATTTACATATTATCAACATTCACTCTAATTCACAGGACATTATTCACAGGACATTTTCAGCATATGTGATAACTCAGATTTACATATGAGTTGAAATTAACAGGATATCAACATTTTTGAAGGAAATCTGAGCTGTGATGTTGATCTAACTCTGAGTTGATCATTTATAAATTTATCCAACATCTAACTCTATGTAAATCACAACATCCTTCAACATCACAACTCACAGGACAATCTAAATTAACAGGATATCAACATCACTTCTATGTAAATTTGGCCATATCACAGCATATGTAAATCTGACAATAAAAAATCAGGACAATAAAAAATCACATATGTAAATCTGAGTTTGGAATAGTTTTTGATGTTTGGATGTTTGCATTGATCTATTCTAATAGTTTTTGGATGTTTGTATAGTTCTTCATGTTTGGATGTTTGGAGTTTGGAATAATTATTGGTGAAGATCTATTCTAAACATGTTTCCAAACTCCAAACATGAAGATCTATTCTAATAGTTCAATTGTTTCACAATTCTTCATGTTTGTAAATCTGTTATATGATCAATAATAAACTGAGATATGAATCAAATCCAACATATCTAAACTGAGATAAAAAATCTAAACTGAGATCAAAGTTTATCACAAACTAAACTGAGATCAAATAAGAGATCCATCATATTTGAAAGGTGATATGAATCAAATATGCTGTAATATATGCTGTTATATGATCATATAATAAATCACATCCAATATATGCTACTTGAAATTTAGGCTACTTGAGATAATGTAAATCTGTTATGCTATATCCAATATATGTTATATGATCAATTTCTCACATCAGCATATGATCATATAATATATGCTATATGCTACTTGAAATTTCTCACATCAGCATAAGAACTCACATCCAATATATGTTATATGATCAATTTCTCACATCAGCATATGATCACATATGTAAATCTGAGTTATCACATATGCTACTTGAGATAAAATATGCTACTTGAGATCAATAAAAAATCACATATGCTACTTGAGATCAATAAAAAATCAGGACAATAAAAAATCTATATGCTCCTTGAGATCAAAGTTTATCACAAATCTCCTTCTATGTGAGATAAAAAAGACAATAAAAAATCTCTTATATGATCAATAAAAAATCAGGACAATAAAAAATCAGGACAGTTACCACAATAGTTCTTCATTCATCAATCCAAATTTCAATTTGCAAATTTGCAAATCAAAATAACAGTTCAATTGTTTTTGCAAACATCCAAACATCCAAATGCAGAATTTGATAGCTTTGACTTTAAATTCAAAATAGTTGGATGTTTGCAATAGTTCAATTGTGTTTGCAAACATCCAAACATCCATATGCAGAATTTGATAGCTTTGACTTTAAATTCAAAATAGTTGGATGTTTGCAATAGTTCAAACATCAAAAACTGAGGTGAGAAGCTATCACTTTAAATTCAGAATTTGGATATGCAGAACATCAAAACATCAAATTGATGAATGATCAATCCAAACATCCAAACATCAAAAACTATCATACTCAAATTGTTTTTGCAAACATCCAAACATCAAAAACTATTACAAACAAAAACTATAGAATAGATGAATGAAGAACTATTCTGATGAACTTTGTGATAGAAGTGATGTATTGAACAATTTTGGATGTGATTTTTTATTGTCCTTCATTCATCTATTGCAAAACATCCAAACATGAAGAATTGTTGATTGTTTGGAATAACTATACAAACATCCAAACATCCAAACAGGATATCACAAACATGAAGAACTATCATTTTAAATTCAAAATTGGAGTGTATGAACTTGGATTAAATTCAAAATCCTGTCAACTTGACTTAAATTCAAAATCCTACATACACATACTCAAGTTGAACTTGACTTAAATTCAAAACAGGATTTTGATGTACACATACTCAAGTTGAAGTGTAAATCACACTTATGCTTGCAATTATGCTGTTATGATGTCAATATTCTTGTAAATCAAACTTGTACACATACGCAACTTGAATTAATTTGAAGTTATGTTGTCAATATTCTTGTTAGCTATGCAGGTTATCAATTTCAAAATACTCACCTATTGACAGCCCACCTATTTAGTTCTCACATTAAGAATTTCAATTTCAATTTCACCTAATATTTGAAGTTATGCTGGATTGGCAGCATAACCTATTTAGTTCAACCTAAATAGGTTGAAATTTGAAGTTATGCAAAAAATTGAATATATCTGAAAAGATAAAAAAAACCATATGCTAAATCTGAAGAGAACTGATTATACAAAACCAAGTAGCTGAAAACATATAGCTGAAAAGAGCATGAAAAAAACCAAATGATAAAAAAACCAAATGCTACATCATAGAGCTGAAGAGAGCTGACAAAAAAATGAAGAAAAACATAAAAGAGAGCTACATCATAGTCATCTTAGCAATATTGAATTCAATATTTGCTAGTCATATTAGTTATCTTAGCAATTCAATATTTCAGTCATGCTATCAAAAAAATACCAATCTCTAAAATTCCATACATGATAGCTCTTCATCTTGATTTTAAACTCTTCATATGCTTGGAATACGCTCAATCAATAAATACACTCAGCAATCCCCAGAAATAAATACACTCAATCAATTTTAAAATGAGAAATTGGTTTTAATAATCTCATTTTATTCAGTATAAGCTTGGAATGCATTGTCATGTTATTAGCAATCTCAATCAAGTGATGGTTTCAAAATGGATGGGGCTGCAATGAACTAAAAAGTGATGGTTTCAAAATTGATAGCAATCTCAAACTGAAAATACACTTTGCAATGAACTCAGCAACTCTCACATTCAGTAATCTCAGTTGCAAGATTAGCATTGTCCTGTTATTAGCAATGCATATGAAGATTAGCATATGAAGCTAACAGGACAATGCTATTAGCAATGCATTGTCCTGCTAATAGGTTCAAAATGGATAAGAGTTGTCCCACAAATAAAAGGTTCAAATTTCATTTTTGGGTTTCAAAATCAATTTCCAAGGATTACATCCAAGTCCAGCTCAATTTCAAAATAGCTTGCTGAAAAATGGATATAATGAAATTGACAGCACATGTAAACCAAGTTCAGGACATCAAGCTTGATAAGTTTTGGCTGAAGGAAAGTGTAAAAAAATTTGGTGTATGTTCAATAATACAAAACAGTGTGCTGCAAATTAATCAACAACAAAGCTTGATGTCTTTTCAATAATACCTTGGCTTGAAAGCTTGATGTATTTTCAAAGCAAAGTGGTGGGGTCTTCAGATTTTTGCAAAAGATTCCTGCAGATATTTAAACCAAACTCATGTAATTGCTATTGATTGTTCATGTAAATACATGTGCAATTTTGAAGTATCAGTTCATGTATTTCAGTATTCATTGATTGTGCAATACATGTGATGCTTCAAGTATTAAATTTGCTAAATCCATGATATTATCAGTAGCAAGCAGGAAAATTGACAAAATTCAAAAAAATTTGTATATTTGCAAAATCCATGATATTCTCACCTATCTTGAATGGTGGTTTTCATGCAAAATATATCTACTTCATATATCCATGTTGAATGTTGGTTTTCATGCAAAATATTCTCACCTATCTTGAATGTTGGTATATGAATGATATTAAAAACATATACAAATATATATATGAGTGATATTAAAAATTTCATTGCAACTTCATATGCAGAGCTTCCCACTTGGGTATATCTTTCAACATAGACTTTCAACATGGATCTTCCCACTTGGCCATTTGATTTTTTTTTCAGCAAGCTCAATTTTTTCAGCAATCTTGGAATCTTGGAAGTTGCACTGAAAATTATACATGAAAGCTAAATGAAAATTACACCCAAGTGCACTGAAAATTACACCTAATTACCAATTCATCAAGCTTGAGATATTGGCCCCCTCTTCAATTGCATTAATATATTTTTGAATATCTCAATTTATTAATTACACCCAAAAATATATCAAGCTTGATGTTTATATGAATTACTGATAATCTATTAATATAAGTTCAGGACATAATATATCAAGCTAAGATTGTTCAGGACATAATATACCCTATTTTGGATTAATATATTTTTGAATCCAATTGCATTATATCCAGTTTGATATATTGGAAGATGCTATCTCCTTGCAGCAATCTCAAACTAATACAAAGTGATGGTTTCAAAATTGATAGCAATCTCAAATATACCCAATATACCTCCAATATACCCAATATACCCAATATACCCAACTTTGTATTAGCAACTTTCATAATATACCCAATTTTGTAATGCTATCTCCTTGCATTATATCCAGTTTGGTATATTATATCCTGTCAAGAGCACTCCCATTGCAGCAATATCCAGTTTGACATAATCCAATTGCATTATATAAGCAGAGCACCCTTATCAAGCTTATCAAGTTTACATGTGCTATTATATGTATAATATATCAAGCTTATCAAGTTTACATGTAAATTGTTCACTTCCAAGATTGTTCAGGACATAAGCTTGATAAGTTTGATGGATATAATGGAAGTTGCTATTAAGCTTATCAAACTTATCAAGCTAAGATTGTTCAGGACATAATATACCCAATGTTACATCCAATTGCATTAATATATTTTTGAATATCTCAATTTCTCATTAACATATAAATATCTCAATTGCACTGAAAAATTGAATATATAGTTTGCATAAACTCAAAAATATAAATATCACACTCAATTAGATATGAAATATATATTCAATGTAAATATATTTTTGAATATCTCAATTTCTCATTAACATATAAATATCTCAATTGCAGTAATATATTTTTGAATATCTCAATTGCACTGAAAAATTGAAAAAATATAAATATCACACCCAATGTAAACTGGGACTTGAACATATATTCAAACATATCTTGAACATCACACCCAATTGAAAATATATGTAATGCAAACTATGCAAACTATTTACTTTTGAGTTCCAAACTATATTCAAGTTCCAAAATCTTGATACCCAAAATACGTATGGAGAATACAAAAATATCAATAGGATTGACAGTTGCAAATATAGAAAACCACATGATTGACAAAACTCAATTCTCTCAAACTCAAAACTCACCAACTGCCAACAAAACTCACCAAGGGTTGAAGTGGAGAGGAAGGGATGAAGCTGTCAAACCCACAAAGCTCACAAAGGTTGGCAAAGAGCTGCAATGGGAGTGCTCTGCTTGATGAGGGTGAAATAAAGTAAAAGGAAAAAAATTAAGGAGAAGAGGAAGAGCTAACCGAGGTAGAAGATGAGGGTGCTTGCTCTTCTTGATGAGCTTGCTCTGCGTGATAATGGAGGTAGAAGAAGATGGCGAGGAGCTCCGTTGAGCTGATTGATGGCTGGCAAATTTTCCGTTGAGCTGCAAGCGTTGCAAATTTTCCTGCAGCGTTCGTGATAATGTGAACTTGAGCTTAGGCGCCAAATGTGATTTGACCAAAAAAACTTTCCCTCCCATTTGTGATGGGAGCAAAACTTTCCCTCTATTCACGTAAATTTTGATTTCAAATTTTTTTTCTTAGGCTCTGAAATGATTTGATTTGATTTGAAGAAAATGAGTTCTTATATCCAATATCTTATAACTCAATTTCTCATACCCTATATACAATCTATATAAACATCACACCCAATTACACATAACAAAAACCAAATTCTCTTATCCAATATCTCTTATCCAATATCTCTTAAACAAAATCTCTTATACAACAATACACATATCCACATACAACAATACACATAACCAATATCTCTTATCCAAATTCTCTTATCCAAAAACCCATAATAACATCCCTGTTTTATAATATAGATATAGATATATATATATATATATATATAGGAGGGATCAAATGACCCCCAAAAATAACCCCCAAAAATGACCCCCTATCAAAAATCCTATGCCCCCCATTTTTTCGGAAGATCCGAACCGTTCATCTTGATCTCCACCCTCTAAATACCTGACCCACCAATTTTAACCCGATCCCATGTGTTTTGCCTGTTCATCCATCCGACCCAAATTTAACGGTTTCGCATGAATATAACTTTTGCGAATGGTTGATGAACGGGCAAAACACATGTGATCGGGTTGAAAATTGGTGGGTCAGGTATCTAGAGGGTGGAGATCAAGATGAACGGTTCGGATCTTCCGTAAAAATAGGGGGCATATGATTTTTGATAGTGGGTTATTTTTGGGGGTCATTTGATCCCTCCTCATATATATATACATATACATATGAGGTGGGATCAAATGACCCCCAAAAATAACCCCCAAAAATGACCCCCTATCAAAAATCCTATGTCCCCCATTTTTTCGGAAGATCCGAACCGTTCATCTTGATCTCCACCCTCCAAATACCTGACCCACCAATTTTCAACCCGATCCCATGTGTTTTGCCCGTTCATCCATCCGACCCAAATTTAACGGTTTCGCATGAACAGAACTTTTGCGAATGGTTGATGAATGGGCAAAACACATGGGATCCGGTTGAAAATTGGTGGGCCAGGCATTTAGAGGGTGGAGATCAAGATGAACGGTTCGGATCTTCCGAAAAAATGGGGGGCATAGGATTTTTGATAAGGGGTTACTTTTGGGGGTTATTTTTGGGGGTCATTTGATCCCTCCTCATATATATATATACATATATGTATGTATATATATATGTATATGTATGTGTGTGTGTGTATATATATATACACTCAGACAAAGGGTACCAAATTGCATACTATTATATTTAAACAAGATGTGGCAATTACATATAATTGGCCTCGAGGGCATACATTTCTCAATAACCATGTCCTTGAGTCACACGAGTTTATTGAAGGATGCGACTTCCCTGAGGATTAGTATGTTGTTACTTGTGATTCCTTTTTTTATGTATTGTTATTATTTCGTAGGGACTTTGGTTTGTAAGGGCCATAATGCCCCCTTTTTATCTTCCAGCTACTTTAAGATATTCAATTGGGTTGTAATGATTAAACTGCTAATATAGACATAAGTTGTAATATCTGGATTATTATCTGTGTGGTAACTTGGGGATCTGCACTCTGTGTTTAATGGACGCCTATCGTATCTATTTCAAAAGAGATGAAAGGAAAGAAAGGTAAAAAAAGAACTCGTGCTCTCTTGACTTAGGTGCAAGCAGGCTTTGGTCGTCTCGGAATATAACTTCGAAAACAATGTAGTTTTACCGCAAGCGCATGGTTAAGTGGTAAGCGGGTATCGATCACATGGAGGAACTAATAACGGTAATCTATATGATTTACCAAGCTATTGGTGGAAAATTAGCTTTGAAAGAGTTGATGTCACAATCGTTCAAGTGCCGATGTAAATTCAATTTATAAAGATGTCTAGGGCTTGGGAATCCCCGTTATAGATCTTAAGCAATCAATGCAAATTATGAATCTCAATATTGCTAGATTTGGGTTTAAGATGAACTTTCGTAACTGAATAAAGAACCAACGTATGCTCTCGCGCTACACAACTCTATAGCAATCAAACTAGAGCTTCGCTCTCGTGCAAGCCTAGTTCAAAATACTAGCATTAAATCGACAATTACATCCAATCCCAACTCAAGCTAGCTCTTGCGCAACTTAAGTTCGGATCTAGATCGTGATGGTTTGTATTCGTTTCACCATCGTGCAAACGAATATAAGTATAGGAATATAATAAAGATGTTAGCTTTAATCGCTCTCGCGCACCAAATCTCGTGAATCTTGATTATAGACTTAAATCGAATATCTAGGGCTTCTCATAGATCAAGATCCTCTCTCGAACTCTCAAGATCCAATAGAAATCCCTAGCTATCCGTAGTAATCCAATCACAATCTAACCTTTAGCAATTCTAGCAACATTGAAATTCAACAAATATCACAAATCTTACTTTTGATCCATATGGTTCATTCATTTGCCCTAGAGCAAAGGAATTACTCACAAATCGTCATGAAAATCACAAGAGAAATAAGATTGACAAGAGAATTCATTGCAAAACTCAGATTTAAGAAGAGATATATCATAAAAATATAAACTTGCGAGAGTTTTTGAGATACCAATGTCGATTACAAGCTTTAACAATAAAACCAAGATCCAAGCCTTCAATCTCTCGTCAAAAGAAATCTCTAAACTAAAATTAAAACCATGAAAATAAAAGTATGGAGTCTTCCCTTGGGCTGGAGATAAATCTGGGTATTTATACATGCCCAAAATAACCAAAAAATCCTGACAATTTTGCCCCCAGACTGCTGCAAACCATAGTTTTCAAGACTGTGTCGGCGGCGATACTCGTCCGAGTGAACATCTCACTCGATCGAGTGAGGAATCTGCTTCGGAATAGGAATATAGCATTCTGGCTCCTCAGACCACTCGGCCGAGTAGTCTGCTCACTCGGTCGAGTGGAGTCTTTTGCTCGGTCGAGTGGAGTCTTCTGCAGATCCTCCAAAAAACAGAGAAGTGTCGAAGATTTCCTTCACAAAATTTTGCTCCACTCGGTCGAGTGGAATCCTCACTCGGTCGAGTGGAATCCTCACTCGGTTGAGTAGAAATTCCCACTTGGCTAAGTACATTTCAGCTCATCTTCAGGCTGGAGTCGTCATATCAGCTTCACTAGGTCGAGTGAGCTGCTTCACTCGGCCGAGTACCCTGTAATTCTTCTCAAAACTTCTTCTTCTTGCTTCCTCGTCGATTCCTTCGCCTCTCTTCCTCTTCTACTCATCCTCCAATGTCGTTAGCTCTCCGATATCATCATCAATGATGCTCTGGGTCGTGTGTATATGCTCATGGCTCCAAATCGCTTCCGATTGCTCCATATCTCCGGAAATCAGACGAAACCAAGAAATAGTAAAAAGCATCGCGAAATCTTCATATAATCGTGAAAATCACGATATGGGCAATCGAAATGGCATGCAAAAATGCAGAAATAAAGTGTAAAATATGTGCCTATTAAAATCTCCCAAACTTACCTCTTACTCGTCCTCGAGGAAGATGAGTAAAAAGTGAACTTGGAGAATAAAAATAAAGAAAAATGAATAGATGAAAAAGAAGACGAAGAGGGAAAAGTGCTAGATCATTCTCTCAGAACTTGGATTTGCTTACTCAAATAGCATGAGCAATGAATATAAACGTAGTTAAAACTTTTATTTCGATATCACATCATATGGGTACATTTGATAAAAAACTAAGAACAACGTGAATCGTCTGAAGTATGAAATCATTTTAGAATCAGTATCGTCTGAGGCATATAAATCGATATACATGATTATAGACAACACACTTTTCAATTGACTGCTTCTAATTGGAGTATAAGAGATATCACACATTTCAAATAAAAAAGAATAGAAAGAGATGGTTTTCATGAATTTCATGCCGATTTTTCAATTCATAGACTTCGTTATACTCTAACTCATCTCTCTAAGTATCAGAAATTACTCAGCTTAGGTTGTCTTGCATATACAAGTAGCCACTCTCTCTCACGTCATTGGATCTCCTCCCCCAAGATTATTTATAAGCATGGTGGCATCAAATAGAAAATATAATCATTTCCCATATATTTTTGTAGCTCCATGTGAATAAAAAGGAAAATAAGAAATAAGGGATTGTGTATATACAATAGAACTTTCTTTTTTTTCTTTTTCTTTTTTATACACATGAACAATCACAGATAAAGATACAAATATAGAAAATTTTCTTTTCTTTTGAGATTTTGTGATTCATGGAGCTTATTCTTTTTAGCATGGGGAAGATGCAACTATAAGACTCGCTAAAGGGGAGATTCACCAATGACTATAAGTATAAAAATGATTTTCAAGATATGTGGAGAAAGAATATAAGATAATGCTTAGTTCACTCTTTTGCATGTGCACAACAACTTCAACAGGGTAATTGTAACGACCTGCTCTCGAGGGCCATTACTTATTTGATTTTATTTGCAGGTCTGCAGATTACCAGTGAAATCAATATAGCCATAATCCAGAGATGTATCAATACTTAAACCAGCGTACATTATTACAGTCCATAATTAAGATACAACACAAAGCAGCACTCTCTCACGAAATACATGAAAGGAAGTACAGAAAAGAAATACAGAAAGGAAATACATAATAGCATATAATACGCATACCAACTCAAGTAACTAGAAAACAGTAGTCTCTGGATCACATCTG
This sequence comes from Scilla litardierei, assembly GCA_030789695.1. Classification (NCBI taxonomy): domain Eukaryota; kingdom Viridiplantae; phylum Streptophyta; class Magnoliopsida; order Asparagales; family Asparagaceae; genus Scilla; species Scilla litardierei. Next base: position 176,644,411 of record CM061138.1, read on the forward strand.
GCTCCTTAAAACTCAGGTGCCGCTTCTGTGATCTATTCGTCGTCTGCCGGTGCCATAGATAGAACCGTAGGTAAGTCACAATAATTCTAAACATAGAAAAGAAGCAGTGTACAAGTATGACAAAAAGTAACTACGTACAAGCAAACCAGAGTGAAAAGTAAAGTACTGAGCAACAATTGTACATAACTGAGTAGTAAAGGTAAACAGAACTGAAAAGGAGAGAACATACTGTACTGTGGAAGTGCACGTGTAAAGCAGGCTAAGCAAGTGAAGTATGCTACCGTTGTAGCTATAAGTACGACAAGTAAAGTACTGGTGACTGCACCGGTGTGGTAGGTAAAGTGCATGTAATGCATAAAGAAAAAGGTGGCCGTGCAAGTACAACGAGTAACGTGTAAGAGCAACCATAGTGATAGCAATAGTGAGACTAGTAGGCATGAACTGTAAGAATAATAAACATGCAAAGTATTAAATAAGACGTACAATCAATGATTATTTTGGTGTTGGTAGTAATTAACTAAACTATGTGATATGACTCACGTAGGAGAGTATGATATGCAAACATGGGTCACCTCGTTTCTACGGGGAGCAAATCCCGGGCGTCAACATACAACATTTGAGAAATAACGAGACGAGACGAGACGATAGAGGTGACTCCGGTCATAACTCCCACACTTTCTCTACAATGAGTTATCTCAAACCGCAGTGTCGTGTGTATCGATTACATGTTTCTTACAGGATGTTCCACAAGATATTCTACGAGAAATTCCATTAGACATTCCACCAAATATTCCACGAGAAATTCCATAAGATATTCCAGAAGATGTATCACATGATGTTATTAGTTCCTTGTTTAAAATGATAGTTAAACCAGGACCACTGGTTGACTTTTTTATTGGAAACCAGAAAGTAAAGCAAAGTAGATGCTAAGAAATTTGAGGATAAAAACAAGTCCAACAAACATGGAAAACAAAATTATTGGTTTAAGTGTGGTAGTTTCGTTAGCACACAATATAACCAAGTTGATGGCTGTATGTTACAACCACCAAAGTTGAAAGTTGGCAATGTAATTAGATAGTTATTCTGTAGTTGATTATCCCTTTAGTTACTTAGGTCTCTAGTCCTTCATTCAATCAATAGTGGTTCGAAGACTATTAATAAAATCTTGAGTTCGTGCTTGTGCACTTATCTAATTTTCTAAATCTAGAATTTATTGTGACTTAGTCGGGATTAGATCTAGAGCTTTCAAGGGAGTTGGTGCACGAGAATTGGTACCTGCAAACACACGAAATAATCGGTTAAAGAACACACTACGTTCTATATATTTAACTTGATCGTTTTGATTTTATAATTGATTGAAACGGTGTCAAAAAGCATTCTAAATTTTTTATATGCTAGATATGATGAAAATAATTTTGCCTAAGAAGGAAATATTTTTCTGAAGCTTCTGATAATTTTTATAATTTTTAAAAGCTCAAAATGGGTTTAAAAACTAATTTTAATTCGTTATCGTATTTATTCAATAATTTCTTCTGGGTGAAATACATATCAGAATGGTTCAAGTGTGCTGTTAAAATGACCGTCCCGAAGAGTAATACAACATATATTTTTTCTACATATCAGTTTACGTGAAAATAACAAGTTATGAATTTTTAAATGAAAACAACGTATTTAAATTTTAAGCTTAAAAATTTATTGAGAAAAATCTACTGGTCTGATTGAGATAAAACTAGTGCCAATGGGTCCATAACGTCATTTCTGATTTTCTGGCCCTGGTCTTGTAATTTTCTGAGCTGTATATAATTAATTATCAATTTTTTTTAATAAAAACCCATATTATATAACTATCAAAATACGTGAAAAATACATTTATACGTATTTTGTATTAAAAACCCGTATATTAATTACTTACCCCCTTCGTTCTCACGTACGTGCATGGGATGGGGGGTTACTCGTGCGGGCTCGTCGACGACGGCGGCGACCGGGGCGGCGGAGGTGGCGGGAGGCTCGGATGCGGGTGGCGAGCTCGAGTGGACGGCGAGGCGAACTTGGGGGAGTGGCAGTGGTGCCCCGGGAGTGACGAAGGCGAGGAGAGAGCAAGGGGCGTTGGGCAGTGCTTTGGGGTGGCGGCGAGCGTACGGCGGTGGCTTCAGCGACTGGGCGGTGTGTCGAAGGCGAGGCAGAGCTCGCAGCGGGCTTGGGAGGGGGTGGAGCTGCTCAGGTGAGTGGCAGAGGGCACGGAGTGTGGTGGGCTTTGTGGGGATGTCGGAGTGGAAGACGAGTGTGGCAGAGCGATGCGGAGGAAGCAGGGAGCTCGCTGGGAGCATGGGATGATGGAGGCGGCAGCGGCGACTCCGGTGGCATGTTGACTCTTCTCAAAATGTGTGTGCGCTACTCCCAAGTGTAGGAGATCGAACAAGTAATAATCCTGGTGAGTCCAGGTATCGTATCTACGGGACAACTGACCTGCAAAACCACGAACTTCAGTTTATAAAGAGTACTGAAACGATAATAAACAACCACCTATTAGATATAAAAGTGATGGAGTCGATGGTTTAAAATAATAAAGAAAATCCTGATAATTACAGTGAATTTGATATTAGGTACTAATATGGAGAGTATGCATTGTTTGTGATTTTGTTAGGGTAAATGCAATCAATGATTATTAATATCTTTTCTATAACTCAATGTTTCGTCCGGCTAGGGCACGAGAACGTCGGAAAGTGTGGCAATAACGAGCATAAAATATTGCCAAAAAGTAATCACGTATAACATCGATTTCATAAGGAAAATACGCACAAGTTCCCTCTAGGGTCATGGTACGTCATCTCGGATCGCATCATGAATAAGTCTTACTCAGATCATATTCAATTCAAGCATGCACACGTCTCTGTATAACATACTCAAACAAGATATGTGTAGAAATCGACAAAATACGTGATTATAACATGCAAATAGGGCGAAAAGATATTGAAATCAAAGAATACAACACCCTAACTATATCACAACCAACACATATGAAGATTAACCACACATGAAGAGAAAATATTCAGTATTCATAGAAAAATATATCACCAAACGCACAAAATACGTGAATAATACTTCAAATACAAGCCAAATATGCAAAATACAAGGCTAAAGATAGGAAAAATATCACCAATTCTCTCCAAATAGACCCAAATCTCCTTCAGATGATAGATCTGGCCTCTGTCTCCCGGGCCTCCAAATTTCACGCCAAAATACGGCTCCTAGAGCCCCCAATATGCCAGAAGACGGCCAAAACCCCTAGAATACGCTTATATAATAGCATTGCGGGTTTTAAGTCGTTAACGGGTCCAAACCCGCTCCAATATCACTTTAAACCCACACCCGCAAGGCGCAACAAACCACAGCCGTCCGATCCAGGTGGGATCGGACGTGAAAAGGACACGTGGTGAGCAGATCGGATCCGCCCTCGCCCGCTTCGATTTGCATCCGAGCCCAACTCGGATTAATTCACGACTGTTGGATCTGCGATCGCTCGGTCATCAACGCGCCACATTGTTCGCTCTGCTGTGCATGTATTTTATCGTTCGTTACCGTTGGATTGAGGGCTGGACGACGCGGATGACTCCACATGTCCCGCGGAGTATGTACGTTGCCCGTTTCTTCGATCGATTCCATTTCGATGCGGGTTTGATCGTGGCCGTTGGATGTAGGATCGTGCGTCCATCGACTCGCCACGTCGCTGCTTCATTTGCTTCGGATCCATATCAGCCCCACATCGGTTTCCACCGCTCGATCAGGCGGGAAGTCCACGCAATTGCGCCACGTGTCCCCACAAAGGCCAGCTGCTGCGTGAATTCGATCTGCTTTCGGGCGCGTCACTTGGACGGTTGGATCTTCATCCAACGGTGAGTAAGTGACCGTATATTTATGCATATTTAGGCCTTATTTGCGTATTTTCTCTTTTAAAAATGTATTCTGCATTCAACAATTCATAGTAATTAGCACATATCTTAGAAAAATACAAATAAATAGTCGTTGGAATCGTGAGATCGAGATCTAGCCATGAAAAATATTAGAATGCCAAAATACTCAATAAAATTCCATTTTATGCATATAATATGAGTTTTCTCTAATAAATAAGGGTATTCAAAATACGCTCGTATTAGAGACCAATTAAGTATCATATACACACAAAATGGTGCTAGATGAGGGGTTAAATGTGCAATATTCAACCCGAATCACACACTCCAACTAGCGATTTGCTAGGCCCTAGCAAAAAGAGCGATTAAGTCGAATGATTAATAAAATAATAAATTCTATCAATCGCTTATGACATGGCTCAATAATACGCTTTCCAACATGATTTTGACCATCAATATACACAATCCATGAATAAGATCAATCACATGATATTTTCTCTAATTTAATTTGAATAAATAACATGTGAGCATCGTTTTGCGCAAGCAAAAGTATAACACATCGTTATATTCTAGTTTTCTTGTTTCCAAGGAATTGGCATCTCCAAAAAGATCGTTCAAATCATGGGGTATTGAGATTGCTTAGTTCATTCATCATTTCTTTCTTTCTTTTCTCTTTGACCACTTAGAATGATCCATGTAACGAGCTTTCAGTTAATGATTCCTAGGTCAGACGACCTTCGGACATTAGGCTTAGAAGAGCCCCTCGAACTTAATAACTCGAATCATCTAAGTTTTATTTTCTCTTTTTTTTGAATGCACTTCCCATTCATACATCTTTCGACGCGAATCTCCAATGCTCCCTGAGGCACGAAGACCCGGCTAATCAATGAACTCAAGGGAACGATGCATATTTTTCTTTTTCACTTTTCACTTTTCTTTTTTTCTTTTTCTTTTTTTTCGTAAGCAACTCAAAACCCATAAATATGAACATAAACATTAGTAACCAAGGCCAAGTTCCTCTTCATCTTGAAGACTGTTCTAATAAATCGGGTAAACTTAAGCTTTTGCATCACATCCATGAAATAAATTCAAACTATTTCGAGATATTAATCATGGCAATTGAAAGTTTTCATAAATAGCATATTAACGAGTAATTCCATGAAGGAAAAATAATTAATTCAAGCCATAAACAATTTTTAGAACTCAATCAATGCATAATCATCCGCATTTGTGGAATGTGAAGGAGTTTTAAATGATGAGAATTGGTGATTTATTCTTTTCTCTTGCTTTATTTTAAAAAAAATCCTAAGATCTCATACACTCCCCCCAACTAAAGATAGACATTGTCCTCAATGTCGAAAGGGGTACGAGTTTATTCAAAAGCAAGCATCCTAAAAAGCATATAAAATCTACACTAATGGGAAGAACACACCATGGTCAAATGGCGGATCCTGGATCATTAATGGTGGAGGAAGTTGTTCTATCTGCTCCTTGCGCTCCTCGGCGAGTACTCTTCCTCCACTAACTAAACTGGATCCCAGCAAAGTAACTCCCAGCATCTCTATAAAGTAGTTAAATATATCCTGCAAGAGATGAGTCACGTCAATCCAATTTAGTCTTAAATTCTTTTCCATAAACATATTCCAAATATAGTCATCAAAGTACGTAAAATAAAGTAAGGCATGTTGATGACTACTCCCTGAAAGATGTGCACTCCTCTCGGTATGATGCTCAGTCATTGGGGAGAGGGATAAATGATTTTGGGAAAAAAAACTGGGGGAAAGAGTGGTTCGGGCTCCATAGTGATAATCTCTAAACACATGTCCCTAGATGCCTCCTCCTCCTGTTCATCTAAAATTGCTAGCTCGTCATCTCCTTTGCACCCACTTCCTGCCAGGTTGATATTTTTATTCGTGACTTCATCGTGACATGGCTCGCTCGATATACCTACAACAGAAGATGAACTCACATTATATTCTGGAAATTGAATTTCAAAAGAATTATTTCCTTCTAAGCAAGTGGCAATCAGAGTAAGATTTTCAATGGATTGTTGAATTTGCCGACTCTGAGCAAGGAAGTTTTCTTGGAATTGATGGGATGTAGCCTCCTATGTCTGAATGAGCAAATAAACTTCCTCTTTCAAGGGTTGCAATGGTACGTCTACGCTTTGCTCTCTTTGATCAAGGCATGAAGGCTCCATTGAATCACGCTCTGAAGTCTCATTAATGTTCTGATCATTCTCATGTAAGGACACCATGTATTTCCATGCCTCTATCGACGTCATGACTCCCAAAAATTCCTGCAGCTATGGTCGTAGTCCAAATAAGGACTCCATATGCTCTTTCTTTGTGTACCGATGCTGCGGATAGCTCTATACTATGTCTGTGAACTTCCTACAAGCCTGAAAGAAAGTTTCACAATCTGTCTGATTAAAATTAACGATCTTAAGCTTCTCCATCCTATGTTTGTGTGCAACATCGTCCTCTGAATCATACCAATTGTTTATGCAATAGAATTTCATATACTCTATCTTTTTTTGAATTTTTTTGTTTTTTAAAGAGAAAACAAAGCAAAAAAAAACTAATAAAATCCTAAACTATAAGATGGAAAGATCTCATCGAATGTTCCTCCATACGAACTGAAATTGTAGCTTACAAGTACCGTTATCCCCGGCAACGACGCCAAAAACTTGACTCGTCTCAAAATGTGTGAGTGCTACTCCCAAGTGTAGGAGATCGAACAAGTAATAATCCTGGTGATTCCAGGTATCGTATCCACAGGACAACTGACCTGCAAAACCATGAACTTCAGTTTATAAAGAGTACTGAAACGATAATAAACAACTACCTATCAGGTATAAAGATATGGTATCAAGAGTTTAAAATAATAAAAGAAAATCCTACGATAATTACGGTGAATTCAATATTAGGGTACCAATATGGAGAGTATGCATTGGTTGTGATTTCGTTAGGGTATATGCAATCAATGATTATTAATATCTTTTTTATAACTTAATGTTTCGTCTGGCTCGGGCACGAGAACATCGAAAAGTGTGGCGATAAAGAGCATAAAATAGTGCCAAAAATTAATCACGTATAACGTCGATTTCATAAGGAAAATATGCACAAGTGCCCTCTCGGGTCACGATACGTCCCCTCGGATCGCATCACGAATAAGTCTTACTTAGATCATATTTAATTCAAGCATGCACATGTCTCCGTATAACATACCCAAACAAGATATATATAGAAATCGACAAAATACGTGATTATAACATGCAAATAGGGCGAAAAGATATTGAAATCAAAGAATACAACACCCTAAATATATCACAACCAACACATATGAAGATTAACCACGCATGAAGAGAAAAGATTCAGTATTCATAAACAATTACATCACCAAACGCTCAAAATACGTGAATAATACTTCAAATGCAAGCCAAATACGCAAAATACAAGGCTAAAGATAGGAAAAATATCACCAATTCTCTCCAAATAGACCCAAATTTGGCAGCAAAATACAAGGCTAAAGATAGGAAAAATATCACCAATTCTCTCCAAATAGACCCAAATCTCCTTCAGATGATCGATCTGGCCTCTGTCTCCCGGACCTCCAAATTTCACGCCAAAATACGGCTCCTAAAGCCCCCAATACGCCAGAATACGGCCAAAAACTCAAGAATACGCTTATATAATTGCATTGCAGGTTTTAAGTTGTTAACAGGTCCAAACCCGCTCCAATATCACCTTAAACCCACACCTGCAAGGCGCAACAAACCACAGCCGTCTGATCCAGGCAGGATCGGACGTGGAAAGGACACGTGACGAGCGGATCGGATCCGCCCTCACCCGCTTCGATTTGCATCAGAGCCCAGCTCGGATTAATTCACGACTGTTGGATCTGCGATCGCTCGGTCATCAACGCGCCACGTTGTCCGCTCTGCTGTGCATGTATTTCATCGTTCATTGCTGTTGGATCGAGGGCTGGATGGCGCGGATGACGCCACGTGTCCCGCGGTGTATGTACGTCATCTGCTTCTTCGATCAATTCCAATTCGATGCAGGTTTGATCGTGGCCGTTGGATGTAGGATCGTGCGGCCCTCGATTCGCCACATCGCCGCTTCATTTGCATCGGATACTTATCAGCCCCGTAACTCTTTCCACCGTTTGATCAGGCGGGAAGTCCACGTGATTGCGCCACGTGTCCCCGCAAAGGCCAGCTGCTGCATGAATTCGATCTGCTTTCGGGCGTCACTTGGACAGTTGGATCTTCATCCAACGGTGAGTAAGAGGCAGTATATTTATGCCTATTTAGGCCGTATTTGCGTATTTTCTCCTTTAAAAATGTATTCTGCATTCAAAAATTCATAGTAATTAGCACAGATCTCAGAAAAATACAAATAAATAGTCGTTGGAATCGTGAGATCGAGATCTAGCCATGAAAAATATGAGAATGCCAATAAAATTCAATTTTATGCACAGAATATGAGTTTTATTTAATAAATATGGGTATTCAAAATACGCTCATATTAGAGACCAATTAAGTATCATATACACACACAATGGTGCCAGATGAGGGGTTTAATGTGAAATATTCAACCCGAATCATGTGTCAGCATCTGGAGGCGGGCGAGCTCAGAGAAGGCACGTCGGGGTGTGCTTCGTGGCGAGGCGAGCTCGGAGAAGGCACGTCGAGGCTGAGGGAGAGGCTGGAGACATGGGAGTGCAGGGCGGAGCCGGACGGCAGTAGTTCGTCGACGATGGCCTGGGTGTGGAGAGGAGGCCGTGCGATGAGGGGTTTGTCGTGGGCTCTCGACAGAGCAGCAAGGGAGGGGGCTGTGTCGTGTGGGCTTGGGGTGGAGCGGGCTTCGGTTCGTCGACGACGACCCAGGGGGCGAAGGGAAACGGGTCGGGGGAGAGAGCGTAAGAGAGTGAGAGAGCCTGGGGGGGGGGTTGTGTTCGTTGATGTGGGCTTGCGGGAATTGAACGAGAGCGGGGAGAAGAGAGAGCGGGTTTCGGGGGTTTGGGTTCAGTGAGCTGAGTGAGGGAGAGAGCCAGGGGTTTAGTTATATATAAGTTAAGAAAAATGATAAATAGATAAAAAACATATATTGCAATAAATTGGGTGGTTAGATCTGAATTGATTCAGATCTAACTGTTGTGGGGGGCGAGCCCGCTACAATGAATTTATATTAAGTGGGGAACCAAGGGCACGATGGTTACATGTTTATAGGGGTGATGGTGAGGTTAACTTAAATCTGAGGGTGATTTGAGGACGAGGATCCCGAGGTCGTCCATCAAGAGGATCTGGACGCCTGCGATTGGTTTGAAGGAAGCTCGATCATTGGTGAATGATGACACGGGATGCTCGTCTGGAGGCAGGAGGGCGAACTTCCTGCAAGAGGAACAATTAGTCAGAAAGGCCAGACCGGCTTTCAGCCCGCATCCCCTCCGATGCTTAAGTCAATAGATGACGGAAGAAAGGTTGTCGGACACGAAGGGCAATCTTAGAGGCAGATCGGCGCTTGCGTGGTGGACTAGTGTGGAGAGCACGAATATGAGGAAGATATTAGCTATGTTAGGAATTTGTTACCAATTCAACCAACCAACTACTTTCTCGTTGGAGGAGAAGGGGTATTTATAGGCTGCTGGAGTCGGTTGCTTCTGCTGAGCTGGCGAGGCCAGGGTGTCAGGGATCCGACCATTGGCGTCAGGGCCGAACATGTCAGACGTGCTTTTGCCAGACGGTCAGAGCCGTAAATGTCAGGTGGTGATTTTGTCAAGCTGTCTGGTGACGAAACAGCTAGGCGCACTTTTGTCAAGCCATCAGGCGACGAAGCGGCCCGGTGCACTTTTGTCAGGCTTGTATGTAGTGAAACTGCTAGTGGTGTGTCGTCTTCCTCCGTGGGCGAGCTTGGTAGGTGAGCGGCGTTTGGGCGAGCATCTTACAGGCAGGCTGTCCTGGCTACAAGCTGCACCGGGGCAAGTTAATGTAGACATGTGCGATCTGCTGGAGGACTCTTCTAATTCTGATGGCGAGCTTTTCGTTCCTCTTTTCAAGCTTCCTTGCATCTCGACATGCTTTGGCGATCTAGGCATCGTTTTGGAGATTCGGCGGGCCAAGACATGGGCCTTGAACAAGTGGGCTTAAATCGTCTGGGTCGATCTTGAGGTCGTAACAATTGCCCCCGTCATTCGAGTTCGACACAGGAAGCCAGGATCGGCTCGGATGACACACTTCACTCCAATGGATGACAGTTGTAGCATTAAATGTGAGTCGACCGCCGAATCTCAGAAAGCATCATGACGATTAGGTAGCCAAGGGGATATCGAAGCGCCGTCACCACTCGAAGCTTGACACATGCCGCGCCCAGTCAGGGGGGAAGTTGAGGTGACGCCTTCGCCCCTGATCTTGCCACGTGGCACGTCTCCGACGGTCGAGATCGGTCGTCGCCCAGTATAAAAAGCGGAGTAGGGGGAACTGTTGAAAACTTTCGCATTCGGATTCGAGAAAGGGTTTCTCTTCTTCTATTCTTTGCTTTTGAGGGTTCATGCCATCATCCATCTCTTCGTCAGAGCTCATGTGGTCTTCTTCCTTCATATGTAACTTCTTGATCTGACAATGGCTTCCGCTTCTTTGTCTTCCAATCCGAACGCTGCGGGGGGTTCCGGAGAGCCTGGGAGGGGGATGCGAGGGCTCGAATCGTGATCTGGCTGGATCTGGGGTGCAATTTCGGCGGAGATCGGGAATATCCAATGTAAAACAAACACCATCGATATCCCCAAGATCTACTCCAGCTACATTCGATCACCATGCATCGTTCGCCTCCCCGAACCCCATGAGAGGGTTTACTCACCGAGAAACGATGAAGTCGGAGTTTATTGCACGGCCTTCGAACTCGGCCTACGGTTTCCGCTCAACCCCCACCTCCTCCACTTGCTAAATTTCCTCGAGCTTCCTCTTTGTCAACTATCGTCGGACTCCATCGGCTCCATGGTTGGCTACGTTGTCCTCTGCGCCATCAGTGGGCTAAGTCCGAGTATATCGCTCTTCCAGCATTACTTCAAGGTGAATAAAGAGGGGATATATCACTGTGTTCTTGCGAGGAAGGACCGGCCTCTCATCCTTGAGGTGCCAAGCAAGGGGAGAGAGTGTCGGGAAAGGTTTGTATTCGTGTTGATGTCGGCAGACTCGGTGTTGAGGTCGAACTAGGGAACGTCGAATCCCTTAGTGAATAAGGGGGAACCCCTGTTGGGCTAGGATCTGGAGAACTCCAAGGCCTTGGAGGAGATCCCTGAAGCAATCCGAAAGTTTGTGAATTTGATCAAGGGCGACCAGTTCGCCCAAAATTTCTGGCATGAAGGTATTGCGATCTTGGCGAGCTTCTCCCCAGAGGCTCACCCTGATCTTTGTTCTCCTTGCAGGTGCGGCCATGATTCTTACGCAGGAAGAACTGATGAGGAGGGCAAGGGAGCCGGCGACCTCGGAGCCGACGGCCGAGAAGCCATCTGCCTGGGAGAAGGGAAAAAAGGTGGCGACGAAGGACCCGTCAAGGGAGTCGGGGCAGAAGAGGGGCCCCGGGTCGTCATCGGGGTCGAGAGGGATGAGCACACCAAGAGGGCGAGGGAAGCGACCATGGCGAGCGTTCCTCCCCAACTGTTGGTGAAGTGGCGTTGGGCGGCTCTGTCGACCGTGGCACTGGTGAAAGAGGGATGATGCCCCGGAGCTTGACAGCTGAGGGACCCCCCGCGGGGCAGGCCGGCAGGGTTCCGATCGGGCGCTTGCCATATGGGTACCCTCCTTGGGAGTAGGGGGAGCATGGGCATTCGAGTTACGAGCCCATGCTCCCCCGCTTTAAGGCGACAAAGGCCGAAGTCCATGCCATCCCGAAGGAGGAGCTCTTCAAGACGAGCTACCCGATGGGCAACATGGAGTCTGTATTTGATGACGCTGGCGCGCAGCTTGCCTAGCGAAGAACAGCCTGCTGTCGAGGGATCAGGCGTCCCTCGCTGAAGTTAGTCCAGAGCGCCTCTGCGACATGGCGATCTGGCACAATATGCAGGTTTGTCGCTCTCCCCTCTCCATGCTGTCGGTCTTCTTTGTTTTTCGAGTACTTATGTTTCTATTTTCTCCTGTAGGCGGTTGTGACGATGGTGTCCTTGCAGCACCATACCACCTTAAACATGCTCAAGGCGAACCACGAGAAGAAGAAGGCCGATCTAGAGGTCGCCAATGGTAAGCTGCGGGTGCTGGAGGCCCAATTTCGAGAGGTAGCTGAGAAGCTGCAGTATATGGAGGACCAGCTGGAGCAGCTCCAGGGATGGTATAAGACCCAGCGATCAGAGACCGAGAAGTGGGAGAGGCTGCTTCGGGAGGAAGAGACTTGGAGGGTAGCCGCTCTGAACAAACACTCCACAGTGATGGAAGCCAAGGGGATGGAGATTGCCGCGCTGAAGCGGGAAGTGGTAGCACTAAGGGAGCTCGAGTAGGAGGTGGTGGCCCTAAGGAAGATCGACCTAGAGGCCAAGAAGGTTGGGGCCATCTGTCGATATCAGGAGGTACATCCTGATGATGAGGTCGATGAGGGCGAAGGACGCGGAGGTAGGGATGCAGGCGTGCTTCAGGTAGGTGGAAGCGCAACTAGCAAAGTTGTACCCTTCCCTGGAGATAGACTTTCCAAGCTGACTGTGGCCTCCGATGACAAGGATGAGGAAGCCGGTGCTCCGGAGGGAGGCAATGCGGCTTAATCTTGGGAGTAGTCATGTATGTAGGGCCTGTTGTAGAAAGTTTTGAAGTAAATGTATTAAGTTTGACTTTAATGAAATATACCTTGGGCAGTTCGCCTTGTTTGCCTAGTGTGTTTGTGTTGTTGTTCGCTGCTCTCTGCCTTAGTGTGTATGCCTCCAACCTTCTTCTTGGAAGGGGCTAAGGCCCAGGAGAAGTGGAATATTGTAGAGTCAGCACTATCAGGGGCGAAGCTCGTAAGAGTGCCCCGGAGTTGAGGGATGGGGAGAGTGCGAGCCGTCGCTCGTTCCTTGTCCCACCCAGCGACACTATCAAGGACGAAGCCGTCAAGCTTGCCCCAGAGTTGAGGGAGGGGAGGGTGCAAGCTGTAGCTCGTTCCTTAACCCACCAGTAATCCTTTCGAAGGCGAAGCTCGTCAGCCTGCCCTGGAGTTGGGGGATGGGGAGGGTGCAAGCTGTAGCTCGGTCCTTAACCCATCCATAGCCTATCGTGGGCGAAGCTCGTAAGCTTGCCCCAGAGTTGAGGGAGGGGACGGTGCGAGCTGTCGTCCGTTCCTTGTCCCACCTGGTGACCCTAGCAAGGGCGAAGCCGTCAAGCTTGCCTCAGAGTTGATGGAGGGGACGGTGCGAGCCGTAGCTCGTTCCTTAATCCCTGGGCAATCTTATCAAGGGCGAAGCTCGTCAGCCTGCCCTGGAGTTGAGGGATGGGGAGGGTGCAAGCCGTAGCTCGGTCCTTAACCCACCCAGAGTCTATCGGGGGTGAAGCTCGTAAGCTTGCCCCAGAATTGAGGGAGGGGAGGGTGCGAGTCGTCACCCGTTCCTTGTCCCACCCGACGACCCTATCGAGGGTGAAGCCGTCAAGCTTGCCCTGGAGTTGATGGAGGGGAGGGTGCAAGCCGTAGCTTGTTCCTTAACCCCCCGGGCGATCCTATCGAGGGAAAAGCTCGTCAGCTTGCCCCAGAGTTGAGGGATGGGGAGGATGCAAGCCGTATCATGGTCCTTAACCCACCCGAAGCCTATCGGGGGAAGCTCATAAGCTTGCCCCGGAGTTGAGGGAGGGGAAGGTGCAAGCAGTCGCCCGTTCCTTGTCCTACCTGGCGACCCTATCGAGGGCGAAGCCATCAAGCTTGCCCTGGGTTGATGGAGGGAAGGGTGCGAGCCATAGCTCGTTCCTTAACCGTCCAGGCGATCCTATTGAGGTCAAAGCTTGTAAGCCTGCCCTGGAGTTGAGAGAAGGGAGGGTACGAGCCGTCACCCGTTCCTTGTCCCACCCGGTGACCCTATCGAGGGCGAAGCCGTTAGACTTGCCCCGAAGTTGATGTGGGGAGGGTGCAAGCCGCGGCTCGTTTCTTAACCCCCAGGCGATCCTATCGAGGGCGAAGATCGTCAGCCTGCCCCGGGGTTTGAGATTATTTAAGGAGAGCTGAAATTTCCAAAGGGAGATGGCGATATTTGAGAATGTGCATAGAAAATGAAGGTTATATTTACAAATCTGTAGATAACATAGGAAGAAATGCTCATTGTTCCTGTGGCGGGCTAGCTTGCCGCCTTCCCTAGTTGACTACCGGCATCCTCCTTATGGTTGCTGAGTTCGACGAGCTGGGCTTGCTCGGGGGCCTTGTGTTTGGTGGAGCTGACGTAGCAGCTCCGAGACAATCTCTGATTCCCTCAAACTCGTCCAACCCCCTGTAGAGTCTGGAACTTGACCATCTGGTGCAGGTGTGAGGGAAGAGCTTCGATGGCGGTCATGCATGGCTGCCCGATGATGCCATTGTATGCCGAGGCGATGTCGACGATGACGAACTGCGTCATCCGAGTGATGATCCGTGGCTCCTCCCCCAAAGACATCGACAGGGTGATGACGCCAAAGATGGGAGCCGAGTGGCCGGTGAAGCCGACAATCGGTCCCGTGCATGGCCTCAGATCGGCCTGCCTCAGCCCCATCTTCCCGATCGTCGACATAAAAAGAATGTCGCACGAACTCCTGGTGTCGATCAGGAGACGGCTGACTATGGCCGTTTCGATCTGGGCTTCGATGACGATGGCATCATCATGTGGTAGTTCGACCCCCTCCAGGTCATCGTCTGAGAATGAGATTGGGGCTGAGCTACTCTTCTCCTCTTCTCCTCTTTGCCTATGCCCGTCGTCATCACTTGTCGAGCATACGTCTTCCTGGCTGACGATGATGCGCCCCCCAAAGATGGACAACCGCATATCACGTCTATGCGTATGGCCGCCCTAGGCTGGCGAGGGGCGCTTTGCTCGGCGTTCTGGGGCTGGTCCGGCCGTTGCACTCCCGGGGTGATCTCTCCTTGCGCGCCTGTCTCCTTCCCTCGACGAAGCCCTGGAGATGGCCCTCCTAGATCAGCTGCTCAATATCCCTTTTCAATGTAAAACACTCGTCGGTATCATGACCGTGGTCCCGGTGATACCGACAGTATTTCTGCCAATCCCTCGTAGTTGGGGCTGTCCTTCTCTCCCGCGGAAAGTCTCGGAGAAGTCCGGCTCTCGTTGCAGCAGCCAATACTTCGCCCACGGGGGCATTGAGTTGCGTGTACTGGGCCTGTTGTCGCCCTTCGGGCCTGCTCACCACCAGCGGGGGCTCCCTTGGTGCGGTGAACCCTTGCGCTGGTCTGAGGCAGTCTAGAGGTCGGTGGCGTCCCTGGTCGCACCTCTGGTTGCCGAGCTGGTCGCGCCCTTATGGGCGGTCATCTTACCTCGATCGACCGTCAGGTCACTAATCGCTGTGGGATGCCCCAGCTGGGGCAGCCACCTTCTTCACTCCGAGAGCTTCCTCGCTAAACATGAACCTCTCCATCCGGGCGAAGATTGAGTATAGATCGACTGGCGGATCTTGGAGGAGCGACTTAAGCAGGCTCTGATTGGTCAGCCCCTTCTTGAAGGCTGCCATGGCGAGCTCGTCTTCACGGCTCGTCCCGTTAAGCCTATCATCCTAAAAGCAATGCAGGAACTTCTTGATAGTTTCCCCGTCTTTTTGGACTATCGAGAACATATAGTCCGCTAGCTTCTTCCTTCTGCGTCCTACCCTGAACTGTCGGCAGAACTTGTGGGATAAATCGTCGAAGAATTCGACAAAGTTGGTGAGTAGGCCATTGTACCACTCGAGTGCTGACTCCTTCAAAGTCATCTGGAAACCTCGTTATAGGAGCAGATCATCCGTGCCTTGAATCTCCATGGCCCCTCTGTACCACTGTACATGCTCGAGGGGATCACATGTGCCATCATATAGCTCAAGCTGAGGAAGCTTGAATCTACGAGGGATCCGGGCCGCGTTCACCTGTCTGGCCAGGGGGTTAGCTACTTCTAGATGGGGGGTCGCCCAGGTGATCTTCGGGGGCTGATACGGCCACCTTCTCCATCACTGGAGTCACCGAATGGACCACCTCTACGTTCAGCAGTGTCCCTCCTCCGCCTCGGGGAGTTCTGCTTCGGTCACATCCTCGTCGTCGATGGTTTTCATGCCTGGGAGATGGGTGAGCCAACCCCGGGGTGCCCCCTCCAAGGGGCGAGATATCCACTAGCGGTGGACTGTGGGTGTGCCATCGATTTGGTGGTGATGCCTCCAGGACCCTCCGGCTCTCCTCCTGGAGCCTCTCACGCACGGCGATGATGAATCGCACCTGTCCATGCACGATCTCTTCATCGACCTGTATCTACTCAGCGGCAGCCTCTGCTTCGTCATCAAGCTGCCTTAGCTGGACAGCAACTTCTTCCTTGATTCGCCTCTGACAGACAACCTTCATCTCTGCATCGAGGAGCCTTTGCTGGGCTGTTATCTCTTCATTGAGCCACCTCCTCTGGGCGGTTGCTTTTGCTTCGATCTGAGGGTGAAGGCTGTGCTTCATATTCAGGGGTGTAGGGGGGAGGATGGACGTCCCGGCCCTACCCGTGCCCCAATCATCTATCATCTTCGTGAAGGCTTCAAAGCCTTAGGGAACAGCATGAGCCGAGGCGTGAACAGCCTTCACCGTCCCCTCAGGGGGAACATTCGGCAGGGGAGCCCCTCCGAGAGGACGTGGCCCCTCCTCCATAGGCTGTTTACCCCTGTCAGGGCTGGGATTGACCTGTGTGGGGTTTGACATGAGTGTGACCTTAAGTTCGCACAGACGGTGCCAAATGTTGCAGGGGCAAGCCTGCTACAATGAATTTATATTGAGTGGGAACCAAGGGCACGATGGTTACAGGTTTATGGGGGTGATGGCAAGGCTAACTTTAATCTGAGGGCGATTTGAGGACGAGGATCCCGAGGTTGCCCGTCAAGAGGATCTAGACGCCTGCGATTGGATTGAAGGAAGCTCGATCGTTGGTGAAGGATGATGCGGGATGCTCGTCTGGAGGCAGGAGGGCAAACTTCCTGCAAGAGGAAAAACTCGTCAGAAAGGCCAGGCCAGCTTTCACCCCGCTTCACCTCCGATCCTTAAGTCAATAGATGACGGAAGAAAGGTTGTCAGACACGAAGGACGATCTTAGAGGCAGATCGGCGCTTGCGTGGAGGACTAGTGTGGAGAGAAAAATATGAGGAAGATATTAGCTATGTTAGGAATTTGTTACCAATTCAACCAACCAACCCCTTTCTCGCTAGAGGAGAAGGGGTATTTATAGGCTGCTGGAGTCGGTTGCTTCTGCTGAGCTGGCAGGACCGGGGTGTCAGGGATCCGACCATTGGCGTTAGGGCCGAACGTGTCAGACGTGCTTTTGCCAGGCGGTCAGAGCCGTAAATGTCAGGTGGTGCTTTTGTTAGGCTGTCTGGCGGTGAAATGGCTAGGTGCACTTTTGTCAGGCTGTCAGGCGGCGAAGCGGCCAGGTGCACTTTTGTCAGGCTTGTCTGTAGTGAAACTTCTAGTGGCGTGTCGTCTTCCTCCGTGGGCGATGTCGGTAGGTGAGCGGCGTTTGGGCGAACTTCTTACAGGCGGGCTGTCCTGGCTACGAGCTACACCGGGGCGAGCTAATGTAGACATGTGCGATCTGCTGGAGGAATCTTCTGATTCTGATGGCGAGCTTGTCATTCCTCTTGGAGAGCTTCCTTGCATCTCGTCAAGCTTCGGCGATTTAGGCATCGTTTTGGAGATTCGGCGGGTCAAGACACGGGCCTTGAACAAGTGGGCTTAGATCGTCTGGGCCGATCTTGAGGTCGTAACACTAACCAACTAACATGGTGGGTTAAATGGGGTAGGGCTTAGGGTATTGATTAGGGGTAAAGTAAAAGTGATTAGTAAGAGTAAAAAGTCATTAGAGAATGTAATTAGTAAAATCGGAGGAATACAACCCCGTTTTTGCATACGACTCCGAAAAACTACAAAAACATAGCCACGGAATCGTATCATCGCGAGGATCATGAACACGAAATCCATTTCGAAGTTTGAGCTACGGGGATACGAGTTTTAGGCCAAAATGTTTAGGCCAGGTTTGTGGGTTCTAGGTCGATTTGATTTCAGAAAATTATGAAATTAATATGGGGAGCCCTAAATGATCATAGAATTACACTGTAGAAGTTTGGAATCGTTTTGATGATGTTTATATAGAAAATTAATTCATTCAGTTAAATCAGTAACAATTGAAAATGAATTATTGTAAAAATTATTTAGATGTATTTGATGAAACTCGAACTTACTTAAATACATCATAACTAGTTTGATGCTTCAAGATATTTTTATAAAGAATTTTGAAATCAGTTTTTGATATAAAACTCCTGACTAATCATTATAAAATACTTTTAAAATGTGAAAATACGTCAAATACGTAAATAGATGTATTGACGAATACGGGTCGTTACAGTAATGTATTCTACTCAGTTTGATATCAAAAAGTAAACTAATATAATCATATCAAACGACGATCACATCATTCAACTTGGAAGTTCAATACACATTTCATGCAAATAAGAAGTGCTAATAAGATGCAAAGCAGTAGTCCAAGTATTGACAGTCAATGCGTGAAGCTTGGTGTGTTTTCTATAAAGAGTCTACAATAATGTAATTCCTAGACTTAGCCAACGCTAAAATTCATTCATAAACAAATAAAACACGAAGGAAGTTCTTTTTCTCAAATGCACGGCAATATATCTCATATGATATCAGAAATAAAGAGCAATAGCATGACAAGAGATACGTGCATATAAGTAACGCGACTCCAAGCTTTAATCATCATAGGGAATTCATCTCTAGCAAAGAAAGTAAAAGAAATAAAGATAAAATAAGAAACTAACTATACTCGTACAAAACACTCCAAAAAATAAATAAAACGTGATGCAAGGCAATAAAAAAAGATAAAGGGCGTGAAAATAAGCGAAAAATAAAGAAAAGTGAAAAATAAAGATAAAAATGAAGAAAATAAAAAGTGTGTGTGTACACTCACTCCCCCAAGCTAAACATCACATTGTCCTCAATGTGCGAAGTATGACACAAGGACATATAAGATAGGGGTGGTGGGTGAGGGTGCATGTATGATGCAAAATAAAGAAAATAAAGAAAATAAAAGATGATGATGTATGCAAATGGTATATGCAAACAAGCATGGAAAGTGATGAATGGATGCAGTATGGAAGATGATATATGAAAGATGGAAACAAGATGGTGGCCCAGAAAAACATACTCTCCCCCAAACTGATATATATAGTGCCCTGCAAAATGGTGAAGATAGATGGGCAAACAAAATAATGGGGTAAGTGGTGAGGCAAAAATGTGACATGTATCAAAAGTACGTGCCTAGACTGGTGGTGCAGCGTCATCACCTCCCTGTGGTGGTGCAGTGGGGGCGGTGGTGCAGACTGCTGAGGGGCAGACTGGGGTGCCGGCTGCTGCAGGTGCTGAGGAATCCTGTTCAGCGGGAGCTGAATATCAGGAATCATGTCGACATGGGCCTGCTAGACAGCAACGACAGCTGTGAGAGCGCTAAAATCCACTCTAAGCCCGCTCACTGCTATCTTGACTGTGCGGAGGCGCAAGTCAAGGACGTTGGGAGCGAGGGTAGAGGGTTGAACAGGTGGTGGGCGGGGGTTTCTTACACTGCCTCCAAAGACAAGTGGGGCCACTATTGGGTGGGTGTGTGTGTGTGGTGCGATGCTTGCAACAAGACGCTCAACCTCCGTAGGAGGCTGAGACACAGGTAAGCTCTCAGAAACGTGTGCAGCGGCTGAGGAGGATGGGACATCAGCGGAGGACGAGGCAGGCAGAGAGGTCATAGCAACAGTTGTGGTGATAGACACCACGACGCTCTCGGTATATACATCAGTGGCAAAGATAGAGACATCAACAGCTGGGGAGGTCATGAAATCAGTTGAGAATGACTCCACAGGAGTCGAAAAATCAGAGGTGGAAAGGATCTCAGTGGTCGCGGATGAAGAAGGCTCGCCACTCTCAAAAGTGGTGGGGGCGGTGCTCTCAATGCTCATATATACGATGGGGTCAACTCTCTGCGGCACAGAAGTGGAGGTGGGAACAGATACAGCAACGGAAGAGCTCTTGGCATGAGCAGAAGTGGGGACAGATGTGTCGGGCTCGGGGATCAGAACAGAAGCAGGCAGAGGAATCCGGATCTCAGTGGCAAGTGGGTCGAGAAGGGGCTCCGCTGGTCGCCATCGAGCTCTAGAACGTAGATAGTTGGGATGAGGAGGTCCATCACGAGCCTCCACTCCCCCACATGCAGGTCCAATGTGGGTCAGAGCGAGACTCGGAAGCACCATGTGTAATGCCCTACAAGCTACTGCACAAGTACTAGAGGGGGGGGTGAATAGTACTTTAAAATTAACAAGGAGTATAATTCCTAATTATCGTGCACACAACTACCAAATCAATTTGCGGAAGCTTAAATTGATGACAACAACAAAATAAACAATGCTAACAATAGAATATTACTGGGTTCGAATCCACCCAAGTCTCCCCGACTTGTTCCCGGTGATCTTACGTCCCAACCACCTGGATCCCCTCCGGATACTTAGGTTAGAAACCCTAACCCAAGATTTCCACTATGATATCTTGTGAAAAACCTTCACAAGATCAAATCATACATGCAATGGCAATAGTGAATCCCACAACCCGGGATCACAACCTTCTCTCACAACCGAGAGAATTAATAAGCAATATAAATGAGTTTATAATGAAATAAACAATCTTACCACAAAATCCTATACCTTGAGTATTCTTACCAAATAGGTGCAAGGAGGGATTTGAGGAAGATGAAGTCACCAAGACCTAGCACCAAAGAAATGACCAGCAATGGGTGCCTAGGAGAGATTTAGAGACTTGAATCAAGCTAGAGCTTGAAAGGCTCACCAAGAACAAACTTCTCTCAAGATGGATTCTAGATCTAGAAAGTGAGAGAATGGATTTCTTGTGAGGGAGAGAGCTTGGAAATGAGTGAGAATCTCTAACTCTTTCAATCTCAATGAATCTCTTAATAGCAGCTCTTAACCCTAGAGAAATGACCAAGCTTCGTATTTATAGGGTCCCATAAAAACGAGTTAGGTCAAATCCCAACGGTTAGAAATCTGAAGCAACTAGTCGGTCAAAGAACAACCGCTGACCGACTAGTTCATCAACTAGTCGGTCAGTCAAACAACATGGACCGACTAAGTGAAGAACAGTGAAGAGATTGAATTTCAGACCTAGAAAACTAGTCGGTCCAAGAAGACTGTATGACCGACTAGTTTCACAACTAGTCGGTCGGTCAGTGAACTTAGATCGACTAAGAGTCAAAAACAAATAGTCTGAATACAAATTGATTTAGTCGGTCCAAGAACAAATGTTGACCGACTAGATTATCAACTAGTCGGTCACCAAACGTTCTTAGACCGACTAACGATAAACAGTAGCTCAGGAGAAAATTAGCATGTACAGTAAAGCTCAACTAGTCGGTCAAAGAAGCATCACTGACCGACTAGTTCACAAACTAGTCGGTCGGTGAGTCAACGTAGACCGACTAACTGTAAACAGTAAAGTGCATGAAATTAAGGAAACAAACTAGTCGGTCCAAGAAGCTTTGCCGACCGACTAGATCACCATCTAGTCGGTCAGTTCTTCTTCTTGAACCAACTAACATGCACAAGAAGTCCGAATCGAAGCGCGATGCATCGAGGAAGTTAGAATGTACTTCTACAATGATCCTAGAGCTAAGATATGAGCGTTATGAAGATAGAAATGTAAGATATACTCAAGGCTTAACATTCTATAGATCGAAGCTAAAAGACTATAAATAAAACCTTAAGGAATGGTCTTCGAGAGCTTCGAT
Organism: Scilla litardierei; assembly: GCA_030789695.1. Lineage (NCBI taxonomy): Eukaryota > Viridiplantae > Streptophyta > Magnoliopsida > Asparagales > Asparagaceae > Scilla > Scilla litardierei. The sequence goes on from CM061138.1 coordinate 176,666,313, forward strand.
CAAATCTTCATGACTTCCAAAACGGTCCAAAAGCTTCAACGAAGCTATAGGCAATGAATACGAGGTTTGAGAAGTCTTGAGATGTCGCTTTGATTGTTCTCGTGAATTTGGCGACGATCTCCAATACTGCGCTCACAAATTGTTAGTTCACGAATTATTTATGTTTGCTCATCATCCAAAACCAAATCCGGGGAGTCCAATACTCAACATTCTCCCCCTTTTTGGTGATGACAAACCAACATAAATAATAATCAAAAATAATGATTCAAATGTAAAATACTTACTCCCCCTGCATTGATGACACGTTAATTCCAAATTGAATATATATAAATTGCATCAATTAGACGAGTAAGATATATAACGAGAATCGAATTTTGAAATATCGGATTTTGAAAATCCTTATATATATCTTAACTCCCCCTGAATCTAACATATAAAATTAGGTTCTTGGAAATTGAGTTAAAATTTCATTTGCCCTAATCATTATCATTATATCTCCCCCTTTGGCATTATCCCAAAAATGGGGGGCATACAACGACAACAACTAGGATAAGGAAAATCCAACATCGGGAGTCTTAGATATTGACGATGGACCTAATTGACACCAAGGGAAAAGAGATGAAATCAAATCAAAGTGTGCCAAATTATCCATTATCGAAAAGCGAAAATTAAAATCATCAAAATACCAAATATAAATTCATTTATTGAATAAAGGAACATACCCTCCAATACTCAATATTCTTGGTTAAATTTGTGCATGGAAAACAATTCTATACAATCATAGAAATATAATCTATTTAACCAAGTTTTTAAGCGTCGAGCGACGAATTCACATATCATAGACATTGAATGAATATTAAATGTGCACAATGAAGTAAAACAAAGAGAACATCGATGTATATATATATATATATATATGAATACCATGAGTACATCCAAAATCACATCGACTACATCATATCAAGTGCAACATCTATATCAACATCAAAAAATACAACATACGTCATCGATACATCATCATCAAACATCCTACAGAATGAAAGTACAACAAGTACACCGACATCCAACATATCAAAACACATCAAAACACCGCCAAAACTCCATCCTAACCCAAAACACTCTCAACAAGATGTATCATCCAATGATCACAGGAGAGGCCTCCAAACTGACTCTCAGGAGGAAGTGGCAGGATCAGCAGTCTCCGTGGGTCCAGTCGAGGGAGTGGACTCAGGCTCTGCTGCAAGGAGTGGTGTGTGCACAGAAGGGATCGTCGGGGCAGGAGTGGAGACGTCGACGACTGGCTCAACGTCAGAGGTATCAACAGGAACATCAGCAGGCACGTCTGGAGCAGAGACGTCAGCGGGAGCAGCAGCAGCATCAGAAGTCTGATCCACTGGTGCAGAAGTCTCTGGAGCACCGGAAGAGGTGGCAGCTCCAGGAGCAGATGTGGTAGCAGCAGCAACAGCAGTGGCCTCAGCGCCACGAGCAAAGGAGGTGACAAGCTCATCGATATCCTCATCATCCATCTCCTCATCCTCAGAAATAGGAGGAGGAAGCTGAACACCCATCAAACTAGCCATACGGCAAACTACCTCCTCGGTACGAGCCAAACGAGACTCGTGACGACGAAGTAACCGAACGACATCATCAAGTGTGGTGGGAGGTCGAGAAGCAGCAGCTGCCGAAGTAATGCCCTGAGAAGCTGAAGGAGTCTTCCGCTGCACGTGACGGAGTGCCGCAAGAGATTTCTTTACGGCCGTCGCGTTCAGTGGAGGACCAAGAGGACGCTCATCGTCAGGAGGCAGAGGAACACGAAAATGACGGAATACCAAGGTCAACAGACACGGGTAAGGGATATGCACAGATTTAGTGGTCTTGCGAATACACTCGAAAGAGTCCATCTTATCGAGTATAACGCGAGCCCAATTAATCTCGCAACCCAAGAAAAGAGCGTAAATCAACTTGAGGAACGGCTGGGATGGCAGAGAAGATGAGCCGTACTTGGGAAGCAAGCACGACTTCAGAATGAGATTGAGCACCCATGCATTTGGCTTAAACGACTTCGAAGGAACACCAATGAAGGCAGGAGGGATCACATGGAAGATATCAGATAGAACGGACTGATCCAAGGAGGAGATATCATCAACAGAAATGTCCGACGGGAGGAGACCAGACGACGAACAACCAAGCAACTCCCCCAAGATTTCTACCGTGAGAACTATAGGAGTCCCCAAGACAGTAGTCTCGATGGAGTGACTCTCATCGTAGTGGCCCCGGACACGATTTGCATAGAATAGTTTGACCAGGCGAGGATAGGGTCGAGGGTTCGCCTTAGGGTCGAAGCGAAGGTAGTCTAGGAGCCCACTATAGGATAGGAGATCAGCTAAGCCAAGGAAATCTGAGAACTGAACATAGTGCTCCAATAGCATCGGGCAGTGTTCAATACGGTTGTAGGCCGCTAGACACAAAGGGTCGTCGCGACACAACGATATGTCAACACCACCAGCTGGCATTGGGCCCTTTCCCTTAGGCTGTCGAGTCCTAGGACAAAGTGGAGGAGTGGGTTCCCTATGGCCAGACTCATCCTCGGGTCTAAACTCAGTATCGGGATCATGAGGAGTAGTGGGAGTGTGGAGTATAGGCTTTCTAGACTTAGACAGTTTACCGGGTTTGACGGTCGCCGTCCTCTGCTTCTTTAGAGGAGGCGAAGACGGAGAAGCTTGGGTTGATTTAGCACAGCGCTTGGGCTTAGACGGATTCCTAGGGTTAGAAGGCTCTATGGTCATGGGGGAAGCCCCAGAGGAAGTGATAGGGATCCTCGTCTTTGCCATGATCGTGGCATGACGAGTACAAGCAAACGAAGCTACACAAACCCTAGAGCTGAAAGAAAAAATCGAAATTATCAAACCCTAGATGCAAAGTCAACAAGCCCTAGGATTAAATTCGAAACCCTAGAAGAGAAATCAAGCTAGATCAAACCCTAGAATATGAATCGAGACCTAGGAGGGGGAAATATACCTAAGAGGAGGGATCGACGGTGGCGGATGATTGGAAGATGGCCGGAGATCGACGGGAAGACGAGGAGACACGAGCGGGGGTTTTGGGGATTTCGAGCTGGAGGAGAAAAACAACCGACTAAAAGAGAACCAAGTCGGATAGATTGAGTATAAGTCGGTCGAAATCGCAAAAAGACGTGACTGCCCTTGAGCACTTAGTCGGTCATAGTTCAAGCACTGACCTACTAGATTTCGATCTAGTCGGTCGGTCAATGAGCTTAAACCGACTAAGTCGAAACAGAGTCAAATCGAAGATTTTAGGGCTAGAGTTAGTCGGTTACAGTTCAAGAACTAACCGACTAGTTTTCAATCTAGTCGGTCGGTAAGTGAACTGTGACCGACTAAAAGAAGTCAATGACAAAGGAAAGTTCAAAGCTTGAACTAATCGGTCTGAGTTCACTAGCTGACCGACTAGATGTGCATCTAGTCGGTTGGCTGATGAACTGAAACCGACTAGAAGAGTCCAAAAATTGATAAATAAGTTCTCTCCATAAAACACTTGGACGAAACATCTTAACCCTCTCATAAGTCATCTAAACTACCCCATAAAACATCGAAATCTCAAATACGACATTCAAATATGAATTCGAGCAAAAATGCAAACATATCACATAAAATCCCGAAAAAAAAATTCAATAAGTCTAGCATGACGAAATATTGCGAAATATAATAGCATGCAAGATAATTGAATGAATCATGAATCCTATATCTCGGATTCACCCATAATCCCCAATTCTCGACGCAACCGCACAAAGGAGTCCTCCTTTAGGGGTTTCGTGAAAATATCGGCGATTTGCTTTTGGGTTTCAACGTACACTAAAATGATGTCCTTTTAGCAACATGATCATCTAAAAAATGGTGTCGGACATCTATGTGTTTAGAACGGGAATGGTGCACCGGATTCTTTGAAAGACACATAGCACTTTGGTTATCCACCATGATAGGGCTAGTATTACAATGAATACCAAAATCCTTCAGTGTGTGTCTCATCCAAAGAACCTGGGCACAAGCGGCACCGACGGCAATGTATTCCACCTCGGTGATTGAAAGTGATACCGAATTTTGCTTCTTGGAAAACCAAGAGACAAGAGAATTTCCTAGAAAATGGCAAGTGCCACTAGTACTCTTCCTGTCGGATTTGCATCCCGCATAATCAGCGTCACTATATGAGACTAACTCATATGTGCTAGATTTCGGATAAAGTAATCCAAAATCTAAAGTGTAACTTAGATAGCGAAAAATACGTTTTACCGCTACTAAGTGAGAATCCTTAGGTTGAGACTGATAACGAGCACAAATGCAAACAGCAAACATAATATCGGGCCTACTTGCGGTAAGATAAAGTAAACTACCTATCATACCTCGATATAGACGAATGTCTACATCTTTTCCGCCCGTATCTTTATCAAGATGCGTTGTAGTGCTCATAGGAGTCTTTTTCCCGGAGGCATTCTCCATTCCAAATCGCTTTAGCAACTCCACCGTGTATTTTGTTTGGTGGATGAAGATTGCATCGTTCAATTGGCGAATTTGGAGACCTAAGAAATATTTGAGTTCGCCCTGTGGCTCATCTCAAATTGTTCCTTCATAACATTAGAAAACTCTTCGCAAAGAGTGAAGTTAGTAGCACCGAAAATGATATCATCAACATAAATTTGAACTAATAAAATATCATTATTCGCACGCTTAACAAAAAGTGTAGAATCGGCTTCGCCCATTTTAAAATTCAAATCCAAAAGAAAATTCTTTAGGCGATCATACCAAGCTCGAGGAGCTTGTCTCAAACCATAAAGAGCTTTCTTTAGTTTAAAAACATGATTTGGAAATTTTTCATTTATGAAGCCCAGAGGTTGAGAAACGTAAACTTCCTCAACGACATCTCCGTTTAAAAATGCACTTTTAACATCCATTTGAAATAATTTAAAATTTTTATGGCATGCAAAAGACAATAATAGTCTAATTGATTCTAATCTAGCTACCGGAGCGAAGGATTCTTCGAAATCGATACCTTCCTCTTGTCGATAGCCTTGAGCTACTAACCGAGCTTTGTTCCGGACGACGACTTGGTTTTCGTCGGTTTTGTTCTTGAAGATCCACTTTGTCCCTATGACGGTGTGGTTCTTCGATGGCAAAGGAACAAGCTCCCATACCTCATTCCTCTCGAATTGAATGAGTTCCTCCTCCATGGCAAGGATCCAAGCACTATCTTCGCACGCTTCAACTATATTCTTTGGCTCTATCGATGAGGCAAAGGCACAATTGGCGAAGTGGTGGACTTGCGATCTCGTCTTGACTCTATCTTGAATATTGCCAATGACTTGCTCATGGGGATGGTTGCGAACGGTATGAAGCCGCTTGGGAATACCTTGATCACTAGGTATATTCTCAACAACTTTATTAGTCGGGTTAGTATCAATAGAATCAATTGAATCAATAAACTTAGAATTTTCAAACGAATCACATAAAACATCCATAGAATCATCATCATTTGAAATTCTAGAAGTAGTAAAATTCTCATTAAAAGAGACATGTAGTGATTCCTCGATCGTAGAGGATCTTTTGTTGTATATCCGGTAGGCTTTGCTATGTGAGGAATACCCAACAAATATCCCCTCATCCGATCTCGGATCAAACTTGTCCAAATTTTCATTTGTGTTTTTAATAAAACATTTTGCGCCAAAAACGTGAAAATGTTTAACTTGAGGCAATCTACCAAACAACAATTCATAGCAAGTTTTTTTGGTGCCGGGCCTCAAAAGTATTCTATTAAACACATAACAAGCGGTGTGTACCGCTTCCGCCCAAAATTGATAACCAAGTTGACTATCTTCGAGCATAGTGCGAGCACACTCCACAAGCGTTCTATTCTTCCTCTCAACAACACCATTTTGAGGGGGTGCGCGAGGGAAAGAAAACGTGTGAGTAATTCCAAGATCATCACAAAAATTTGAGAAAGACTCATTCTCAAATTCACCCCCATGATCACTACGAATAGTGACAATGGTGGTTCCGATGAGATTTTGTACTTTCTTCACAAATATTGTGAAGTTTTCAAAAGCTTCATTTTTATTACATAAGAAAAATACCCATGTAAATCTAGAATAATCATCGACGATGACAAGTCCATATCTTGCATTTCCTAAGGAAGCAACTCTAGTTGGCCCAAATAAATCTAGATGTAATAGCTCTAGTGGCCGTTTAGTAGAAATGCTTTTCTTAGGTTTAAATGAAGATTTAGGAAGCTTGCCACGTTGACAAGAATCACAAAAACTTTTCTTTTCAAAAACGAGCTTCGGAAAACCTTTAATGGAATTTAATTTTGAAAGCTTATAAAGTGATCCAAAGTTCACATGTCCAAAGCGTCGATGCCATAAGTGTTGTTCACTTGTGTTGGCAACGAGACATTGTTCATATGACTTAGGAAGATCCAAAATATAGATATCTTTATGGCGTGTGCCGGAAAATAATAAATCATTATTATCATTCAAAATATGACACAATCCTTTCGCAAAGCTAAATTTGTAACCTTTGTCACAAAGTTGGCTTATTGAAATAAGATTATGGTTTAAACCATTAACTAGATAAACATCACTAATTAAGGGTTTAGACGGGTTACCCACTTTACCAACACCGACGATGGTTCCGCTCTCGTTGCCTCCAAATACGATGCGGTTTCCATTTGCAATGGGAACTACTCCGGAGAGCAATTGAGCGTCACCCGTCATGTGTTTTGAACACCCGCTATCGAGTATCCAATTCCCCTTGGAGCTAAATTTAAATTTGTTGCTCCTTTTCTTTTTCTTTTCCTTGAGTACCTAAAGATAGAAAATTTCATATCATGGTACCCAAGGTCATTGGGTCCTCAAAGGTTAGACCTTTGGATGCCAAGTCTAATTGTACTTAGACTTCCCCACATAATTTCTACTATGCACAACATCCGAAAAATAAGCATTCATGTAAACTTGTTTTTCATCCATGCTTGTGTCCTTTGGGCTCCAAATAGTGAAATTCTTGGGAGCCCTCATCCTATTTGGTGCATGCATACGTTGTTGGTTTCTATGTGATGCATGTCGTGGATAGGCATAAGGAACATGATGGAATGGTGCATGCGGATAGTTATTCATACGATGATGTGGGTGAACATATGCATGTGGAGGAACACGTGCGTGAGGGTGTCTCACATGGTGTGCACGTGCCCGTGAACGTGTAGCATAGAAATCATCATATGTGTGAGCCGGTGGAGTAGGACGTGTGCTCCTACGTGGCATGGTATTTGTGTACATATAAGCATGCCCCTTCTTTGGAGGTCCACCCAAAGTGGGTTTCTTTCCGAAAGAGGGTGTGGACGAGGTGGAAGCACCATTGATAGATGAACTACCAATATAGTGTTTGCTACCACTCGTCGAAGCACCGGAAGTTGGCCTAACAAAAGTAGTGGCCGATTTGGATGAACTTCCCATCGTATACCCCAAGCCAATGTGGTGATTGACCGGAAGTAAGTCACTTAGGATTTTATCCAAATGGTCCTTACCCTTATTGAATTTATTAATTCGGCCTAATGTGTTCTCATATTTCTCGGTGAGAGAACGCAAGGAAGTATCCAAAGTAGATACTTGCGATGTGAGCACATAAACACTAGATTTAAGATTCTCATTCTCAACACTCAACGTCGAGTTTTGAAAAGTCAAGTCCGCTATCTTATGTTCTTCCGGATCCTCAATGCTAACATGTTCAAGTTGAGTCTTGAGATTAACAATCTCATTCTTCAACTCTTCAACAACAGTGTCGTTGTTGGTGATGATAGTTTTAGGCGAGGTTTGAATGCTAGCTAAGTCATCTTTTACTTTAGTATATCTATTTACTAATTTAGTATACTTAGACCATAATTGAGAATTAGCATTCCTAAGGTCATCCATTGTTACCTTATCGCCTTCGTTGTCGCTATCATCGGAAGAGGAAGATCCTTGATCATGCTCCTCTCTTGCCATGAAGCACATGTGCGCTTGCTCCACTTTCTCATCGTCCGACTCTCCGCTTGAGGAATCCTCGGAGTCGGTGAATGTTGCTCCGACAAGTCCCATTTTGTACCCCTTTTTGTACTTCTTGGACTTGTCGAACTTCGGCGCCTTCCACTTCTCCTTTTGCTTGTTTTGAGGACAGTCCGCTTTGATGTGTCTTGGCTTATTGCATTTAAAGCACAAAGGTGGAGAGGCGTTAGTAGAAGTAAATTTAGATTTTTGTTTGAAGTTACCCTTTCGGAAGAAGCGATTGAACTTCTTTGCCATGAGTGCAATGGATTCCATGTCCATTTCTTCTTCCGAGTCCTCATCATCGGTAGAGGTGGATGAAGCCGCCTTGAATGCAATCGCCTTTTTCTTAGGCACGTCTTGGTTCAAATAGGACTTCATCTTTTCTTGTAACGTCACCTTGCTATCTTTACGTACCTCGTATGACATCAAAGTACCCATCAATTGAACTACGGTATACTTATTCATGTCATTACCTTCCTTGATGGCGAAGGTACGTTTCTCCCAAGAAGAAGGAAGTCCTTCGATAAGCTTCGAACACTTCTCCTTTTGGGTGTAGGTTTTGCCGAGAGCTTCCAACTCGTTCATTATGTCGACGAAGCGAGCATAATACTCCTTCATCTTTTCTCCCTGTTCCATATGAAACAATTCGTAATCTCTATTGACTACCACGAGTTTAGAATCTCTTACCCGACTCGTTCCTTCATGCAAAATGAGGAGCGAATTCCAAATTTGATATGCACTCTTACATGTGCATATCTTATTAAAATCTTCGGGTTCCAATGCACATTGTAAAGCATTCATTGCTTTGGCATTTGCAATCTCCGCGGCGACCTCCGCGGTAGTCCACTTGTCGAAATCTTCTTCGGTAGGCACATTGTACTCCGACATGGTAATTCTCCACAAGGAGGCGCTCCGGAGGAACGTTTCCATCTGGCATTTCCAATATCCATAATTGACGCCATTGAAGAATGGAGGCCTAGTCGAAGAATGTCCTTCCATGACCGAAGACGCTCCTTCACGGTTCCTGAAGGATCCATAATCCGCAGGTGGACGAACGGTCTTGTTGTCGTTGGCAGACATAGCTAAGTATCTGACTCTGATACCAAATGTAATGCCCTACAAGCTACTGCACAAGTACTAGAGGGGGGGTGAATAGTACTTTAAAATTAACAAGGAGTATAATTCCTAATTATCGTGCACACAACTACCAAATCAATTTGCGGAAGCTTAAATTGATGACAACAACAAAATAAACAATGCTAACAATAGAATATTACTGGGTTCGGATCCACCCAAGTCTCCCCGACTTATTCCCGGTGATCCTACGTCCCAACCACCCGGATCACCTCCGGATACTTAGGTTAGAAACCCTAACCCAAGATTTCCACTATGATATCTTGTGAAAAACCTTCACAAGATCAAATCATACATGCAATGTCAATAGTGAATCCCACAACCCGGGATCACAACCTTCTCTCACAACCGAGAGAATCAATAAGCAATATAAATGAGTTTATAATGAAATAAACAATCTTACCACAAAATCCTATACCTTGAGTATTCTTACCAAATAGGTGCAAGGAGGGATTTGAGGAAGATGAAGTCACCAAGACCTAGCACCAAAGAAATGACCAGCAATGGGTGCCTAGGAGAGATTTGGAGACTTGAATCAAGCTAGAGCTTGAAAGGCTCACCAAGAACAAACTTCTCTCAAGATGGATTCTAGATCTAGAAAGTGAGAGAATGGATTTCTTGTGAGGGAGAGAGCTTGGAAATGAGTGAGAATCTCTAACTCTTTCAATCTCAATGAATCTCTTAATTGCAGCTCTTAACCTTTGAGAAATGACCAAGCTTCGTATTTATAGGGTCCCATAAAAACGAGTTAGGTCAGATGCCAACGGTTAGAAATCTGAAGCAACTAGTCGGTCAAAGAATAACCACTGACCGACTAGTTCATCAACTAGTCGGTCAGTCAAACAACATGGACCGACTAAGTGAAGAACAGTGAATAGATTGAATTTCAGACCTAGAAAACTAGTCGGTCCAAGAAGACTGTCTGACCGACTAGTTTCACAACTAGTCGGTCGGTCAGTGAACTTAGACCGACTAAGAGTCAAAAACAAATAGTCTGAATACAAATTGATTTAGTTGGTCCAAGAACAAATGTTGACCGACTAGATTATCAACTAGTCGGTCACCAAACGTTCTTAGACCGACTAACGATAAACAGTAGCTCAGGAGAAAATTAGCATGTACAGTAAAGCTCAACTAGTCGGTCAAAGAAGCATCACTGACCGACTAGTTCACAAACTAGTCGGTCGGTGAGTCAACGTAGACCGACTAACTGTAAACAGTAAAGTGCATGAAATTAAGGAAACAAACTAGTCGGTCCAAGAAGCTTTGCCGACCGACTAGATCACCATCTAGTCGGTCAGTTCTTCTTCTTGAACCAACTAACATGCACAAGAAGTCCGAATCGAAGCGCGATGCATCGAGGAAGTTAGAATGTACTTCTACAACGATCCTAGAGCTAAGATATGAGCGTTATGAAGATAGAAATGTAAGATATACTCAAGGCTTAACATTCTATAGATCGAAGCTAAAAGACTATAAATAAAACCTTAAGGAACGGTCTTCGAGAGCGTCGATCAAATCTTCATGACTTCCAAACCGGTCCAAAAGCTTCAACGAAGCTATAGGCAATGAATACGAGCTTTGAGAAGTCTTGAGATGTCGCTTTGATTGTTCTCGTGAATTTGGCGACGATCTCCAATACTGCGCTTACAAATTGTTAGTTCACGAATTATTTATGTTTGCTCATCATCCAAAACCAAATCCGGGGAGTCCAATACTCAACACCATGTAATCAGCTGAAAACAGACCATGTAGCCAGACCCAATGTCGCTGACCATGAGGGCAGAGCATCTTCATACAGGCCAATACATCGAGAGATACTGAAGTGGGGCCCGTAGGACGACGCAAATCGGCGGGAAGCTCAATCCCAAAAATGGGAGCTAGGAGGGTAACCAGGCCACCACAACATATCGCCTTCCTAGAGGCGACCGTGGAAAATATGATGTCTAAATACCACCTGGCTACATCTATCGAAATGGCGGGGACTAAGACGTCACCGTCTCCCTCTAAGGCTCTCTCTCGGGTCATCGCGTAGAGCATAAAGAGCTCCAACATGGACACCGTCCCAACCTCTATCCTGGCTAAAATGGTAGTCGCCAAAAGGTGATGTGCAATCCACAGGCAAGGGTGTACTATGGAAGTGGCCTTGGCCCGGATGGGATCAAAGCGGTGCGTGCCAGTGATCGTGTCCCAGAAAGCATCAGAAGCAAAGACAGACAGGGTGTTGTGCATGGGACCGCAAGCTCGATCGGGGTCTGGGACAGGGGGCCAGTGAAAGTAGGCTTGGAGCATGTTGTGCAAAATCTCGCACTCACGATCCATAAACCTAATAGAATACCCCATGTGAGTCCTACGAATAGAACTCAAGACCTCGAGGGTCGGTCGGACGAAGGTGTCCGTCGACACCGACAAAAAGTCACACCGCCCCATATTGTCATACAACTGGAGCAGGCCCTGTAGTACCCCCAAAGCTCTCGAGTGTGTCGATATGTGCAAACCGGGTGGGTACGATCTAACGGTTAGAGAGCCCCTCAAATTTGACGCGGTGTGCGTCTTCTCTGAAGGTGATCCCAAGCGTGTCAATCACAGGGGTAGGCTGTGCTGGAGGGGGTGGAATGGGTGCATTGGAAACTAGGAGTGTGGGAGGTGGATCTCTATGCTGTGGGGACTTCACTCTAGAGGAAGAAGGGTCGGGGTCACATGTCTTCTTCCGCTTGGCAGCGAACTCCCACGTGCTATACCTAGTGCAGGGTGGGGTGTGTGAAGGCATGAGTAAATGTCGTGAAACATGCGGCAGTCACAAGGTGGTCAAAATAAAATAAGGAGCGAGTGTACCAAGCACGATGCGATTCCACACAAGCAAGTGAGCGAGAGGCACCTCCACTATGCTCCGAATCAGCGTATGATCTCCCCTAAGTTATCCTGAAGCACAAGCAAAAATTAATTAGCATTAAAATTCATCAAATTGTGGGGTTAATCAAGATTAATATGCGATAAATAGGGTTGATTTAAGAATGTGGTTGAATTTGGACTTACGAAGGGAATATGAGAAGAAACGGCAAAATCAAGGCATGATGGAGCAGCGATCGCCAGAGCTCGACCGCCTGAAATCGTCAGAGAGGGTGCCACCGATGAGTGGGGGCGGCGGCCTCGGGTGAGTGGACAGAGGGACTCGGGCGAGTGGGAGGAGGGTTCGGTCGAGTCAGAGGGAAGAGGGAAATGTTCGATCGATTTGGGGAAATTTTGGCCGAGCTGTCGAATTTGGAGATTTTTATTGGGATGGCCCGCTTAGGTCACTCGGCCAAGTGACGATCGTCACTCGGTCGAGTGGCTTAATCTTAAAATTTTCGGATCTAGGCGCTTCGGCTGAGTCGAGTGACTCGGCCGAGTGGTTCGAGTCACTCGGGCGAGTGACAAGTTCCACTCGGTTGAGTGGAAAATAGAAATAGAGTGATGATTTTCGAAAATTCTGCTACAGTCTCCTACTCGATCGAGTGGAAATAGTCACTCGGTCGAGTGGACTAATCTACTCGGCCGAGTAAACATGACTCACAGAGCATTTTATAGAGCTATTCAAGATAGAATTCACTCGATCACGTGACAAAGTCACTCAGCCTAGTGGCATATAAAATTTAGAGAGGGGTTTTGAGGCTTCCCTGTACATTATCCCACTCGACGGAGTGAGAATTTCACTCGACCGAGTGGGCTGTTCTTTTCAGCTCCAAACTCTCTGTTCTGTTTTTTTCAGTTTTTGATTCTTCTTCTCCCGTCAGTTTCTTCCTTCCTTTGGCATTTAAGAACGTCCCTAGAGCTGATCTCCATTGCCATGGATACCCTTTATTGAATTGTTTCCTCATATCTTCTTCATGCAATGAAAAACGTTGCCCGTTGTTAGATTTTTATTAGACTCTTGACTCTTTAAATTTTAAAATTTTAAAACGTAAATGAAAAATAAAATTCAACTAAAAGAACTAAGATAGAACGTCGGGTTGCCTCCCGATAAGCGCTCGTTTAAGGTCTTGAGCTCGACCCCTTAAGATTTCTTCGTTTAGCGCATGATGTTCGGTGCATAGGAGATGTGCATGTCAAACTTCTCGGGGAGGCTGTGAGGGTTCAGATATTGCGATTGTTCTTCTTTGGCCTCCTTTGGATGCACCTCCTCTCTAATGATGGTGGTGGATGACTCCCCCAAGCTTTTTTTCTTGGCTTCCTTTGGCTTTACCGGTGATGAAGATGTGTTTGCCGGTGGCGCTTTCTTCCTTTGCTTCACCTTAGAGAGCTTGCAGAGCTCTTTAATCATTACGACATCAGTGTCGTTCTCCTCTTCTTCGGTGAGCGTATCTGGTGTATCTCTGATTGGAGTGCCGTTTTCAGAAATTTGCACTCCGTCAAGACTATCTGCGTGCAAAGCTCCAATGGCATGTGGCATGGGTTCATTGATAACCTCATCAAGGAGGTCCACATAGTCGCCTTCTTCCAACGAGGATCTATTCTTCATGGCTTGTGGGAGGTGGAACTCAACTTCAATATTACCAACGTTGAGTGACAACTTTCCCTCCCTCACGTCAACAATAACTCCAGCTGTAGCTAAGAAGGGGCGCCCAAGTATAACAGATGTATCACCCTCTTCTTACATGTCCATGATGAAAAAGTCACATGGTATGCATAGTCCTCCTGGTATTTTCAAAGGCATGTTCTCGGCGATCCCCACCGGCCTAGTAATCTGCCCATCGGTGAGTTGAATCTTCATATCTGTGGCCTTGAGGTCGGTCCCCGTATTGAGCTTCTTGAACATGGTAAGAGGCATAAGGCTCACTCTCGCACCCAAATCTACCAAAGTTTTTTGTAAGGGGACTCCACCAAGTGTGCATGGAATCCTAAAACTTCTGGGATCCTTTAGCTTCTACGACAACTTCTCTTCATTAATGAACCAAGTACCTTGTTCGGCGAGCATGATCTTCTCTGTTCTTTTTCTTCCTGTGATCAAATCTTTGAGAAACTTTGCATATGTTGGAATTTCAATAATTGCATTAAGGAACGGAATGTTCAAGCTAATACCTCTCAAGTACTCCAGAAATTTGGCAAACTTCTTCTCCAATTTGGCCTTTGCCAACTGTTGAGGAAATGGTATCGGTGGCATATATGTTCGCTCCTTCTTAGGCTCATCAATTTCAAATTTCTCTTCATTGTTTGTTGTCGTCGTGGGCTCCTTCTCTTCATTACTTCCCTCTTTCTCAACCGGGGCTTCATCCCTTGAGCTTTTAGTTTGGACCATGACGGGAGTGGTGTCCTTCCCGCCTCTAGTAGTAACCGCCACCACTGCATTGACGTGGCCGATGTTGCTCCTATGATTTGGCTCCGGTTGAGCCGACAATTGATGTTGGGCCTTATTAAGCAAGGTAATCTGTTCTGCCAATTGCGCCACGATTGTGTTGAGACTATCTTGGCCCGCCGTCAATTTGGCATTGATCTTCTTTTGCTCGACCATAAATTCTTTAACTCTAGTCTCATGCTCTAACCTCTGTGGTGTCAGTGGTGGGTTTTGGGGCCTCCATCCTTGATTGAATCCGGAGGGTCTATAAGGGCCCAGTTGTTGCCTCTACTGGAATTGTTATTGTTGTGGTGGCCTCGTTGGTATGGATGTTATTGAGGTGGCGGTCGGGCTTGTTGTTATTGTTGTGGTGGTTGTTGAGGAGGGGTTAAGGCTCCATGTTGTTAGCATGAAAATCCGGGGTGACTCTTCCAAGCTCCAAGATCCATTATTAGCTCCACCTTGAACATACTAAACCTGCTCCATAGCTTCCTCACTAGCCTCGTCGCCAACATACATATCATGGCATTGCCAATCATTAGATGTAGATGAGTCAGGTGCAACATGAGGCTCGCATATCTTCTTATCAAGTCTCTCTACCACTCTAGGTATAGAGT
Source organism: Scilla litardierei (assembly GCA_030789695.1). Taxonomy (NCBI): domain Eukaryota; kingdom Viridiplantae; phylum Streptophyta; class Magnoliopsida; order Asparagales; family Asparagaceae; genus Scilla; species Scilla litardierei. The sequence continues at coordinate 176,681,461 of CM061138.1, forward strand.
CAAACTTCGTCGCTAACTCCGCCACTGCCTTTTCTTCGTACATGCTTGCCGGCTTCACGGATGATGATGTTTGGCCCCTCTCATCAGTCCATTGCTGATTGTTGGAGGCTATCTCCTCTAATAGCGTCGTAGCATCCTCTGGCGTCTTTGATAATATAGCTTCATTGGCGATGGCGTCGAGGACATCTTTGTATCCGCCCTCAATCCATTGTAAAAACTATGCATGAGCTCCCAATCATTGATGCTATGGTGGGGGCATTGGTGTTGTAGATCTTTGAAGCGCTCATATGCCTCATATAAAGACTCTTGGGGCCCCTGCTTAAAATACATCAAGGAATTTCTTATCTTCACTATCTTCGACGTCGGATAGAACTTGTTGACGAATGCGCTTGCCAGCTCGTCCTAAGTAGTGAAGGTGCCATGTGCTTATGTCCTCAACCAATATTGAGCTTTATCTCGAAGAGTGAAGGGGAAGAGACGCAGACGGATGGCGTCCTCCGGTACATTGGGGATATGAAAAGTGGTGCACTTTGCCAAGAACATCTTGAGATGGTAATGCAGATTTTCATGCGCATTCACATGGAAGGGGTCTTGTTGCATCATCACAACAAGCCATGTTTTCAGCTCGAAATTCTTATCTGGCGGCAACTCCAACATGAATATGGAAGATGTAGTAGCCGAGTTGTTTGGAGTAAGCCTATCCCGAATGGAAATATACCTAACGGGCCTTTGGTGAACATTCTCCTCCGCCATTTGATATTCCTCTAGAATTTGTCTCTTTTCTGCTCTTAATCTCCTTGCCGTGCGCTCGATCTCGGGATCAAATAATATATCCTCCTCAGTCGCCCTCGATCGTGTGTACATGCACAAAAAAGAGATTATTGTTAGCACAATAGAGGAATAAAAAGAAAATAAAGAAAATGAAAAAGAAATAGCTAAGTGAAGATGTAGAAAACTATAGCCTCCCCGGCAACGGCGCCAAAAACTTGGTCTTCTCGGAATACAACTCGGAAAACAATGTAGTTTTATCGCAAGCGTACGGTTAAGTGGTAAGCGAGTATCGATCACAGAGAGGAACTAATAACGGTAATCTATATGATTTACTAAGCTATTGGTGGAAAAATAGCTTTGAAAGAGTTTGTTATGGCCCTAGTGCCATATACGCTAGGGTATGTCTATTTGATTGGTGTATGTAGTATGCGTATACTTGAATGAGTATATGCTATTCTTGTGTGACTCCGTAGTGTATAGAGGAAGGGTGCGGTGCATATAATAATTTTGTAGTGTATATAGTAATGATGTGTTTGATGACCCGTTGGATGCTAATAGATGTATAAGAGGTAGAAAAATGATTGGTATTATTGGATTCACGAATATGTAGTGAGGTTTGAGTTGGTGAGGTGTGTATAGTAATGTATGGATGTATAGTGATTTTGTTGTGTGCATAGTAATTCCCTATGTGAATGGCTATATGGTTGACTATGACGTGCTTTGGATGTATAAGTGAACGTATGTGATTGTATTGAATATGGTGTAGTGAGTGTTATTATTGTTTACTAGTATGCTTAGTGATGGTATTCTAAAGAGATTATTTTAATGAGATCATACTATGATTATTATTGTTGGTGTTGGTGTTGTTGTTATTATTATTCTTATTGATTGGTACTTAGTTAATTTTAGTAGTTAAGATTGGGTTGTTGGGCTTTGTTTTTGGGCTTGAATTAGTAGAAAGAGAGAAGAGAGGAAGAGTAATGGCAAACTTGTAATAAAAGGGGTTCCCACTTCTTCCTCTCCAATTTTCTCTTCCCCTTTCCTTTCCCCCAAAGCCAGCCGAACTCCCCCCTTGATGCAGAAATTTTGGGGGGCTTGGATTGTAATGCCCTACGAAGCTACTACACAAGTACTAGAGGGGGGTGAATAGTACTTTAAAATAATTAAGAAGATAATTCCTAATTATCTTGCAAACTCAACCAACAATGCAGAAATGCGGAAATGTAAATATTGACAACAAAGAAAACAATCGCAAACAGACAATTTAACGGGTTCGGATCCACCCAAGTCTCCTCGACTTGTTCCCGGTGATCCTACGTCCCAACCACACGGATCCCTTCCGGATACTTGAGTTAGAAACTTCTAACTCAAATTTGCACTATAAAATACTTGTAGAAAACCTCTACAAAGTCAAATCATACACAAATGAAATTGTGACTCCCACAACCCGGGATCACAAACAAACTCTCACAATCGAGAGTAAAACACTTACAATATGAAAGTAAATGAAATTTGAACTTACCGACAAAATCCTATGCCTTGAGTAAAACTTACGATTTAGGGCAAAACGGATTTTGGGGAAGATGAAGGCACCAAACCCTAGCTCCAAGTAGATGACCAGCAATGGAGGCCTAGGTGGATGTTGGTGACCTAGAATCAAACACTTGGCTTGGAAGGCTCACAATCAATGAATCTCTCTTTTGAAATAAGAGTGAGGGAGAGATTCAAGTGAGAAATGAAAGAGCTTTGAATGAGGATTAAATGCTTTCTCTTTGATCTCTAAACTTCAATAAATATCAGCCTTGAATGCTATGAATGCATTACTCCAAGTATATATAGGATAGAGAAAAGAGAGAGCAAAATTCGTGGCATTTAATGCTCCAACGGCTCTATTCTGAAGCAAACTAGTCGGTCAAAGAAGGATCACTGATCGACTAGTTCATCAACTAGTCGGTCGGTGAAACAACATGAACTGACTAAGAGGTGAACAGTGAATAGATGAAAGTTCAGACTTAAAGAACTAGTCGGTCCAAGAAGACTTGCCAACCGACTAGTTTCACAACTAGTCGATCGGAGAGTGAACTTAGACCGACTAAGAGATAAAACAAATACACTGAGTACAAGTTGAATTAGTCGGTCTAAGAGCAAATGTTGACCAACTAGTTCATCAACTAGTCGGTCGACAAATGTACTTAGACCGACTAACGATAAACTGTAACTTAGGCTGTACAGTAGAAGCTCAACTAGTCGGTCAAAGAAGGATTCCTAACCGACTAGTTTCATAACTAGTCGGTCGGTGAACCTTCTTTGACCGACTAACTGTAAACAGTAAGTGAGCTAGAATTGAAGGAGGCATTCTAGTCGGTTCAAGAAGCTTTGTCGACCGACTAGATTGCCATCTAGTAAGTTGGTTCTTCTACTTGAACCAACTAACATGCACAAGAAGTCGCGAATCGAAGCGCGAAGCTTCGGGAAAGTTTGTATGGACTTCTACTAAGATCCTAGCTCTAAGATATGAGCGTAATGAAGATTAAAACGTAAGACCTACTCAAGGCTTAACATTCTACGAAAAGAAGCTAGAAGACTATAAATAAAACTTGACGAACCGTCTTCAAAAGCTTCGATCGAATCTTCATGACTTCAATAATAGTCCTTGAGCTTCAACGAAGCTTTAGGCACACGATCACATGCTTTGAGAAGTCTTGAGACGTCGCATTTGATGTTCATAGAAGTTTGGCGACGATCTCCATAACTGCGCTCACAAAGAGTTAGTTCACGATATTTATGTTTGTTCATCATCAAAACCAAATCCGGGGAATCAATACTCAACATTCTCCCCCTTTTTTGGTGATGACAAACCAACATAAATAATAATAAAAAATAATGGTTCAAATGAAATTTACTTACTCCCCCTGCATTGATGACACGTTAATTCCAAAATAAATAATAATCATACACATCAAGCAGACGAGTAAAGTAAAAAATGAGAATTCAATTATTGAAATTTAGGATTTGAAATCCATTTTTATATCTTAACTCCCCCTGAATCTAACATATCAAATTAGATTCTTGAAAAATTGCTTTAAATTATCATTTAGCACATCGTTATTATTAATTCTCTCCCCCTTTGACATTAGCAAAAAAAGCGGGAGGAGAACAACGATAACAACAATGGCTTAAAATACAAGCATGGGAGTCGTAGAATACGACCACGGTCCAAATGACACCAAAGAAAATACGAAGTAAATCAAAGCGTGCCAACGGGACTATAGTCAATAATCGAAAAATAAAATCATCAAAAACACAAATCAATTTTACGGATTGAGTTATGGAATATACTCTCCAATATCAACATTCTCGATGAATTAAGTGCATGGAAAATAATTCTATGTTTTCATAAAACGAATTCTATTTAACCAAGTTATTATCGTCGAACGACGAAATCAATCATCAAAGACACAAAAGGAATATAATGTATAAAATGTGCACACGAAGGTAAAAGGCAAAACGATGTATATATATATATATCAAACATGATACAACAAAATGATACATCATAAGCGATCCTCAGATCGAAGCACAAAATACATCATATCTCACAGCAAATATCGAAGTATCACATATATACAAAAATATGAAAACTTCATCCAAAACGACATCAAAATACATCACAAAATCCATAACCACCATCTATCCTACCCAACTCTCTCACACTACATATATCATCCAAAGTGCACCGGGAGAGTCCTCCAAGCAAGCTCAGGAGGTGGAGGCAGGGTCAGCAGCAGCAGCTGGCTCTGCAGGAGTGGTGGTCATCGGGTCAGCAGGAGTGTCCACGGTCGCAACGATAGTGGCCTCGGAAGCACCAGACGAAGTATCCACCGCAGGTATGGTGGCAACTGGTGTGCTCTCGGGGTCACTGGCAGAAGTAGCAGTAGCACCAGAAGTACCCTCAGGGACACGAGCAGCAGATCCAATAAGCTCCTCGAGCTCAGCATCATCCATCTCCTCCTCGTCAGAAACAGACGGAGGAACCTCAATGCCCAAATGTAATGACCTACGTAGCTACTGCACAACGAGACTCCACACGTTTCAACGAACGTGCAGGCTCAGCGAGAGTATGAGAGGGAGCAGCTGAAGTAGAGGCTGAAGCTGTAGCTGAAAGGGTCATCCTCTGAACATGATGAAGCGCTGCAAGAGACTTCTTGACGGCCGTCGTATTCAGAGGGGGACCGAGGGGCCGCTCATCATCGGGAGGAAGAGGGACACGGAAGTGACGGAATACGAGAGTCAATAGGCACGGGTAAGGAATGTGGGCTGCCTTGGTGGACTTTCAAATACATTCGAAGGAGTTCATCTTGTCAAGAATAATCCGTGCCCAATTGATCTCACTCCCCATGAAAATGGCGTAAATGAGTTTGAGGTATGGCTGGGAAGGCAAGGAAGATGAGCCGTACTTCGGAAGGAGGAACGACTTCAGAATGAGGTTAAGCACCCAAGCATTCGGCTTGAAAGACTTCGAAGGGACGCCAATCATGGCAGGAGGGATGACATGGAAAATCTCGGGGAGCATCACCTGATCAAGCTCAAAAATATCGTCGACAGAGATGTCAGAAGGAAGAAGGCCAGACGAGGAGACACCAATCAAATCCCTTAAGATTTCTGCCGTGAGGACAATCGGTGTCCCCAAGATAGTCGTCTCAATGGAATGGGTCTCGTCGTACTGACCGCGAACACGGTTCGTATAGAATAGCTTGACAAGGCGAGGGTAAGGGTGGGGATTCGCCTTAGGGTCATATCGAAGATAATCGATAAGGCCACTAGACGAAAGAAGATCGGCTAGGTGAGGGAAGTCGGAGAATTGAACGAAGTGCTCCAACAACTGCGGACAGTGCTCGATACGATTGTAAGCCGTGATACACAACGGGTCATCGCGACACAACGAAATATCGACACCGCCAACTGGCATCGGAGCCTTCCCCTTAGGCTGACGAGTGCTAGATCGATGTGGAGGACTAGGATCCCGAGCGGTATGCTCGGTCTCCGGAATATATTCCGTGTCGGAATCAGAGGGAGGAGTGGGTGCACGGAATGAAGCTGGAGACACGGGCTGTTTCCTAGGCTTGGCGATCGCCGTCCTCTTCTTCTTAAGAGGAGGCGAAGACGACGAAGGATGGGTTGATTTAGATCGGCGTTTGGGTTGCGGGGGGTCCGTAGATGGAGATTCGACGGTCATGGGTGACAGACGCGAGGGATCGATCGGGATGCGTGTCTTTGCCATAAGCGAGACAAGACACACGCAATCGACACGAGATCGACGGCTAAAAACCCTAGAACAAACCCTAGACCAAACCCTAGGCCGAATGAACTTCATTGAAACCCTAACCCTAGACGCAGAAATCAAACCCTAGGAGCTGAGAGGAGGAAGGAGAATCACCTAGGGAGGAGATCGATGGCCGGAGTTGATCTGAGATGGCCGGAAAACGGCCGGAGGAGAGGAGGTATACGAAGGGGTTCGGGGGTTTTCGAGCAGGGAGAGGAAATCGCATCGACTAGAATGAAAACAAGTCGGTGCGGGGTTGATTAAGTCGATTGGAAGTCGAAAAGACCAAGCAGTCCCCGATGCATTTAGTCGGTCATAGTTCAACCACTGACCGACTAGATGACAATCTAGTCGGTCGGCCAATGAGCTTAAACCGACTAAGTGCAAACAGTAACTGAAGCCAAAATTAGGGCTTGAGTTAGTCGGTCTGAGTTCATTCACTGACCGACTAGAACGCAATCTAATCGGTCGGTCAATGAACATGAACCGACTAACAGAGTTCAAAAATTTTAGAATTTGAAATTATGAGTTCTCTCCTAATCGCACTTGGACGAAACATCGAAATACTCTCATTAATCATTATACTACCCCATTAAACATCGAAAATGTTAAATTTGACGTTCATTAATAAATCGAGCATAAATTCCGAAAATTCAACCAAAAATCCAGAAAATTCCAATAAATCTAGCATGTGCAAATATAACGAAATTAAATAGAATGCAAGATTATTGAGCAAAATATGAATCCTAAATGTCAGATTCACCCATAATCCCCAATTCTCGACGCAACCGCACAAAGGAGTCTTCCTTGAGTGGTTTCGTGAAAATATCGGCGATTTGCTTCTGGGTTTCAACGTACACTAATATGATGTCCTTTTAGCAACATGATCATCTAAAAAATGGTGACGGACATCTATGTGTTTAGAACGGGAATGGTGTATCGGATTCTTAGAGAGACATATTGCACTTTGGTTGTCCACCATGATAGTGCAAGTATCACAGTTTATACCAAAGTCTTTAAGAGTGTGTCTCATCCAACGAACCTGAGCACACGCGGCACCGGCGGCAATATATTCCGCCTCGGTGGTTGAAAGTGATACGGAATTCTGCTTCTTGGAAAACCAATAGACAAGAGAATTTCCTATAAAATGGCAAGTGCCACTAGTACTTTTCCTGTCGGATTTGCATCCCGCATAATCTGCGTCACTATATGAGATTAACTCATATGTGTTAGACTTCGGATAAAGTAATCCAAAGTCAAGTGTGTAACTTAAATAACGGAAAATACGTTTTACCGCTACTAAGTGAGATTCCTTAGGTTGAGACTGATAACGAGCACATACACATACGGCAAACATTATATCGGGCCTACTTGCAGTAAGATAAAGTAAACTACCTATCATACCTCGATATAGACGAATGTCTATATCTTTGCCACCCGTATCTTTATCAAGATGTGCAGTCGTGCTCATTGGAGTCTTCTTCCCGGAGGCATTCTCCATTCCAAATCGCTTTAGCAACTCCACCGTGTACTTGGTTTGGTGGATGAAGATTGCATCGTTCATTTGGCGAATTTGGAGACCTAAGAAATATTTGAGCTCACCCATGTGGCTCATCTCAAATTGATCCTTCATCACATTAGAAAACTCTTCGCAAAGAGTGAAGTTAGTAGCACCGAAAATGATATCATCAACATAATTTGAACTAAAATTATATCATTATTCGAATACTTAAAAAATAATGTAGAATCAACTTCTTCCATTTTAAAACCTAAATCCAAAAGAAAATTCTTTAAACGGTCATACCAAGCTCGAGGAGCTTGTCTCAAACCGCAAAGTGCTTTCTTAAGTTTGAAAACATGATTTGGAAATTTTTCATTTATAAAACCCGGAGGTTGAGAAATGTAATGACCCCAAAATTCATATACGTGTATTAATACACATTCTTAGACGTATATATATGTGTATAAATTTTTGGGAGTCCTTATGTATTTTATTTAATTTTGTCAAGCTAAATATTATTTTTAAATAATTTGTATGACATGATTTTATTAAATGAAGTATATGGTTGGAATACTAATGTCTTGATGAGTAAGTATTGCATGTGTATTAAGTGTGTATAATTATTTTTTAAAAAACAAAATCCTAATATTTTACATAAGTGACACCTCACCCTTTGATGTGTCAATAGCTCCTTGATCCTTACCTAACCCAAGGCTTGGTGGCATGCTAAGAGGATTTTAGGGAGATGAGGTGGCTACTCTAAGAATAAGAAAGAAAGGTTTCATTCACTCACTCTCTCCCCAAAGATCAGACCGAATTCATCCCTTCCCGTTGCTTTCTCTTAGACATTAGGGGGACTGAGCACCCATAGGGCTACGCCACCCTCACTCTGCACACACCCGTAGCATCCCTGTCGTCATTTGGGTTCTGTTGCTCATTCTGGGAGCTTGTGAAGGAGAAGAGAAGGAGAAGGAGAAGGTTTGAAGAAGGAGGAGCCATAGGGAATTGGGCTACCCCCTTGTCTCTCATCACCCCTGAGGTAGGATTCCATCTCCAACTAGTATTAGAGTTGCATGCTTAGTTTCATGGTTGTTGTTGTGGGTTTGCCTTTTCTTATGTTAATCCTGAGATTTGTATGGTTGTGCGCGGTGAGCAATCCTGAGATTTGTATGGTTGTGTGCGATGAGCAATCCTAAGTTTGTATGGTTGTGCGCGGTGAGCAATCCTGAGATTTGTATGGTTGTGCGCGGTGAGCAATTCTGAGTTTGTATGGTTGTGTGCGGTGAGCAATCCTGAGTTTTGGGTGGTTTTGTGCGGAGAGCAAATCTGGACAGATTTACATGCTGATTGTTTTGCTTAGTCCTTCTAATCTAGAATTGAGTTTGCTCTGAAACTTTTATGGCCTAAATATTGGATTGTTACCTATAACTTTCAAGTTGTGAACTTTTACTAATTCGGATTGTAATTAGAGCTAAAAATTCTATCTTGCCAACATGCCTGTTTTTACCCAGTCTGAACACATTTTACTAAAACAGTGAGCAGTCCCTCAATACTTGATCAAATTGTATGTTCTTGGTCTCGTTGGAAAGTTAACTTCAAGCTCTAAAACTTTGTAGTTTTTCATTTCTGTTAGTTCTGCCTACAATTAGTAGTAATCTGGTCATTAAGTTAGTGTAGTTTCTGTTTTCAATTCCAGCACAAGTACACTTTAGTGTAAATTCTGTAGAAAATAGAATACTCATCTAAACTTCATGAAAATTTATATGTGAATCCAACACAACTATATCTACAACTTTCATTTGTATTGTATATGCATGTTTGATACAAAATTATGGAGAAATGTGCTTCTTAATCTGACTGTTCTGTTTTTCCAGCAAGCTGAAAGATTTGAATGTTGTTTTAAGCTCTTTTTTTGAGGTTAAACTTGCCATTAATGTTCTTAATCATTTCTGTTACATGATGATATGTGGTTTATGTTCTTGGCAATGCAAAATGATGATGTGAACATGGTTATACGTTTTATGAGAAATGAGAAAGGGAATGCACAAGGCGATGCATGTCCCAAATATGTGATGAACTGTGGAAAGAAAAGAAATGGAAGATGTTATGTTTCATGAAAATGACTAAGTCCTCTTAAAGGAGGGTGACATGGGGTTTGGGGGAAACACGGGTAAATTAAAGGAGTTAAGGAGCGGACAGATGATATGAATTCTCACCCGCTGTATCACTCCCAGAAGGGCGAGTTGAAAGGGTTGGAGAGGCCGCTGGTGTACCCGTGATGCACCATGACGGTAATTGATGGTTTACTCCGTTTGTCCCATAGAAAAACCGAGCAGGTCTCGCTCTAGTGCCTTGCCCCGTTCGGGCATAGAGTTGCGAGAGGCCCCCTCCGGTGCCTGTGTTGCTGGTTGGGGTACCCATTTTCACCCACCCTGGGTGAAGTCCGACTCCTTAAGGTCCTAAGATTTATCCAGGTTCCAAAATGCTAACCAATGAATTAATTGTTAATCCTCATTATTCTTGTAGCAATGATAAATGTATGTGTTGTTTACTTATGTTTCTTTACTATGTTTCTTTTATGTTGTATATAATTGTTGTACACCTTGCCTGTTGCACGAGCACGCTTTCACATGTTCATAAGTGTAGTTGTTACTTACTTTACTACAGTAAATGTTATGCCATGACATACACTCTGCATGTTCACGGGCACCCTTTCCACACTTCATGTAAGGACTAGTTGAGATATGGAATTCCTACTGGGTCACGCGTTGACGTGCCCCACCGTTGACTTTTCAGGTTGGTTCTTTGAGTTGGAGGCCCCTTGACTCAGTTGGTTGAAGTTGCGGGTTGTGAGAAGTGTGGATGACTTGGGAGTGTTGTTGTATTTGGGTGAGATGTGAGTTTTTGTACCTTATTGAGATGTGGGTATATTGTATATGGTTTTGTATAAGGAAGTTGTATATGAACAGTTTTATTTATATACATCAGTGCTTGAGTTGTTGGTTCTCTTGTGTTTTGGGTTGACTGGAATGCTATATGTACTATCCCAGCAGTGCGCAGTGGACCTGCTTGTGTTTGTGATTTCGTATTTTCTTCGTAGCACCCGTCTCTTTGGGAATACCTGATACGGATTCGTACTTATCGGGTATCCCGGGGAGCGGGGCGTTACAAGAAACATAAACTTCCTCAATAACATCTCCGTTTAAAACGCACTTTTAACATCCATTTCAAAGAGTTTAAAATCTTTATGGCATGCAAAAGATAACAATAATCTAATAGATTCTAATTTAGCTACCAGAGCAAATGATTCTTCGAAATCAATACCTTCCTCTTGCCGATAGCCTTGAGCTACTAACCGAGCTTTGTTCCGGACGACGACTTGATTTTCGTCGGTCTTGTTCTTGAAGATCCACTTCGTTCCTAAAACGGTGTGGTTCTTCGATGGCAATGGAACAAGCTCCCAAACCTCATTCCTCTCGAATTGAATGAGTTCCTCCTCCATGGCAAGGATCCAAGCACTATCTTCGCATGCTTCGTTAATATTCTTTGGCTCTATCGAGGTGGCAAAGGCACAATGAGCGAAGTAGTTGACTTGAGATCTCCTCTTGACACTATCAAGGATATTGCCAATGACTTGCTCATGAGGATGGTCACGAACGGTATGAAGCCGTTTGGGAATTCCCTGATCACTAGGAACATTCTCAAAAGATTCATTAGTAGGGTTAGTAACATTAGAATCAATAGAATTAGAATTACCAATTGAATCACATAAGACATCCATGGAGTCATCATCATTAGTAATTCTAGTAGGGACAAAACTTTCATTAAATGAAACATGAAGTGATTCCTCGATCGTTGAGGTTCATTTGTTGTATATCCGGTAGGCTTTGCTACGAGAGGAATATCCAACAAATATCCCCTCATCGGATCTTGGATCAAATTTGTCCAAACTACCATACGTGTTTTTAATAAAACATTTTGCGCCGAAAACTCGAAAATGTTTAACTTGAGGCAATCTACCAAACAATAATTCCTAACAAGTTTGTTTAGTGTCGGGCCTTAAAAGTATCCTATTAAACACATAGCAAGCGGTATGTACCGCTTCCGCCCAAAATTGATGGCCAAGTTGGCTATCATCAAGCATAGTGCGAGCACATTCCACTAGCGTCCTATTCTTTCTCTCAACAACACCATTTTGGGGAGGTGCGCGAGGGAATGAAAAGGTGTGAGTAATACCAACTTTATCACAAAAATTTGAGAAAGACTCATTCTCAAATTCCCCTCCATGATCACTACGAATAGTGACAATGGTGGTTCCAATGAGATTTTGTACTTTCTTAACAAATATTGTGATGTTTTCAAAAGCATCATTTTTATTACTTAAGGGAAATACCCAAGTAAATCTAGAAAAGTCATCAACGATGACAAGTCCATATCGTGCATTTCCTAATGAAGCAACTCTAGTTGGCCCAAAAAGATATAGATGTAATAGCTCTAGAGGCCGCTTAGATGAAATGATTTTCTTAGGTTTAAAAGACGATTTTGGAAGCTTGCCTCGTTGACACGAGTCACAAAAGCTTTTCTTTTGAAAGACAAGCTTAGGGAAGCCTCTAATAGAATTTAACTTGGAAAGCTTAAAGAGTGTTCCAAAGTTCACATGACCAAAACGTCGATGCCATAAGTGTTGTTCACTTGTGTTGGCAATGAGACATAGTTCATGTGATCTTGGAAGATCTAGGATATATATATCCTTATGGCGTGTGCCGGAAAACAATAAATCATTATTATCTTTTCTTAAAATATGGCACATTCCTTTCGCAAAGCAAACTTTGTAACCTTTGTCACAAAATTGGCTTATTGAAATAAGATTGTGGTTTAATCCTTTAACAAGGTAAACATCACTTATAAGTGGTTTAGAAGGATTACCCACTTTTCCAACACCTATGATGGTTCCGCTCTCGTTGCCTCTAAAGACGACGCGGTTTCCATTTGCAATGGGCACCACTCCGGAGAGCAATTGAGCATCACCCGTCATGTGTTTTGAACACCCGATATCGAGTATCCAATTATTCTTGGAGCTAAATTTGGATTTGTTGCTCCGTTTCTTTTTCTTGAGTACCTAAAGATAGAAAATATCGTATCATGGTACCCAATGTCATTGGGTCCTAAAAGATTAGACCTTTGGAAGCCAAGTCCAATTGGACTTAGACTTCCCCACATAATTATCATTATGCACTACATTCATGAAATAAGAATTCATGTAAACTTGTTTTTCATTCATGCTTGTGTCCTTTGGGCTCCAAATAGTGAAGATTTTGGGAGCCCTAATCCTATTGGGAGCATGCATGCGTTGTTGATTTCTACGTGATGCATGTCGTGGATAGGCATATGGCACATGATGAAATGGTGCATGATGATATTTATTCATATGATGATGTGAGTGAACATATGCATGTGGGGGAACACATGTATGAGGGTGTCTCACATGGTGTGCATGTGCCCGTGGATGTGGTGCATAGAAATCATCAAATGTGTGAACATGTGGAGTAGGATGAGTATTCCTACGTGGCATGGTATTGGTGTACATATAAGCATGACCCTTCTTTGGAGGTCCACCCAAAGTGGGTTTCTTTCCAAACGAGGGTGTGTACGAGGAGGAAGCACCATTAGTAGATGAACTACCAATAGAGTGCTTGCTACCACTCGTTGAAGCATCGGACGTTGGCCTAACAAAGGTAGTGGCCGACTTGGATGAATTTCCCAACTTATACCCCAAGCCAATGTGGTGATTGGCCGGAAGTAAGTCATTTAGGATATTATCCAAATGGTCCTTACCTTTATTTAATTTATTAATTCGGACTAATGTGCACTCATACTTCTCGGTGAGAGAATGCATGGAAGCATCCAAAGTGGATACTTGCGATGTGAGTACACAAACACGAGACTTGAGATTCTCATTCTCGATACTCAAAGTTGAGTTTCGAGAAATCAAATCCGCCATCTCATGTTCATCTGATTCCTCGATATGAACATGCTTAAGTTGAGATTTGAGATTTACAATCTCATTTCTCAAGTCTTCAACAACGGTGTCGTTGTTGATGACGATAGGCTTAGGTGAGGTTTGGAGACTAACTAACTCATCTTTGGTCTTAGTATATATATTAACTAATTTAGAATATTTAGACCATATTTGTTCGTTAGCAAGTCTAAGGTCATCCATAGTTACCTCATCATCGCCTTCATCCTCGCTATCATCGGAGGAAGATCCTTGATCATGTTCCTCTCTTACCATGAAGCACATGTGTGCTGGCTCCACTTGCTCATCATCTGACTCTCCGCTTGAGGAATCCTTGTCGGAGTCGGTGTATGTCCTGACAAGTCCCTTTTTGTACCCTTTCTTGTACTTCTTCGACTTGTCGAACTTGGGCGCCTTCCACTTCTCCTTTTGCTTATTTTGAGGACAATCCGCTTTCATGTGTCCTGGCTTATTGCATTTAAAGCACAAAGGAGCGGAGGCGTTAGAAGAACTAAATTTAGATTTGTTCTTGAAATTACCTTTCCGGAAGAACCGGTTGAACTTCTTTGCCATGAGGGCAATGGATTTCAAGTCCAACTCTTCTTCCGATTCTTCATCATCGGTAGATGAGGATGTAGATGGAGCGGCCTTGAACGCAATCGCCTTTTTCTTTGGCTCGTCTTGCTTCAAGTAGGACTTCATCTTGTCCTGCAACTTTAACTTGCTATCCTTGCATACCTCATAAGACATTAAGGTACCCATTAGTTGAATAACCGTATACTTACTCATATCATTACCTTCCTCGATGGCAAAGGTACGTTTCTCCCAACAAGAAGGAAGTCCGTCAATGATCTTTGAGACTTTCTCCTTTTGGGTGTAGGTTTTCCCAAGAGCCTCCAACTCGTTGGTGATGTCGACGAAACGAGCATAATACTCCTTCATCTTCTCATCCTGTTGCATATGAAATAATTCGTAATCTTTATTCACAACAACGAGTTTAGAGTCTCTTACCCTACTCGTTCCTTCATGCAAGATGAGGAGGGAGTTCCATATTTGATATGCACTCTTACATGTGCATATCTTGTTGAAGTCCTCAGGCTCCAAAGCACATTGCAAGGCGTTTATTGCCTTGGCATTGCTTACCTCCGCGGCGAACTCCGCGGTAGTCCATTTCGCGAAATCTTCTTCGGCGGGCTCGACATACTCTGACATCGTGGCTCTCTATAGTGAAGCGATCCGGAGGAAAGTTTCCATCCGGCATTTCCAATACCCGTAGTTGGTACCGTTGAAGAAGGGAGGCCTCGTTGAGGAGTGTCCTTCCATCACCGAAGAAGCTCCTTCACGGTTCCTGAAGGTGCTGTAATCTGAAGGTGGACGAACGGTCTTGTTGTCGTTGGCAGACATAGCTAGGTACTTGGCTCTGATACCAAATGTAATGCCCTACGAAGCTACTGCACAAGTACTAGAGGGGGGGTGAATAGTACTTTAAAATAATTAAGAAGATAATTCCTAATTATCTTGCAAACTCAACCAACAATACAGAAATGCGGAAATGTAAATATTGACAACAAAGAAAACAATCGCAAACTGATAATTTAACGGGTTCGGATCCACCCAAGTCTCCCCGACTTGTTCCCGGTGATCCTACGTCCCAACCACCCGGATCCCCTCCGGATACTAGAGTTAGAAACTTCTAACTCAAATTTGCACTATGAAATACTTGTAGAAAACCTCTACAAAGTCAAATCATACACAAATGAAATTGTGACTCCCACAACCCGGGATCACAAACAAACTCTCACAACCGAGAGTAAAACACTTACAATATGAAAGTAAATGAAATTCGAACTTACCGACAAAATCCTATGCCTTGAGTAAAACTTACGATTTAGGGAAAAACGGATTTTGGGGAAGATGAAGGCACCAAACCCTAGCTCCAAGTAGATGACCAGCAATGGAGGCCTAGGTGGATGTTGGTGACCTAGAATCAAGCACTTGGCTTGGAAGGCTCACAATCAATGAATCTCTCTTTTGAAATAAGAGTGAAGGAGAGATTCAAGTGAGAAATGAAAGAGCTTTGAATGAGGATTAAATGCTTTCTCTTTGATCTCTAAACTTCAATAAATATCAGCCTTGAATGCTATGAATGCAGCACTCCAAGTATATATAGGATAGAGGAAAGAGAGAGCAAAATTCGTGGCATTTAATGCTCCAACGGCTCTATTCTGAAGCAAACTAGTCGGTCAAAGAAGGATCACTGACCGACTAGTTCATCAACTAGTCGGTCGGTGAAACAACATGAACCGACTAAGAGGTGAATAGTGAATAGATGAAAGTTCAGACTTAAAGAACTAGTCGGTTTAAGAAGACTTGCCAACCGACTAGTTTCACAACTAGTCGGTCGGAGAGTGAACTTAGACCGACTAAGAGATAAAAAAAATACTCTGAGTACAAGTTGAATTAGTCGGTCTAAGAGCAAATACTGACCGACTAGTTCATCAACTAGTCGGTCGACAAATGTACTTAGACCGACTAACGATAAACAGTAACTTAGGCTGTACAGTAGAAGCTCAACTAGTCGGTCTAAGAAGGATTCCTAACCGACTAGTTTCACAACTAGTCAGTCGGTGAACCTTCTTTGACCGACTAACTGTAAATAGTAAGTGAGCTAGAATTGAAGGAGGCATTCTAGTCGGTTCAAGAATCTTTGCCGACCGACTAGATTGCCATCTAGTCGGTTGGTTCTTCTACTTGAACCAACTAACATGCATAAGAAGTTGCGAATCGAAGCGCGAAGCTTCGGTAAAGTTTGTATGGACTTCTACTAAGATCCTAGCTCTAAGATATGAGCGTAATGAAGATTAAAACGTAAGACCTACTCAATGCTTAACATTCTACGAAAAGAAGCTAGAAGACTATAAATAAAACTTGATGAACCGTCTTCAAAAGCTTCGATCGAATCTTCATGACTTCAATAATAGTCCTTGAGCTTCAACGAAGCTTTAGGCACACGATCACGCGCTTTGAGAAGTCTTGAGACGTCGCATTTGATGTTCATAGAAGTTTGGCGACGATCTCCATAACTGCGCTCACAAAGAGTTAGTTCACGATATTTATGTTTGTTCATCATCAAAACCAAATCCGGGGAATCAATACTCAACATGGATGAGAAAAAGAAGGGGGAAAAGAAAGAAAAAGAAGAGGAAGAAGAGCGGAATCAAAGCCCTAACCTATTCACACCATCTACCCTTTCATCTTCTCCTAATGCTCTCATCTCCATGGCCAAAAAGCATCCCCCAAAACCCCTATTCAGATTTGGGCCGAAATTCATGGCTTCTTTTTCCTTGTTTTTCAAGCCCTAACACCACATCGTCTTCTCCTTTAGAGCTTTAGTGGCTTGCTAGTAGTTGTGGGGAGTTTGGGATCAAGAGGAGTTAGGGTTTTGGAGCTTGAAGGTGAAGATCCAAGTGGAGTTTCATGGAATATGGAGGTAGGAATCTCACTCCCTAGAGTTTTTTATTCAATTTCACCCAAACATGCTAATGAGATTATCTTTAGTCATGGGTATGCAATTTCTTTTAATGATGTGAATTTTAATCACTCTACTACCAAGTTGTCTTCTTGTTACTAGTTTTATGTTGTATGTTGCTTTACTTATGTATAGGCATTTTGATGCTATGAAATTAATCATCATGCCACAAAACTTATCACCTTGCTATGTTGTTTGAGTAATTCATGCTAAGACATGCTTCATTAGGTTGCTTTCTATTGAATTAATGGGAATGTTCATGTTGCCAACCATGTGTTTCTAGAAATGCTTATATGAATTCAAGTTGTTACATTGCTATTAGTCTTGTGTTGGTTTCAAATTGTATTATTGGTTATGTTTATTATGCCATCCAAGTAGATAGAATGTGCTAAAGCTTGGTTGATGACACTAGTTCTTCACTTTGGTGTTGTTGAGATTTGAGACAGAATTACATGCCATTTGTTTAGCTTATATATCATAAATTAGTATTGAGAATGCTCTGAAAATTTTATGGCTGAAGGTGGGACTCTTAATCCGACTTTCATGTTGAACGCCTTGTCGAATTTGGATTAGAAATAGGGGTAAAAATTCATCCATTTCAGCATGTCTGTTTTTCCTCAGCCTGGACATCTTTCACGGAAACAACGATCAGTCCCTCAATTTTTAACGAAATGGTGTGTTCTTGGTCTCGTTGGAAAAAGGACTTCAAGCATTACAATTTTGTAGCTTTCCATTTTTTCTGAATCTGTCAGCATTTCGGAGTAATCTGGTCCTCAAGTCAGGACAGTTTCTGTTTTACTTTCCAGCACTTGTATACCTTGCCGTAAATTCTGTATTAAATAGAGTACTCATTGGAACGTCATGAAAATTGATATATGTACTCATAACACCTATATCTACAAATTCCGTTTATATTTCATGACCATGTTCTATACAAAAATTATGGAGTAAACTGCTAATGAATGTGACTATTACGAAATTCGCAGCAGATGCAATGCAAAACATTCTTAATGAAAGTTGCGCTCTTATAAGCATGCAAGTAACTAACTTTATGGCAATGTTGTGCTAATAAGATTAAGGTTGTGTACTCCTCTTTTCATAAGGGAGAAAGGTTGCATTTTTGTGGTAGCAGTTGGGGTTTTGGCGGACCCCCAGAGCTCGGATCTGTGTCCGTCCTAAGTTGGACGGACCACAGGGGCACAAAAGCACAGCGGAAATCGAAAACAAATTTTCTAGACTAGCTAAACTATTTAGCTAGGCTCTGAGGGAGCCAGAACCTAGCCCGATCTATGCCAACTTGGGGTGGATCTGACCACCCCAAGAGGGATCTATTCTAAAACGACTAATTAAATCTACACTAAAAATTACTTAACCACATACCCGGAATCTTGGCCCTGGAGCAGGCAAGATGTACCGCACCGTCTTCTGAAGCTCCTCGTAGCCGAGCCACCTTGACTCGAACCGCCTGAGCCGCCTCGCACCCTCGAACCGATCCGCCTGAACCGAATTTCTCCTCCGAGCCGATCACACGTGGTAGAAAGTTTCACTTGAGAAGAACCCGCGTCTTAGACGTCCGGATCTATATCCAAACCCCCTTCGTAGTCTTGCTAGGACTACTCCGGAGAATAGGAAGAGAGAGGGGGGGAGAATAGTTTAGTCACCGATCGAGCTTGCTCTAAAAGTCTGGAGCTAATCGATCGATGACTTGGTGTGTTTTTCAACGAAGAGAGTGCACCCCTATTTATATAGGAAGTCGGCACTCACTCTTTCGTTGCGAGCAATGTGGGACTTTTGCAAATGAGAGGAAAAATCAATTAAGCCAATTTGGCTTAATTTGTAGTTTAAGTGAGGTTTTCATAAAAGCAAACTTTAACTAATTAATTCTCTTTGCGCATTAAACTTTAGACACCAAACAAGCTAGCAATCCGAAGGGCTTCGAATGGTGAACGCGTAGGAACCGACGGCGACGAATTTCGACTTCGTTTGACCCTTCAAACAATTGCTCAAAGTTGGGCAAATTATCGAAATTTGTAGTCGTCATTTTGGGGTTTCAAAAAACCCTAAACGACTTAAGTTGCGGGTGCGCCCGCTAAGCTTAGCGGGCGCGCCCGCCCAAGGAGATAAGGGCGGGCCGCACGCCACAGCGGGCGCCCGCCCGCTGCAACAGCGGGCCGTGCCCGCTGCAACAGCGGGCGTCTGCCCATTGCAGCCAGCGGGCTGCGCCCGTTTGCCTTTGTCTATGGGCTTGTTAGCCCAGTGGGTCTAACCCACTTCGCCTTGGACTGTTTTTGCGTCTGTGAGCTTGTTTGAGCTCCGATTTAGACGTAGTTTGAACCTGTGTTTAGACCGGGATGATCCCGTCATCCAGGTAACCCTTTCCAATATATTTGTTCCTACTAAATTTTTCGTAACCAATTTACGACACGTTTAATCATAGTTTTGCATCAAATGCAACATTTGTCCCTATTGCTGTTGCGGCTAACTTTCACAACTTGACTTGTGAATATTAACTATTCAATATCATCAAATGATTTTCTCTCAATTAATCTTCCTATTACTAAGACACGAACACTACTCGGTGTGAGACCCTACAGCCTGACCTTACTACAGGTTGGGGCTCGGAACTCCCAGACGACGGTCACTACGAGCAGTAGTTGTCGTCCCTGTTTCAGAATCATCATAACGTGATCAACCCTTTGACAAAAGCATCATTGCGTTTACATTGGATGTGTCAGTGATGAACTCCGTTATCTATAGTCCCTTCGTCAAGACTGTGTTCCTGTTGGCCTAAGGTATGGTTTACTGTCAACCCTATTAGACAACATTAGTCAGTATACGGCGGTCTTTGTTGTATACACGTTGTACTTCTTACAACGTACCCCGACCGAGGATTAACACAAAGATCGTACTGAGCCTGTAACACTAACTTCCCTTTAACGGAAGTGATGAATCCCATCTTAGTCATCTACTCACCTCGAGAGCTTCAGGTGCAACTCAACCTAAGATCTTTCAGCAGGCCTAGCCTCGAAGCTAGATCATAGGTCTAAGCTACATCGTTCACTCACAGGTTTGTACAAATGACTTCAGGTCTTAAGGACCAGCTTACCTATCATCACCTTAGAGTTATTAAAGACAGTTTAGTTAAAGTCAACCATTTAATAACTCTAATTTGGTCGTTCAGTGAACTCATTCTTTAATGAGCACCTGTGTCTCGTCTTGGACTTCACCAATTCGAATGACTATGAGATCATCATTACCCTAAGGTAAGACTAAGACACAGAGGTCTGTCCGATGTGTCGATATCCACTTCTCGACACATCTATGACCACGAACCCTTTAAGACTTACGTTTATATCCGGTCGCTTACTTACTCATAATCGAGATCTCATCTAGATACGCAAGGACCTAACTATAAGTCTATGAATATTATCTAAGTATATTAATACGAACGATTTATACTTAGAATAATAGGTACCATATACAGTATGAACAAGAAGTATACTTTTGGATAAATTTCCTTATGGGCATATATTCTCCTACATCTCCCACTTGCACTTAGGCTATTTATCTCGATATCTCATACCGCTATAGCATATCAGTCACATTGACATTTATATGACAAACCTAAGAGTGGTTTTACTAACGAGTATCTACAACGAATTTTAATGGATTAATTAATACATCTCTTGATCACACAGGGTTGATCCTTTGGAAATATGATCTGGATCAATTTTTCCTATCTTTGTATAGCTAACAATTAGCTTATACAATCTAGATTTAGGGTCTAACATTATAATCTATAAGTCAGTCTCAGCTCATTCAACTTTTCTTGTGTCAATATGTCAAGTACATACATGACACCCTAAGTCTCTATATATACGATTAAATCAAAACAATTTTGATTCAATGTTTTATATAGATGATTTATTTAAGGTGGAAATCCTTTTACTTAGTCCGAAAGACCGGAACCAAGTATACGAGCTGGTTCCCACTGACTTTAAGAATTACCTGGTTAAATACTTCAATATTATATCTAAATCAAATTTAGATTATATATACGAAGATATAACCATTTGATAAGTGCTTTAGATGGAATGTACTAGTGTCAGGTTCGGTTTGACGAATGAGTCAAGTCAAGATCGGTTTAAGGAGTCTTGACATTGACTCGCTCAATCAAAATGTCCTACACAGTACTTTTTCCTTAACCACATTTAATATTAACTCTTTAATAACTAAATGCAGTTTATTGAGAATTAATCTTAATATGCGTATAATTGTGATTACACACTACCAATTGACTATAACATTAAGTTAGCTCAAAAATCAACATTTTTCGAAGCTTCGCATCATAATTTCGAGAATTTCTGCAATCAACTCAGAAAACCACAATCACAGAAAATTTAAGCCAATCAAATTTCAACTCAACAGAAAACACAATTCCTGAGACATTCATAAAACAACGGATTCATAAAGATGAACCGTAATCTGTTTATCAAATAAACTTTGAGTGTAGAACACTCAATCATTGTTTTCAACCTTTAAGGAATGATACATTTTATTTAACTAAAATTTAGTATTATCTCCTTCTTGATCATGTCTCTTGAAGTCTTTGAACGGCCCTAGCAACAACGATTGCTCAGATTACCGACCGTCCTCCGTACTTCTCCAATCTTCGCTTTATTTCAGCCACATGTATACATTACACAGATGTCTCAGTATCTCATACTATATGATTGGAAATAATTACGTTTTATTGAATTTAATTTGTACCTGAGGTAGAGGTATCAGTATGCCCCTTCTTCTTCTCTGCAAGATAGATCTTATAGTTCCTCTTCCAGTGGCCAATCTTATGGCAATGGAAACACTCAGATTTTGACGGGGCCCCTTTAGTCTTTTTCTTCCCTGTCTTTGCCTTCGCAGGTTGCGGGACCTGCCTCTTCTTACCCTTGCCTTTCGGCTGGTCGAAATAAGCAGAGCCAACAACCAATGCAGTCGGCTTCTTCTCAATCTCCTCAAACTGCCTCAGTATATTGAGGAGACCAAGAAGATCCGTTTCAAGACTATTCATTATAAAACCAGTGATGAAAGGCTTAAACTCAGGAGTTAAAGACTTCAGGATAATGTCCACGGACATCTCATTGTCCAGGACAAATCCTAACTGGGCGGCGTCCTCTACGTACCCGATCATCTTGATAACATGATCCTGTACGGCCCCTGCCTCCATCTTTGTGCCCCAGAGGTTGCCGGTGGCTTCGAACTTGGCAGCTCGAGATCGCTTGCCGTATAACTCTTGTGCATTGACAAGCATACTTTGAACATCCATATGTTCATGCTTCCTCTACAGCTCGTTACTCATCGAAGCTAGAGTACGTCACCTGGCCTTCTCTGCATCCCTCTGGTATAATTTGTAGGCTTCCTTTTCCTCGAAGGTCGAATCTTCATCGGGCTTATCCGGAGCGTCCTCGAACAGTACGTATCCTATCCCGGCTAGGGAAAGGACCAACTTAATGTTCCTAAGCCAGTCTTTGTAGTTCGTTCCATCGAGCACGTTCTTCTCAACCATATATCTAAGACCCAAATCCATTCTGCATTTTTATAGATACTTTAGTCAGTATATTTTCGTAGTATAGTTTTAATGGTTTTTAATAAAACTATATTCTCCCACTAAATTTATTAAAGCCATAATAATAAACAATTTATTACAAAATAACATTTGTGAGAGAGGGATCCGATTACCCTGAGTCTGACAACCTTGAGTGTGTCTCAACAAGTTGTCCGACTCTGTAGTCGGTAGACGAACTCGTCATCAATCATATCTATTATGATTCCCTATCGATTTTACCCCTAGTCATTTGTGATCATGAGTGTGCTCATCCGGATCACAATGGCTAGCCTAGTCGGACCCTTGTTTTCGTGTCTAGCCTGACTTGCCCCGCCGCTCGGTGTATGCATGACACGTTGGTTTGGATCAGGGCTTAGACTACATTCTTGATTAGACTTATGCCGATGCTCGAAGGATGAGACAACGGTTTCAGTCAGGTCAAGATATCAATCAAGAAATCGGTTTCTATAACATTGACATGTCAAGGCTTGAGTGTAGCTCAACAACCATAACATGTTTCTTACAGTTGCCAACTCCTAAAACAAGGAGGGCTACGATTTATCTTGAACAAGATTATTATCGTATTTGACTTAGGTATAGTCGATGGACTTACACAATCATGAATCGACTCCGTACGGTCCAGCGGACGCGGCCAGGGAATTGACTAAGCCAGGACCACTTGTTACCCAGTCTAGCTAGGTTGGTCCAGCAAACTTAGCCAAGCACATTGACTTACATCATGATCCATTGAAGGAGTTTTCATCAATTCTATGTTTGTCCAAACAACTAAATGGCTTTTAATTAAGAAAACTAGTTAATCCTTATCAACTAGTGGATCCTAAAATTCGAAATTTTATGAATTGGTTGAACAATTTTTATTAAGTCCTTATCAACTATAAGGTCCATTCGTTCAACGTGCTACCCCAATCTAATTAGGATTTTATAAAACAATTATAACATGTTTCAACATTTGTCTTTTATGAAAATCATCAATTAAACGATTTAATGAAATGATTGACAATCAAAGGGACTACCCTAATCTGGTATTGGGTTTTGATGTTGTTTTTGTTTATAAAACATAATATGTCACTAGTTTATTAAAATTTCATCTCATAAAATTTTAAACATTTAAAGGCTAACCTAATAAGGTTCATAAATACATTATTCAACATGTCCAGTAAAAGAAAATGAAACATCTAATTTATCCACATAAATAAAAGTTTCACTTAGTGACATATAATGAGTATTTGCAAGTTTAATATTATCTACATAATAATTAACACACAAATCTAAAATTTAACAATTAAATTTAAAGATCAAAATTTAAAGCTTCAAAACATTTTATCACATAAAACTAGTATCATAAAATTATCAAATAATTTTAAAACCTGGGCTTTAAAATTTTAATCAATCATTTCTAAAATTAAAATATCGCATAAATAATTTAGAAACATATATGTAATTTAATAGAAACTAATTATCTTTTCATCTTATGAAAATAAAATATTTCTAATTTACATATCCACTAAAGCAATTTTAAAACACTTTTAAAATCATTAGAAATTGATTTAAAAGCTTTCAAATAAAGTTTTAAAATTTCTAAACTTAATGTAACTTAAGAAAATTTAAATTTCAAAAATAAAATATTTCTTTGAAGTTACACAAACTTTAAAACTATTAAATGCTTGGAGAAATTATTATAACTCATAAAAAATTTTATAAAGCATTTAAACGTTTGAGATCCATTTAAAATTATCGCATAAAGTTAAATCGTCTCAAAAAAAATTCGTGTTGCAAAAACAAATTTTAAAACACAAAACAATTTTTTAAACTAATTTAAACATAAAGCTAAAAATAGTTCGTATGTTTAAAATAAGCAATTTTAAAGATTTTAAAAAGTCGCTATAATAGATCTATAGCATAACCGTGGCTCTGATACCACTGTTGGGGATTTGGCGGACCCTCAGAGCTCGGATCTGTGTCCGTCCTAAGTCGGACGGACCACAGGGGCACAAAAGCGCAGCGGAAATCGAAAAAAAATTTTCTAGACTAGCTAAACTATTTAGCTAGGCTCTGAGGGAGCCAGAACCTAGCCCAATCTATGCCAACTTGGGGTGGATCTGACCACCCCAAGAGGGATCTATTCTAAAGCGACTAATTAAATCTACACTAAAAATTACTTAACCACATACCCGGAATCTTGGCCCTGGAGCAGGCAAGATGTACCGCACCGTCTTCTGAAGCTCCTCGTAGCCGAGCCGCCTTGACTCGAACCGCCTGAGCCGCCTCGCACCCTCGAACCGATCTGCCCGAACCGACTTTCGCCTCCGAGCCGATCACACGCGGTAGAAAGTTTCACTTGAGAAGAACCCGCGTCTTAGACGTCCGGATCTATATCCAAACCCCCATCGTAGTCTTGCTCGGACTACTCTGTAATGGGTCTGGATCGTAGCCTAGAGGGGGGGGGTGAATAGGCTAATAAAATTATTCGTGCAACCCACGAACAGTCCCACGCAGTTATAGGCACAGACAGGACAATAAAATAGAAATCACAGAATACACACAGATATACCCTGGTTCGGTCGTCCCCACGACCTACTCCAGCCCCCGAAAGCAACTACTAGATAGATATGTAATCAAGTACAGCTACAATGAGTCAAGATCCCAAATCTACTCTCACCTAGCTCGTACGCACACCACGTGCTCTACACTATCAATCTAGTCAGATGCTCTCCCCCCGTGACGACTCCCAAAGTCGTCAGGTCCCCAAAAAGTAACACAAAAGGTAAAGTTTCCCATACAGAGATCACTACACCAATACAAAGATAAATAGATAGAGTTTTAGAAATGCTCAGTAATGGTGTGTCGTCTCTGTCGTTCAGCGCGTGGTCAGATCAATCTGACAAGTAGTAGTCTCTAATCCTCTCAACAGTCTGGCTCCCCTCTCGATGAGACTTGCGCCTGGTTATTTGCGCACAGCTCTTGGAATAAAAAAAAACTGGCCTCCTCTCAAAATTCGGTCCCTGCACAAGATTCAAACACAGTCAACCAAAAAAACTTTAATCTTAAAATGAATCTCCCAGCAATTTTGTGCGGCTATCCCTGTCTTCAAAAATTAACGCAACAGTCCTGGGATATTTCGGCTAGGGGAATTTTTAAGGTGCGCACACCTCTCCTCTAAAAAAGAATTACGGCAGCCCTGTGTTCTTGAGAGAATGATTAAAAAAATTGTTATGAAAACAAACAAAGGAAAAAAACTTTCACAGAATTCAGTTTGAAGAGTATTAAAGAACACAATTTTTTGATATGAAGTGCTCTCTCAGAATTTTTCTTCAAGGTGCCTTTTAAAACGATGACAACCAAAAAAAGTGGCACTAGGGATTAACAAAAAATACAAGAGATTTAAAAAGGAACGAGGACAAAAGGTTTTAAGAAAAAGAAGACAGGTCTCTTGGAGTTTTTCCAGTAAAAATGTGCGGCGCCTCTTGTTTCGTTTTTGCTCTCTCTAAGATTTTTGAAGGGGAGGAGACTCAATTATTCCGGCCTGGGGTTTTTTGTAATGGCATTGTTTTTTTTGTTTCGGCGGCTACAAAAAAAGGAAAAACTCCAATCCTTTAGGTTGCGGCTCTCTCAGACTTAATACCCTTTCCCTTATAGTTGTGTAACCTATTTTTTTCAGTTGATATAGCCAGCCCTATAGATATTTATGTGGGAGATAAAAAATAAGGGCCTGGGTTAATTTGTGATTGGTTATTCTCTAATGGTGGTTACCCTCACATTTGTATCATCCAACAGAAATAATTCAGCTCGGGTTCAAGCGGCAATAGGGATCCAAAGGCTAGGGATGAGTGTAACAATAAGAGTCATATTGCTAGTAGAATTTGGGTTTGGCTCCAATGGCTATGAGTCAATTCAAGCTAGGTTCGGTCCCTTTCTCCTTTGCACATTGACCAAGTCCTTCCGTGAATTAATCGCACGCTCGCCGTTCCTGAAATACTTAACACACATGTTAAAACGTTCACACATGTTTGTTATCATCAAACACGAAGTTTGGAAATCGTTGCTACCAATAATCTCCCCTTTTTGATGATAACAAACCAAGTATAAGATTTGAGCATTAAGTTTCCAAAAAGTGTGTGTGCAGTGTGACGATAGTGGGTGACATGCAATGAGATGATGATGTGCAAACACCGATATGCGAAGTTAGCAATATGAATATGCATGCTCCCCCTATTTTTGTGCTTCCCAAATAGTCATTGAAGCTCCCCCTTAATCAAGTAATCATATTTGCACGTGCATCAATATCAAATCTTTCCCAAATTTTTCTCCCCCTTTGTTATCATCAAAAGTCATACCACGAAGACAAAATCATATAGCTTGCAAAAAGAGAGTATTATTAACTATTACCAACAATTGCATGAATACATTCATAGAATAATCAAGTCAAAATCCAATGAAATTAAACAACGAAGAATTCAACACCAACGTGTACGTGTGATAATTAAAATTGAAGCACATAGGGAGAATCATTAAGAAAGTCAACCAGAACCAATCCACATTTTCCAAAT
The DNA here is from genome assembly GCA_030789695.1 of Scilla litardierei. Lineage (NCBI taxonomy): Eukaryota > Viridiplantae > Streptophyta > Magnoliopsida > Asparagales > Asparagaceae > Scilla > Scilla litardierei. The sequence continues at coordinate 176,708,771 of CM061138.1, forward strand.
AACGTTCTATCACCTAGGATTGATTTTTCCCACCTCATTAAAAATGAGTTCAAGGTACCACACCCCAAAACATAGCCTATAAGGACTCTTAGATGTGGGGGTGGCATTGCTTGACGAGTAAATACACCAACGCTAAAGTTTACCCATAAAGCTTATGTTGGATACTCGTGGGTAATACCGTTGCCAAGGATTGTATCCATTTTACATACGGAGCAATTATCTTTTGTTTTCACATTTTTTTTAAAATACTTATACCAAAAATTTCTTTTGCTCAATTTTTATCCATGGCAAGGTATATCATATCCCTTAGATATTCAGTTAAGTTTTCCTCCTACATTCACATTCCATACTTCATAAACGATATCTCCAAATGTGCAACAATAATAATATATGTGGAAGTGAAGTAGGTGGTGTAGAAATCAAGTTATTTTCAGTCATTGAACATGCCATTAATATTTAGAAAGATGAACATGCGCATGTGGCAAAAGAAATAATACACCAATTTCTACATACATATGAAATTCATACGTGCATACTTCAATAATAGATCAAAGAGAAAAGATACACATTTAAACACCAATATTTTTCAGTTTTTCATTTTTTAATGCATGAAGTACTAAAGGAAACATGAGATGCAATCACACAAACAAAAAAAGACATGCACACATAGCAATGCAACTACTAGCACACAAACAAAGAAAAGTCACGCACACACAAGAAAAACTATGAAGATATTCATTAAGTTCAAAGAATGAGATATACCTTCGCGTCGCCGTTTGACTAAGGAGCTAAAAAGTAATGAGACATTCAATTTATCGCTCCCCGTCAAATTTCCATCCACCTACAAAAGAGGTGTTGTGTGTGACCTTGGAATCCAACAAGGTCCACTCACGTTAGTCATCAAAGATTTAGGAACCCATATTTGTTTGAACTTAATGTTTTTGTTCCTATATTTGCAATGATATGAAGTATGACTAACGCATCCACATGTAAAGCACTTAGCATGAAAATTTCCAACCTTTGTTGATTCAATGTGAACTTTTCTATATTTTGATTTTTCAACATTTTTAAGACCATATCCTAGTCCTCGCCTATTATTGCCATAAATTTGATTTCCAAGAATAATGTCCAAGTTTTGTTTTCCAATGGAAAATCTCTTTAATGACAATTCTAGGGTGGTGACTTTCGATTTCAAGATATCATTTTCATTCACAAGCAAAGTGCATTTACTAATGAAAGCTTGCTTGTTTTCCTCTTCTTTCTTTTCAAAATCCCTCATTTTTTCTTTAAGTTCAAGATTTAGCATGTTAATCTTTTTAGAAAGCAATTCATTTTCAACTTCAAGCTTTATCTTATCTAGTTTATACATGCTAATATCCTTTAATAAAGAGGGACATGAAAGACAATCAGTTTTTTCAGACAAGCTAGCTTTCTCTTTTTCTAACATAGTAATGGTAGATTTGCATGCAACAAGCTCTTGTTTAATATTCTTCATTTCTATAGACATGTCATACTCAGTTTGTTGCATATCAAAATTATCATTCCTATAACATTCCACATCAGCTTCTAGCTCATCAATTCTATGTTGCATTCCTTTACAGATTTCTAAGAATTCAGCTTTAGTGGGAGATTCTACCTCATTGTGTTTGGCCATCAATTCCATGCATGAGTGGTATTCATGTTCCTCATCCTCCTCCTCAGCTTCGCTATCCATGTCCCACGTCAGCACTTTCGTTTTTCCTTTTGCAACTTGAGCTGTGTGTTGTTGTGGGCAATCTTTTATGTGGTGCCCTTTCTTCCTGCATTTAAAACATTCACTTCTATTAATAGCTTTCTGATCATAAGAATTTCTACCAAAATTAGAGTTATTAGAACGAATGAACCTTTTTCCCATCTCTGCTCTTCCTTGATCAGTCTGAATGTATCTCCTGAAGTTTCTGACCATTAGGGCTTGCTCTTCATCAAGATCGTCGTCGTTAGCTTGAAGAGCTAATGGTGTGGAAGCTTTGGTCTTCTCTTCAGGTTTCTCTCTGGCTTCTATACTCAGCAACTCAAGCTCGTGCGACATCAGGTTGCCTATCAAGTCCTCCACTTTCATTGTTGATAAGTCCTTAGCGGTGACTTTAGGCCTGAACGAGCTTGGTAGCGCCCTTAAGATATTTCGTACCTGTTCATGGCTAGAGTATGGCTTACCGAGGGAACTGGACTTGTAGACAATGTCCGTGAACCTCGCAAACATGTCTTTAACTGATTCTGTTGGTAGCATGCGGAAGCTCTCATATTCAGTGCTCAGCAACACAAGTCTGGATTCCTTTACTTGCGATGTTCCCTCGTGTGTCACCTCCAGAGTATGCCAGATTTCCTGCGCAGTTAGACAATGTGAGATGCGATTAAACTCAGATTTATCAAGAGAGCATATAAGCGCATTCATAGATTTACCATTAAGAGTATAAAGTTTCTTATCAACTAAATCCCACTTGTCTTTAGGCTTAATCATAACAGTGTCTTCAATTTTAATAGTGGGTAGACTATAACCATTTTCAACAATATCCCACACATCATAATCTACAGACACCAAATAGATTTTCATCCTAGCCTTCCAATATGCAAAGTCTACACCGTTAAACTTAGGGGGACGGGCTATAGACTGACCTTCAACAAAAGCACAATCAGATATATTCATGGTCATCTAAAAATCTAGACTAGATCCTCTAAACTGGCTCTGATACCACTTGATGGGTCTGGATCGTAGCCTAGAGGGGGGGTGAATAGGCTAATAAAATTATTCGTGCAACCCACGAACAGTCCCACGCAGTTATAGGCACAAACAGGACAATAAAATAGAAATCACAGAATACACACAGATATACCCTGGTTCGGTCGTCCCCACGACCTACTCCAGCCCCCGAAAGCAACTACTAGATAGATATGTAATCAAGTACAGCTACAATGAGTCAAGATCCCAAATCTACTCTCACCTAGCTCGTACGCACATCACGTGCTCTACACTATCAATCTAGTCAGATGCTCTCCCCCCGTGACGACTCCCAAAGTCGTCAGGTCCCCAAAAAGTAACACAAAAGGTACAGTTTCCCCTACAGAGATCGCTACACCAATACAAAGATAAATAGATAGAGTTTTAGAAATGCTCAGTAATGGTGTGTCGTCTCTGTCGTTCAGCGCGTGGTCAGATCAATCTGACAAGTAGTAGTCTCTAATCCTCTCAACAGTCTGGCTCCCCTCTCGATGAGACTTGCGCCTGGTTATTGCGCACAGCTCTTGGAACAAAAAAAACTGGCCTCCTCTCAAAATTCGGCCCCTGCACAAGATTCAAACACAGTCAACCAAAAAAAACTTTAATGTTAAAATGAATCTCCCAGCAATTTTGTGTGGCTATCCCTGTCTTCAAAAATTAACGCAACAGTCCTGGGATATTTCGGCTTGGGGAATTTTTAAGGTGCGCACACCTCTCCTCTAAAAAAGAATTATGGCAGCCATGTGTTCTTGAGAGAATGATTAAAAAAATTGTTATGAAAACAAACAAAGAAAAAAACTTTCACAGAATTCAGTTTGAAGAGTATTAAAGAACAAAATTTTTTGATATGAAGTGCTCTCTCAGAATTTTTCTTCAAGGTGCCTTTTAAAACGATGACAACCAAAAAAGTGGCACTAGGGATTAACAAAAAATACAGGAGATTTAAAAAGGAACGAGGACAAAAGGTTTTAAGAAAAAAGAAGGCAGGTCTCTTGAAATTTTTCCAGTAAAAATGTGCGGCGCCTCTTGTTTCGTTTTTGCTCTCTCTAAGATTTTTGAAGGGGAGGAGACTCAATTATTCCGGCCTGGGGTTTTTTGTAATGGCATTGTTTTTTTTTGTTTCGGTTGTTACAAAAAAAAGAAAAACCCCAATCCTTTAGGCTGCGGCTCTCTCAGACTTAATACCCTTTCCCTTATAGTTGCGTAACCTATTTTTTTCAGTTGATATAGCCAGCCATATATATATTTATGTGGGAGATAAAAAATAAGGGCCTGGGTTAATTTGTGATTGGTTATTCTTTTATGGTGGTTACCCTCACATTTGTATCATCCAACAGAAATAATTCAGCTCGGGTTCAAGCGGCAATAGGGATCCAAAGGCTAGGGATGAGTGTAACAATAAGAGTCATATTGCTAGTAGAATTTGGGTTTGGCTCCAATGGCTATGAGTCAATTCAAGCTAGGTTCGGTCCCTTTCTCCTTTGCACATTGACTAAGTCCTTCCGTGAATTAATCGCACGCTCGCCGTTCCTGAAATACTTAACACACATGTTAAAACGTTCACACACGTTTGTTATCATCAAACACGAAGTTCAGAAATCGTTGCTACCAACACTCTGGAGAATAGGAAGAGAGAGAGGGAGAATAGTTTAGTTGCCGATCGAGCTTGCTCTAAAAGTCTGGAGCTACTCGATCGATGACTTGGTGTGTTTTTCAACGAAGAGAGTGCACCCCTATTTATATATGGAGTCGGCACTCACTCTTTCATTGCGAGCAATGTGGGACTTTTGTAAATGAGAGGAAAAATCAATTAAGCCAATTTGGCTTAATTTGTAGTTTAAGTGAGGTTTTCATAAAAGCAAACTTTAACTAATTAATTCTCTTTGCGCATTAAACTTTAGACACCAAACAAGCTATCAATCCGAAGGGCTTCGAATGGTGAACGCGTAGGAACCGACGGCGACGAATTTCGACTTCGTTTGACCCTTCAAACAATTGCTCAAAGTTGGGAAAATTATCGAAATTCGTAGCCGTCATTTTGGGGTTTCAAAAAACCCTAAACGACTTAAGTTGCGGGCGCGCCCGCCCAAGGAGACAAGGGTGGGCCACACGCCTGCTGGGCAGCGGGCGTGCGCCCGCTGCATGCAGCGGGCCGCGCTCGCTGCAACAGCGGGCGCCGGCCCGCTGCAACAGCGGGCCGCGCCCGCTCCTGCAGCGGGCGCCCACCCGCTGTAGTCAGCGGGCCATGCCCGCTGCTGCCAGCAGGCGTGCGCCCGTTTGCCTTTGTCTATGGGCTTGTTAGCCCAGTGGGTTTAACCCACTTCGCCTTGGACTGTTTTTGCGTCTCTGAGCTCGTTTGAGCTCTGATTTAGACGCGGTTTGAACCTGTGTTTAGACCGGGACGATCCCGTCAGCCAGGTAACCCTTTCCAATATATTTGTTCCTACTAAATTTTTCGTAACCAATTTACGACACGTTTAATTATAGTTTTGCATCAAATGCAACATTTGTCTCTATTGCTGTTGCGGCTAACTTTCACAACTTGACTTGTGAATATTAACTATTCAATATCATCAAATGATTTTCTCTCAATTAATCTTCCTATTACTAAGATACGAACACTACTCGGTGTGAGACCCTACAGCCTGACCTTACTACAGGTTGGGGCTCGGAACCCCCAGACGACGGTCACTACGAGCAGTAGCTGTCGTCCCTGTTTCAGAATCATCATAACGTGATCGACCCTTTGACAAAAGCATCATTGCGTTTACATTGGATGTGTCAGTGATGAACTCCGTTAGCTATAGTCCCTTCGTCAAGACTGTGTTCCTGTTGGCCTAGGGTATGGTTTACTGTCAACCCTATTAGACAACATTGGTCAGTATACGGCGGTCTTTGTTGTATACACGTTGTACTTCTTACAACGTACCCCGACCGAGGATTAACACAAAGATCGTACTGAGCCTGTAACACTAACTTCCCTTTAACGGAAGTGACGAATCCCATCTTAGTCATCTACTCACCTCGAGAGCTTCAGGTGCAACTCAACCTAAGATCTTTCAGCAAGCCTAGCCTCGAAGCTAGATCATAGGTCTAAGCTACACCGTTCACTCACAGGTTTGTACAAATGACTTCAGGTCTTAAGGACCAGCTTACCTATCATCACCCTAGAGTTATTAAAGATAGTTTAGTTAAAGTCAACCATTTAATAACTCTAATTTGGTCGTTCAGGGAACTCATTCTCCAATGAGCACCTGTGTCTCGTCTCCGACTTCACTAAGTCGAATGACTATGAGATCATCATTACCCTAAGGTAAGACTAAGACACAGTGGTCTGTCCGATGTGTCGATATCCATTTCTCGACACATCTATGACCACGAACCGTTTAAGACTTACGTTTATATCCGGTCACTTACTTACTCATAATCGAGATCTCATCTAGATATGTAAGGACCTAACTATAAGTCTATGTATATTATCTAAGTATATTAATACGAACAATTTATACTTAGAATAATAGGTACAATATACAGTATGAACAAGACGTATACTTTTGGATAAATTTCCTTATGGGCATATATTCTCCTACAGTAGCTCCTTAGCCAAAGTTTCCTAATAAACTTCTCATCCTTAGTATAAACCCAACTTGCTTGATAGTCGTACTCATGTCGCATGTTAGCATGTTCATGTTCAACTCATGATTAGCTTTCATGTTGCTTATGCTTGCATTGTTGTTAAGTTTAACAATTCCTATATGTTGTAATTATCCCTTTAACATGATAAAGTTGCCACCTTCACTGCATATTATGGATTCTCATGCCATGGTGCCCTATGTTTCCATTATTGCTTTACTTCATGATATGCCATGTATGTTGAAATTGCCATTAGAATTGTTGTTGTTACTTTTTGTAGCCATGATAATGCATACCAAGTATGTGTGAAAATGCCAAGTGTACATATATGCCATGTTGGGTTACTATTAGAGTTGTTCTTGATATCTTTGTGGCCATAATAATCATGCACATCAAGTCTATTATGTGTTGTGGAAATGCCAAATGAATGGAAACGAGATACTTGAAACAAGAAATGAAAATATGAATGCACATGGAGATGCTTGTCCCAATTGGAATATGAAATTGGAAAGTGTTATGTTTCATGAAAAGTGAAAGCGAAGTGTTTCAGTCCTCTTAAAGGAGAATGACACGGGTTGGGGGAATTCCGAAGTATCGGGTAGGCCTATGGGAGGGACTGGTTGTGGTGGCTTTGTGGTGTTGTGTGGTGGGTACACTTGCACTCCTGACGGGCTAGCGCGGCGGGGAGTGTAGAGCGGTACCTGAGGCTCCTGACGGGCTAGCGTGACGGGGAGTCCTCTTTGCTCTCCCACACAGTTGGGAGAGGTCCAGTCCCATATGTCGTATTCGATATTAGGATTCAAAAAGCTAACATTGTATGAATTGTTTGACTGACTCCCTTTTGCGCTCTAGGCGTACTTGTTGTTATTGCTTTATTATTGTCACCCCTTCCCTTGTACCCTCTGTTATGGTGTTGTTCTCTTTTCCTTTGTGCGGTATTATTGTTACTTTCTTTTGCCACGCATGCCATGTTTATTTGTAGCACTTCCACTGGTAGCACTGTACACTTAGTAGTGGCATCAGTGTGTGTTGCATTTATGGTAGAGTGTGGAATTCCTACTGGGTCACTCTTTGACGTGCCCCACCGTTGACTTTTCAGGTGTTGGAGTTGGATGGGAGAGTTGGAGTAGAGATTGCAGCTGGAGTTTGTGTTCAGAGTTGAAGTTATAGTTTGGGGCGGCGAGGGGTGAGGTGAGGGCTTGTACTTTGGGTTTCTTTGGCTGGGTTAGATCCTTGTACTTAGGGTTGCTAGGATGATGATATTGATGTATAGAATGGACTTGGACTCTTGATATTGTATAAATTGATCTGATGGTTCAGTTTTTATCCCATGTTGAGTTGTTTGGGTTGTTTCTTTTGTGGCTCTGTGTTGTCCTTCGCGTGTATGTGGTTCTTTGTGATTTTGGTTGGTGTTTGTTATGGAACAATACAAGTACTATTCTCAGCAGTACGTAGTGGACCTGCAGATATGTTTTAGTTCTCGTCGCGTACCTTGTCCTTCTGGGTATCCCAGGGATGGGGACGTGACAGGTGGTGGCCCATGCAGGTCCCCTCACTGCGACTGTGTACGGAATAGTACGAGTAGTATTCATGTGTTTATGGGTAGTTAATTCCTAAGGTGGGTAGAGTCCAGCCTTAAGACGGGACCAGATAGCAGGAGCTTGAGGTATAGCACCCTGAGGGTTGATATTCGATGTTGATTCTGTATGAATGTATGTACATATTTATGTGTGTAGGTATGTATGCATGTACATCTATAGTTCTATGAGTGTTGAATATGGCTTGTTGAGTATATTGGGATGATATATCATGCGCATATGATTGTAATACATGTACGAATATCTTACTATGTGATTGTATTTGAATTGCATGTGTTAATAAATGATTAATATATGAGTAATGTGTAAAGTTGAGTTATATACTTGACTGAGATGCAGGTAGAGTATGGATGTACTGTGTTGTAGCTATATACTATATGTGATATGCACATGTAGAGTGTGCAGATGCATGTGTGGATCCTTAAGTTTCACCCATGAATGTGTGGATGTCTTAAGAGTATATGTGATGGGATATGATACATGTATGGCTGTAAGCTGGTACGCCTACACCTGTGTATGGATGAATATAATTTTTGTATGGTTATCTATGTGCATTAATATTGATATAGTAGACCTTGTGTGCTAATACATTTTCGCATGTTGGGTGGACACTAGGATACATACATGATCGTATGTCTGAGTATAGTTAATATATGGTGGCCTATGAGTATGATGTATCATAGAAATATATAGTTGAGCGAGCTCTAGGCGATGAATATATATGGCATGTTGTTTATGCTCGTAGTATGTGGTATGTATGTGACTGCTGATTGTGCAGATCTATGTTGGATCGTTGTGTTCCACTCAGGTATAAGTGGGCATGCCCTATGTGTATTAGAATTGTGTGTTTGATATATACGTATATATACGTATATATACGTATATATACGTATATATACGTATATATATATGTATATACATAAAAATTTCCGAGGCGATTTTGGGAAAGAAGAAAGGCGATTCCTGGGGCGATTTTGGGAGATCTCACCGCCGGCAGGCCGGCGTCTATCCTCACGGCGTCGGTTCCCTCAGGCGTCAGACCTCGGAGTGTCAGAACCCTTCAGATCTGCGTGCAGCCAGTGATCTGATCGGAGCGGTGTCTTCGGATCTGAGCCCCCATCGGATCTGAGCACCAGCGCCTTCTCAGATCGGATCGAATCGTCAAGTCGGATCGGAGATCGGGCCAGTGATCTCAGATCTGATCGGACCTTCGGATCGGATCAGAGTTGTTCCGACGATCCAGCGTCAGGCGATGAACAGGCGTTCAGGCGTTCAACGTCGGAGATCCGTGATTTCGAGTGCCTGATCCAGGGCTGCCTGTTGGGTGACAGATCTGTGCATCTGCTCCAGTCACGAGGGCTTTCGGCCTGCTCTCAATGTAGTAGATCATGGGCAGCAGATCCAATCCCGCGTGTATTAACGCGGGAAACCCTTATCATCGATGTTCTTCTTACTGTCTTCAAAGGAAGACAACATCTGCTGTAGCAAAGTCAACACCCGATTACGTTGAAGAATACCCTCTTCTACAACGGAATTCTACTAACATACGGAAGGAGAAAGCTGCTGGCCAATCACCTACTCCTTTGAGGGTGGCGAAGACTGGTCGTGAAACCTGGAGTTCGCTGTTTTCTGTAGGGCGAGCTGTTGAAGAGGTTCGCAAATGCTCGTACTATCCTCCTCGGGAGGTCCCTTCAGGCAAGACTGTCCCCTGGATTTCGCAGGAAGCAATCTCTACAAATGTTGCAAAATGGGGACGAACTCTAGCCGGTTATGTTGTGGGTGACAAACCTTTCTATTCTCATCTTCGTGCCTGTGTCCATCGTTTGTGGCGGCCAAAGGGTACTTTACAGGTCCACTCTAGAGAAAATGGTTTTTTCTTCTTCGTGTTTGAGTTGGAAGAAGATTGCAGCAGGGTACTTCAAGGAGGGCCTTGGATGTTTGATAAAAGGGTGATAGTGCTACGACGCTGGACTCCAGACCTCACAATGGACAGAGATCTTCTGTCATCAATTCCAGTATGGGTAAGATTTCCTGACCTGCCCCTTAAATTTTGGTCTACAGAATGCATAAGTATAATTGCCAGCTCCATGGGGAAGCCTCTATTTTTGGATAAGGCTACAGCTTTAGGTGAAAGGTACACCTATGCACGATGCTTTGTTGAAATTGATGCAAAGACCAAGTTGCAAAAAACAATAGAGATTGCTGTGGAGGATGAGGAGAATGTGATCATCAAAGTGGAATATGAAAACTTGCCTCCAAGTTGTCCAACGTGTGAGTGCTTTGGTCATTCATCCTCTCAATGTCCGTTTAAAAGGGTTTGGGTGGAAAAAGGCAAATCTAAACTGTCTGCGGATGGGAGTGTGTTAATGAATGAAGGGAATGATACGAGCAGAGGTTTTTCAGCTACTGTGGCCCAGACGATAGAGACTAGAGGGCCTTCGGGTATAGAGACTGGAGGCCAACCAAATGGAAATGTAGATGTTACTAATGGTGAGGCAGCGGATATACATGTAATTCCAAAATCTACGGGAACTGGGGGCCCTTCTGCTAGTGATCGCGTTGATGACCCAGACAATGTTGGTGATGTATATGTTGATGAAGATGAATATGAGGATGAATGGGTGGAAGAATTTGATGGAGATGCTACAACGATATACCAAGAGTGGGAGGATGAAATGCGTCGCTTAGCTCCTACCTTAAAGACACTTAAAAAGATTTGTTTGGATCCACCTAGACGGAAAAGCTCAAGGAATAATCGGAATCCTAATTATCGTTAGGATTACTTGCTCTCTTTTAGAGTTGAAGGATTATTTATGTTTTGCTTCATTGAGTTATATGTTTGGTTCTATTTGTAGACCAATATTGTAATTTGTTGAGTATATGAATAAAGTTGCTTATCCTTCAAAAAAAAATATGTATATACATATATATATGTATATACATCTATTCTATATTTGATGAAGATTTTGAATTTTGTCCTACTGGGACAAGATGACTAGGACAAGGGGTGATGACTAGGACATGTGACTAGGATACACTTTTGTTTGGGGGAGACTTCTATTGTGTGTAAACAAATTAAATGGGGGGAAATTTGAAATGGGGTAAAAACAACTAAAATTCAAATATCTAACTGCACTCACGCTGGGTTCCAAATTTTGTTGGGGGGGAATTTAAAATTGAAAACAACCTGCATCTTTTCATGTAATTTGAAATTGAAAACTCCATTGGGAATCGCTGTAGGCTTTTGAGACACTTGACCAGCAGATCCTTAGGTAAAAGACACAATGGATGACCACCGAGATGCATATGCTGACGAGCGAGTGCCAATGCCAAGATGGGCAGCAAGAGCAATAACCCAGCTGAGCCCTTGATGATCATTCTTGCCCTCGAGCTCATTGACGATGGAAGGCTGTGCTCAAGCTGAATGGCGAAAGGCGCAAACTCAAGGGCGTATTTCGTCATCAGGGTCAGCACGACTGCCCACAGCGTGATCTTGGTGACGATGAGGTGAGGCGGCATGCTGAGGGTGATCTGAGAGCTCACACCTGGTCCGAACAACTTTGCTACCATAAAGGCAAGGCAAGTGCAGAGGATGGTGACAAGGCTGAAGCATGCGATTAAAACCACGAATTTGTATGGCAATAGTGAGTAGATGCTATACTTTCTGTTTAATACTTTGTTGGTTTCTACATTTACATGCGAGCTGAATTTCTCATCGTGTAAGTTTTACAAGTTTTTCTTTTTTTTGGGAAGTAGATGTAGTACTACATATTTTAAATAACTTGCTGGATCATATTATAAAGTTTTATTTTCCTGGTTCTTTAGTTGTTGTTCATTCTCCAATTGATTCCTCTTTGTATTTGGTAATTTTTTGTTGGTTCTTTATTTTTGGCTGATCTAAGTACCACCTTTTCTTTTGATAATTGAAATGGTGATATGAAAAGTACATTGTCAATATATATGTGTGTGGATGTTTGACTCTCTAGGCAGATCTGGTAAGGCTTCTTCAGAGAGCAATTTTAAAGGCCCAAATTTATCAGTATATGCTTTAGGCATGTGATATTTTTGTTGAACCAAAAGAAATTTGGTAATATGTGTTCTGAAACAGAAAAAACGTGGAAGCATGACCATGCGGCGTGGCTTTTTTACATATATGAACATGCCAGATACAGAGCAAAATGATGGTATGGAGTGGATCTTAATATGCATGATTGTCATCTAAGAAACCATCGAATCTTATTATGCATGATTGTTATGCATGATCTTATTATCTTCATTTGTTGCTTTGATGGTTTATTATATTCATTCACTATAGAGGTTTAATCTGTTATCAACCCTTGTGGGCACCTGGTTATGCACTACGTGTTGTCATCAAATTTTGGATGAATTCATCCTGTCAGCAGACATCTTCTACATGAAGCACCACAGGTTAATCTTCTATGAAAACTATTTTATTTAGCTGCTACTTAGTTGTTGAACCAAAAGAAATTTGGTAATATGTGTTCAGAAACAGAAAAAACGTGGAAGCATGACCATGCGGCGTGGCTTTTTTACATATATGAACATGCCAGATACAGAGCAAAATGATGGTATGGAGTGGATCTTATTATGCATGATTGTCATCCAAGAAACCATAGAATCTTATTATGCATGATTGTTATGCATGATCTTATTATCTTCATTTGTTGCTTTGATGGTTTATTATATTCATTCAATATAGAGGTTTAATCTGTTATCAACCCTTGCGGGCACCTGGGTATGCACTATGTGTTGTCATCAAATTTTGGATGAATTCATCCTGTCAGCAGACCTCTTCTACATGAAGCACCACAGATTAATCTTCTATGAAAACTATTTTATTTAGCTGCTACTTAGCAAATTCATAAAATGTGGCACGTTCTCAGTATTATCTGAAGGGGGATTAGCTTCTGATTACTAACCGTATACTATGGAACAAGAAGAAACACTAATGACTGTTAGTCCTGAAGACTTTGGTTCTGGGGGGTTTCTTTGTAATCATTGGTACCGTCCTTTCAGAACTAGGGATCATGTGATCACTATTTATTTCAGACTACTTACAATCTTAATCATTTATAGAGTTTGAAGTACTGATTTAAACTTTAAAGTTCTCATAAATTTGTCAGTTCTAACTGGAGGACGTCTTCGATGCAGACGGCAGAGTGCAAGAATTGGGAGATCGATTGTATTAATTGATAATACTTTAAATTTCATCATTTTTTCCAAATACTAACAATTTTGAAACGAATAAAACATTATACTGAACTTTATTTTGAAAATTATATTTGATATCCTACCATGATACAATGAATGTTATGATCATGCATGGCTGCATATTTGATATATCCTATCATTTGAACTGAAAAATACACCTTTTATTTTAGATTGGGTATGATAACTGATTAATACGACATAATATTATGTTGCTTCTGAATTTCCAATAGTTGATGATTTAGCTTTGTTACATAATGCATTTATTATTTAAAAACAAATCTCTCATTCCAGTTTGAAATCCTAGCACTCTCTCTTGCATTGGAGTACTCTTCTCAGTTAATACAAAAAAGAACATGTTAGATCTATTGACAAAGGTAATCATCATTTCATATTTAAGATGATAGCAACTTACATTGATAATTACTAGATTTCTAATTTGATTGTCATTGTAGGTAGAACGATCAGTGAGAGATATGCTTTATTTTCCAACAGAGTACTATTAAACACATACTCATGTTAGGCAGAGACGATATGTTGAAAAAAATCTTGATTTCTGCGAAAGGATAGCACCGACATTTAGCATTCTCTAGCTCATGGATTAAACTTACCCTTCATGAACCACACATTAAGACCCACCATAGACTTGAATCAAACCGATTGATTTAAAGGAGTATATGATTCATATGAGAAATTATTTCCTGAAACTTTTCATTAAGGTTTGATTAGGTGACAACTATGGTAACTAACAAAAGTAAAATGCGTGTTTCCACAACTAAAGTGTTTATAATGTATCTATCATTAACTGCATAATTGTTAATTGCGAAAGCTTGATTCAAATTTGTTTTACTGCTATACAAATTTTGTTTATTACTTAACTGTTTAATTTTGTTTGAGACTAGATACAAACATCAAATGGTTTTTGGTTGATATTATTTTAAACTAAAGTGCATGCTCATAATTCCTGTTGACTTTAGGCATGGTGAAGAAGCCAAGAGACGCATTATTGATCAAATAATTGATCTACTATGTATTTTATTGCTATTTTTGGTACTTGCTTCTATTACATTCCATTTTTCTGCCAGGAAAGAAAACTATATGCATTGAAACCTATATACATGACCTGATTCTGATATCTGAACGGTGACGAGTTATTATCTCCATGTATGGGTTGACTTACATACATGTCCAAGGCTCATCAACCATGTATTGAAGCTATTATGCTGGAACTCATTGATAACCTGAACAGAACTACTTTATTTATAGATTCTTCGACAAAGGATCAGAAGGTTGCATTACCGAATTGGTAAGGACATCATGTCAGATACATTTTCTCATTGCTTTTTATTGTTCTATGCTAATCGATTAATGGTTTGTATTTGATATATTTTGTTGTGCATATTTCAGAGTTGAAATTATTGAGGAAAAGTGTATGGCATGCTTTTGGTGGTGTTGGGATATACTATAGGTAGCATGCATTTAGTCTTTGTGATCGCGATTGACATCGATGTTTATGTCATGCTTAATTTGGTGTCGTGATATTTTCCCCCATCTAAATAATTGATGCTTGGGTGTATTCCATTCAGCTTTTGTAGGAGAAAATAAGCGGGCCATTAATTTAAAATATTTACACAAGCATCTTATCTTCATGTAGGTTACTCAATCAGAAAGCCAAGAATTAGAGTTAGATATTTCAAATGTAGGTACCGTGGATACCATGTTTGCTATTCTTTTTAGGTAAAACCGGGCTTTTTGACCTCTGAACATTTAGTATGTTTTATATCGTACCAGATCTTTTTGCAATGTCCACAATCTTTCTTCAAAATGTTTATTAAAAATTATTAAAAATATTATTTAATCTCTGGTATACTATATTTTCATGGTAGTAAATTTGGTGTGTCGATTAAGACAATTGTGTCTACAAATGTTTTGGAGGATGCCATAAATGGATCTGTAACTATGCGTCCACTACAGTTAGGATAACCTCTATCTAAAAGGTAAATAGTTATATATTTTCTCTGGCTTTTGCTATTAATATTTCTCGAACTTAGTTAAATTTAAATCTGTTGTCATTACACAGGTAGAAAATTAATGATCTCATTTTTATTCTGTAGAAATAACTAAACAGTAAGCACATATGGGATTTGTCTGGAAGTGCATTCACCTGACATGAGCAAATTCACGGTAGCTCTTCAATCTTCAGATTATATTCTACTAATACTAATAAATGGAGGAACCAGAATGAGCCAAGGCTGTAAGCCATTAGAGTTCCATATAAATCACCTAATAGAAACATGAATAAAGTTTATACATTGGACCAAAAGGTGTGACAATTTATGTGATCATACTTCTTCAATTTGATATTCTCATTATGTTTTTTCTATAGCTATGTGTTTTGTGTGATCACCGATAACTGATGTGTCTTTTCTTATTTAGTTAATGCTCTCACTTCTTTAACAAGGTATTGTTATGCATCATGCATGACTTTATATCTGTTTGATGCTATTGGTTTGACTAAACTATTTAGTTACACCTTATTTTCTAAATAAAACATCAAGACAGAGAAATCACGAGGGTGCTTTTGGCGTGTTGCATGCAAGAAAACGTATTCAACAAGTATTGCACAGATTTTGCTTCTAAGTCGTTTAGCCATGACAAGAATCACATGTTCACCTTGCAAGTGTGTAGCCTAAAATTTTCATCATGTTATATTACTTTATTTTAACTTTCAAATTTCTCACCTCTTACATCAACAAATGTGGTTGTCATGGCTGATATTGTATACTTGCATTTGCTTATGTTTACAGACCCCTCAATTGTTTTCCCTGTCTTTGGATCTCGACTTAAGTTGCAATGTTTTTGAAAGTATACTAAGCTATATGTACAAATACGTATGGGCAGTGCTGTGCAGATGCAAGCTGTGAAAGAAGCACTACATGTAGCCACGTCACCAACCAATATCATGTGTCGTGAAGGAGTAAAGAAATGTTATTGAGTTACTGCTGATGCCAAAGCTAGAGCATGCAATGGGAGGGACGACTCGGAGATTGAGTAGGGGAGTGTAGAGAAGCAGATCGGGTTGAGTTTTATTATGCTTTTTTGTTGAAATTACGAAGTGGATTACTAAACAAAAATTGTATGGGTTTAAATGTTAATTTTTTCTTTAAACTATTTGAAATAATAATGTGTTGGATTTAATTTTGGTTGAGGCTAAATTTGGTTTGGTTTTGTAATGATTCATTTTGCGTAGCTATGAGTTGTTATATTTCATATATTCTCCCCAATGTTTGTAACATGGACTGTAAAAATGCTCTATTTACTGGTATGCCCTTTTAAGAAAGTAAATCTAATTAAGAAAAGAAGAAATTGGCATGACTCTTTCCTATAACTGGCCTAACACACTTCATAGTATTGGACTGGACCATTTACCAAATATGAGTATCGTGCATTTTTTGAATGACTTATTGAATATATTATCATGCGTTTACTAAGGCATGTCTTGAGTGAATTACAGCCTGATTTGTTGGAATTTGAACAAGCATATTGCATATAAGGTTCCATGTACTTCAGACAGCACACCAAACATTAGTTGGAAATGTCACAGAACCATGGATTGTGTAAGGGTAAAGTTGCAAATGATTCTTATTTGAAAAAACTTTAAGAAGCTATAGAGTAATGTGAATATTCAATTGTCTTTTGTTTTTAGTCTATTTCAAATTTTGCAGGAGGTGAAATACGAAACCCATGACAATATCAAGTGTTAATGTAAAAATTATTAGTTGAGTGCGACAACAAGAAATTCAAAAAGAAAAAAGCTTGCATGCCTCAATACAATTCCACAGCCTCAAGTGACAACTAATATTAAATGTACATTTTTAGAGGGGTTGTAAAGACATAAAAAATCAAGTAAACACATGATGGGTTGAAAATATTTATGCTGAGAACGTCAAGTTCAAAGACACAAAATATTTCATAATAAAAGGAAAAGTAAGTCCGATAAAAAATTGGATAGTGTAAAGACAATGTTCTTCAGGTCCATAGGTAGAATTAGGTGACACATTTAATTTTTGTCTTCATCGTAGAAATTTTTTCTAAACAATGGGAGAAGAGGAACTAAATTTGTCTAAAATTTTTAAGGGGAACTAAATATTGGATGCTAAAATTTTTGTGTGGAACTAAATAAACAATGAGTGGAACAAATTTTATTGGGGGGAACAAAATTTTTTGGGTCACCAAAAATTTTAAATTTTTGTGTGGAACTAAATTCTCTGTGGAAAACTAAATTTTGTGGGAATTAAGATTTTGAGGGGGACCTAATAATTATTGCGCTTTAATTATTGTTGTTCATTTAAAATTAGTGGGTCCAAGATTTTGAGATGAAAATATTTTACATGAACCGTGCCCTTAGGGCATGGGTTATGACTAGTATATATATATATGGAAGATGTGTATGGTTGCATGTCTGGTTGCAAGTGGGTATGCTTACACCAGAGTTGGATATGTGAATATATGTATGTGTTGGTATTGTTGTATGAGACTTTATGTGATGGAGTGTACGTGTGTGTCCGGATACATACTAGGAGACATACATGGTCGTATGTCTATATCTATATAGAGAGATGCAAGTGTATTTATATGAGGTTATCATGTCTATGTGTGCTTGCATGTACTTGTAAGTATGCGTACTATGCTTCTACATAGATTTGAGGCGGGTGAGTAGCGTAGACTTGGATGGTTGGTTGAGTGTAAGTATATGTATGGATGACTTCTTGCAGATGCCTGTATGTATGCATATATGCTTATGTGATTACTGATACACACACACACACACACACACACACACACACATGATTGAAATATTGTATAAGTATTTGTTTATCGGTGTCGGTGTGCCTTGTCTTCGTGTATGCTTGGGATAGATTGACCATATTGTATATATATCTGATCACCCTTAGCTATGTCCTCAGTTGGAAAGTCCGAGGACATACTTTATTTTAAGGTGGGTAGAATGTTATGGCCCTAGTGCCATATACGCTAGGGTATGTCTATTTGATTAGTGTATGTAGTATGCGTATACTTGAATGAGTATATGTTGTGCTCGTGCACCTCCATAGTGTATAGAGGAAGGGTATGGTGCATATAGTAATTTTGTAGTGTATATAGTAATGATGTGTTGGATGACCCGTTGTATGCTAAAAGATGTATAAGAGGTAGAAAAATGATTGGTATTATTGGATTCACTAATATGTAGTGAGGTTTGAATTAGTGGGGTGTGTATAGTAATGTATGGATGTATAGTGATTTTGTTGTGTGCATAGTAATTTCCTACGTGAATGGCTATATGGTTGACTATGACGTGCTTTGGATGTATAAGTGAACGTATGTGATTGTATTGAATATGGTGTAGTGAGTGTTATTATTGTTTACTAGTATGCTTAGTGATGGCATTCTAAGGAGATTATTTTAATGAGATCATTACTATGATTATTATTGTTGTTGTTGGTGTTGTTATTATTATTATTCTTATTGATTGGGACTTAGTTAATTTTAGTAGTTAAGATTGGGTTGTTGAGCTTTGTTTTTGGGCTTGAATTAGTAGAAAGAGAGAAGAGAGGAAGAGTAATGGCAAACTTGTAATAAAAGGGGTTCCCACTTCTTACCCAAACTTCTCCAATTTTCTCTTCCCCTTTCCTTTCCACCAAAGCCAGTCGAACTCCCCCTTTGCTGCCAAAATTTTGGGGGGCTTGGATGAGAAAAAGAAGGGGGAAAAGAAAGAAAAAGAAAAGGAAGAAGAGCGGAATCAAAGCCCTAACCTATTCCCACCATCTACCCTTTCATCTTCTCCTAATTCTCTCATCTCCATGGCCAAAAAGCATCCCCCAAAAACCCTATTCAGATCTGGGCCGAAATTCATGGCTTCTTTTTCCTTGTTTTTCAAGCCCTAACACCACATCGTCTTCTCATTTAGAGCTTTAGTGGCTTGCTAGTAGTTGTGGGGAGTTTGGGATCAAGAGGAGTTAGGGTTTTGGAGCTTGAAGGTGAAGATCCAAGTGGAGTTTCATGGAATTGATGGAGGTAGGAATCCCACTCCCAAGAGTTTGTTATTCATTTTCACCCAAGCATGCTAATGAGATTATCTTTAGTCATGGGTATGCAATTTCTTTTCATGATGTGAATGTTAATCACTCTACTACCAAGTTGTCTTCTTGTTACTAGTTTTATGTTGTATGTTGCTTTACTTATGTATAGGCATTTTGATGCTATGAAATTAATCATCATGCCACAAAACTTATCACCTTGCTATGTTGTTTGAGTAATTCATGCTAAGACATGCTTCAGTAGGTTGCTTTCTATTGAATTAATGGGGATGTTCATGTTGCCAACCATGTGTTTGTAGAAATGCTTATATGAATTCAAGTTGTTACATTGCTATTAGTCTTGTGTTGGTTTCAAATTGTATTATTGGTTATGTTTATCATGCCTTCCAAGTAGATAGAATGTGCTAAAGCTTGGTTGATGACACTAGTTCATCACTTTGGTGTTGTTGAGATTTGAGACAGAATTACATGCCATTTGTTTGGCTTATATCGCATAAATTAGTATTGAGAATGCTCTGAAAATTTTATGGCTGAAGGTGGGACTCTTAACTCCGACTTTCATGTTGAATGCCTTGTCTAATTTGGATTAGAAATAGGGGTAAAAATTCATCCATTTCAGCATGTCTGTTTTTCCTCAACCTGGACATCTTTCACGGAAACAACGATCAATCCCTCAATTCTTAACAAAATGGTGTGTTCTTGGTCTCGTTGGAAAAAGGACTTCAAGCCTTACAACTTTGTAGCTTTCCATTTTTTTTGAATCTGTCAGCATTTCAGAGTAATCTGGTCCTCAAGTCAGGATAGTTTCTGTTTTACTTTTCAGCACTTGCATACCTTGCCGTAAATTCTGTATTAATTAGAGTACTCATTGGAACGTCATGAAAATTGATATATATACTCACAACACATATATCTACAAATGCTGTTTATATTTCATGACCATGTTCTATACAAAAAAAATGGAGTAAACTGCTATTGAATGTGACTGTTACGAAATTCTCAGCAAGATGTAATGCAAAACATTCTTAATGAAAGTTGCGCTCTTATAAGCATGCAAGTAACTAACTTTATGACAATGTTGTGCTAATGAGATTAAGGTTGTGTACTCCTCTTTTTCATAAGGGAGAAAGATTGCATTTTGGTGGTAGCTCCTTAGCCAAAGTTTTCGAATAAACTTCTCATCCTTAATATAAACCCAACTTGCTTGATAGTCGTACTTATGTCGCATGTTAGCATGTTCATGTTCAACTCATGATTAACTTTCATGTTGCTTATGCTTGCATTGTTGTTTAGTTTAACATTACCAATATGTTGCAATTATCTCTTTAACATGATAAAGTTGCCACCTTCTCTACATATTATGGATTCTCATGACATGGTGCCCTATGTTTCCTTTATTCCTTCACTTCATGATATGCCATGTATGTTGAAATTGCCATTAGAATTGATCTTACTTTTTGTAGCCATGATAATGCCTACCAAGTATGTGTGAAAATGCCAAGTGTACAAATATGTCGTGTTGGGTTACTATTAGAGTTGTTCTTGATATCTTTGTGGCCATAATAATCATGCACATCAAGTCTATTATGTGTTGTGGAAATGCCAAATGAATGGCAATGAGATACTTGAAACAAGAAATGGAAATGGAAATGCACATGAAGATGCGTGTCCCAATTGGAATGTGAAATTGGAAAGTGTTATGTTTCATGAAAAGTGAAAGTGAGGAAGTGTTTCAGTCCTCTTAAAGGAGGGTGACACGGGTTGGGGGAATTCCGAAGTATCGGGTAGGCCTATGGGATGGACTGGTTGTGGTGGCTTTGTGGTGTTGTGTGGTGGGTTGATCGGCCCCGGATAAACACCCGGAGAACGATTGTAGTTTTACCGCAAGCGCACGGTGTAGTGGCGAGCGGGTATCGAACACGAGGAGGTGGTGTTGGCTCCAATCTATCCTAGGCTGGCTTGACTACGATGGTTTTATTGGTGGAGATGGTTATGGAATGATGTAATGACAATGGTGGTGGAGGTTGGTGTCGGTGATAGAGATGTGGGATCAAATATCGATTCAAATTTAATATAATAAAAGATTTTAGAGCTAGGGAATCCCCGCTACGGATCGTCATACATCTCTGTTAATCGTGAATCTCAATATTACTAGACTTGCGATGAGGTGAACTAGTCGTAACTGAATAGAGAACCAAGCTCACGCTCTCGCGCTATTGCCGGTCTATAGCAACCCTAGGATAGGGCCCAATCTCTTGCAAACCCTAGCCTAAGCCACTAGCATTAGGATCGACATCATCATTCAATCGCTCTTCGAGCCCACTCTCGTGCAAACTCGAGTCACGATCTAGGTTGTGATAGCTCGTATTCGTCCAATCTCTTGCAAACGAATATGGGTATAGATTTATAATAAAAATCCTAGCTTTGGTCCAATCTCTTGCAAACCAAGTCTAGAGAATCTCGATTATAAACCTAAATCGAATATCTAGGCCTTCCCATTGATCGGAATCCAGTCTCTTGCAAACCCCAAATCGGTGGAAATTCCTAGCTATCCGTAATAAATCAATCACAACCTAACCTCCTAGCAATTCTAGCAATTTAGAAATTCGTTCATCACAAATATGAAATTAGATCCATAGGGTTCATCCCCATGCCCTAGAACATCAAATCTACTCAAGCATATCAACAACAATGGAGAAATCGATAAAAAACATTGCTTGCATATATATAGATATCAAATCAAAGATTCAAAGAATAAGAACAAAGATACTTAGCTTTGATGAAGAATTCCAATCCAAATACAAGCTTTTTGATCCAAGAGGGGGCCTAGGACATGGCCTAACCTCTAAAACAACTCTTAGAAAACATATTGGGAACCTCCCTCAATGACGGCTACAAACCCCCTTAAATAGCCCCCAAAAACCCTAGCAAAACTCCCCCAAAAAACCTCTGAAACCCGCGCCCGAAACACAGTCTGCGTACAACTTGGATTCTGGACAAGTTACGACTCGGCCGAGTGGGGAAAGCTCACTCGGCCGAGTGAGAATTCCAGCACTGCAGCGTCGACTTGCAGAAATTCCCCAGATTTCATCCGACCTCCGATTTGTGCGTTTTTGGCGGCGTTGGAATCATCATGAAGTCTACTATCCATAAAAAATATGAGAAACGTACTTTGATGGCTGGAATGATAGCAGATTTCAAAAGAGTAAGAGGCGGTCTGAAATTCTGGGCGACGTGTGTCCTCGGCATCACTCGGCCGAGTGGCAAATGGCACTCGGCCGAGGGGCTTTTGGTACTCGACCGAGTCGGAGCTCGTAGTCGACAGACGGATTACAGTAAGTCTGGTCTTTTGGATGCCGTCGTTCGTGTGCCACTCGGGCGAGTGGTGTCTCCATACTCGGCCGAGTGGGATGTCGTCACTCGGCCGAGTGCACGCTAATCTTCAAGTAATTGCGTGTCCGATCTGGCCGGCCGAGTGGGCTTCTTTCCTCGACCGAGTGAGTCCTTCACTCGGCCGAGTGGCATGCTGAAAATGCCCAAACTTCATCTTTTCGCTTCCCCGTCGCTCCTACGACGTTCTTTCTTCTTCCACCCGTCTTCTATCGCTGATAGGTCCTCAATAAGTCCATGAGCGATGCTCCGTTATGTGTGCAAGTCCTTTAAGCTCATTTTTGCTCCCAATTGCTCATATTTCCTGAAATCTGACAAAAACAAGAAATATTGAAAAGTAATACAATATCATCGAATAATCGTGAAAATTGCAATATGAGCAACCGAAATGGCATGCAAATATGGTAGAAAAAAGGTGTAAAATATGGAGTGATCAAAATCCCCCAAGCTTACCTCTTACTCGTCCTCGAGGAAGATGAGTAAAGAGACGAACTCGGGAGATGAAAAATAAGGGAAATGAAATAAAAGAATACGAAGTGGAAGGGGTCGCTAGATTCTTCTCTTATGTCTCAAGCCATAAGCTACACATCACGATAACTTGGAAAACACGAATCACATGCTATAAAGATTTCATATCTTACTTAAACATGGTACTTGCAAGCTTTTAAGAACAACAAAAGGGACTCTCTAAATTCATACAATCAATTCATATCCACATCACGTATTTCATAGAATTTAATATACAAATGTTGGCGATGCACTTTTCAATCAAGAGTTATAACAGAAGCATATAAGAATCACACCAAACATGCAATAGAGAATGGAATAAGAGACATTACATTCACATATTTACATCGATTCATAAGAAATCTCCATAACTAAAGTATTTTGCTAAGTTTCAGCATTATCAAACTTCCCCATTCGTGCACCTCTCCACTCTAATGTCGCACTCACTCATATGGTCAAATGAATTGACCTCCCCCAAACTTAGCTTGAGGCATCGCATCTAAAGGAATATGATAGTGGAAAATAGGATTTTTGCCTTGGTTTTCCCAAGTATTTTGTGGCTCCAATAATGAGGTAGAGAAACATTTTTCTTTTTCTTTTGGACTTTGTTTCTCATTTTTTTTCTTTTTGGATTTTTGTAGGAGCTATTTGATTTGTATTTTTGGTTTTTTTTGGCTCCTTTTTGCCTTTTTGGACTTTTTTGGAGCAAACTTTTCTTTTGTAGGGATTTTTTTGGGAAATAGATGCGATATAAGTAGCTTTAGGAGGTGAACTCAAGTGACATGTAGAGAATAAAAAGATATATGTGGAGAAAGAAATAATGTAACACTCGGTTCACTCTAAGATGTGCACGAACGGTTCAATAAGATAATACTTCAACTAAAACTCATATGTAAGCATGGATATTCTTAATCATCTCAATAAAAAGCGAAGTCAAGCGGTAACGAGTACTTTCATATCAAGCATGCAACAGAAGGTGAATAAGACAATAAGGCAGATGCTCCCGTTATACAATTGATGCGTGAATCTTGGTGCACTTCCAACAAAAGCATACTAAACACTAATCCATACATTCAGCTTCAACTAATATCATGAATTCATATAGAGGAATCATCAAAAGAATATATGAGCAAGCACAAGGATAGCATGATACTGAAATACTCTAAGTAGCATGGCAAGGAATAATAAGCATCGTGATGGTTGCTAAAGCAATAAGAGATATCATCATACGAAATTCATCTAGTGGAAGAAAAGAAAAGGAAAATAAAGAAATAAAAGTAAAAGAGAGGAAAGAAAAGAAAAAAAACAAGCACACAATATGATGCATGAACACACATAAAAGAAAAATAAAATGGTAAATTCGAAAAGATGATGCAAAAAATTTTGAAAAATTTTAAAAATCCTAAAATAAAGTAAAAATGCAACTAATACATCTAAATGGCATGGAAATGCACTCCCCCAAGCTTAAACTTCACATTGTCCTCAATGTGATCATAGTGGAAGAATATGAGGAACAACGATAATAATAAGGGGGTGAATGAAAAATGATGAAATGAATGACATGAAATCCTAATGCAACTACATGCAAATACAACGATGCATGAGAGCGCTTTCCCCCAAGCTTATACCAAACAATCCTATTCAAATGACTCAATCAAAAATGTCATGGCCTTGCAAAGCGTGATCAAGTCAAATGAATAAGAAAGTGAGTATTCACTTGAAAGAAATGCTCGATGGTGGTGAGCAAAAGGATGTGGCATATCAAAATATGGAGAGGGGAATTAATATATATAATGGGTTTGGGGTGTAAAAGATTTTTGTTGCCGTCATATGAGGTGATATTTATTCAAGCAAATCTATACGGTCCTCTCGATGTCGAGAGGATTCGTGTTTATTTAAAGCATAAAAATTTCTACACTACTGGATTGATATCACCTATAGCAAAAGGCGGATCCAGTATCTTTGCCGGTGTAGGCAATTGCTCCAACTGCTCTTTCCGTGGCTCCGCCAGGCGCGTGTGTCCACGGACTCCAACGAACTCCAGCAATGCATCCTCCAGCATTCCCACAAGGACTCCACCTGTACCATGCAGAGAATAGGATGCATCAGTTCGCTGCAAAAAATTCACCCTCGTAATAAAAGTATCCCAAAGAGGATCGTCTATAGAAATATATGGAATAAATAATGGTGGACGATACTTCCCTGGAAATAATCCAATATCCTCACGTGCCGTGATAGCTGTCTCCATGGTGTCTTCTCTATGCTGCTCAGGTAAATCTAGATCATAGGTGTGGACTTCCTCGATAGGCTCGTCAAACTGTGACACGTCCAAGCATACCTCCGGTCCATAATCGTATGTGTGCTGCAAAAGGTATGACGTGTCAAAAATATCTGAATCAAAATAAATATCGAATGGAATGCATGATTCAGAAATGGAGTGGGTAAAAATATCTCCCTGAGTGGGAGCAGTAAGCTCTGTGGGATAGTCCTCTGCGTCAGTGGAAGGATGAGGTGGCTGCGGAAGCTCTAATGGAGGAGGGTAGTGCTCGGGATCCTCATGAATGGCTGTGTCCTCGTCCCGATGCACGACCTCCTCGGTGATAAGCTCTAGCTCCATGTGTAAGGCCTCCTCAAAAGCATGCTTCGGCCCTGCGAGGTAAATAACATCAATGTCTTCTCCATCTGAATCATCTCCATCCATCCACTCATCGTATGAACTAGCTGTGTCTGTGGGTGGGGGAGTGACGATGGTGAAACCCGGCTCTGTAGCAACACGCCCTGAGTACCTCATCACAGTTCTCTCATCAGAAGTGGCTGCATCTGTGCCTGGTACCGTTGTCTCCTCAGATGTGGAAGCGTCAATGTCCTCAGCCTGCCGTCCAAGAATCTCATCCAGATACGCATAAAAATGTGTGGTCCATATAATCACAGCCTCGGTGGAAGGTAGAGGTGGTTGCGGAAGCTCAACTGCAGGTGGGCAAGACTATGGATTTATCTGAATGAAGCTGCCCTCGTCCCAAAGTGCTGCCTCAGTAATGTAATGCTCTCGCTCTGCATGTGATGCCTCCTCGTGAACTATCAATGTAGGCTCTCTCTGGCATGGTGATGCTGGTTGCTCATGTGTGTCAATTTGTGGAGAAGCATCATGTGGAGGGGAATGCCCACGAGCAATCCAAAAATTTAATCTATCCCCCTCAAGACTGACATGTATGTCCTCCTCAATTGTTCCTGCAGCTGAAACATGGTTCATAACAAAATCTGCAAATCGTAGATCAAATGCATCACCTGCTGTAATGCTCTCTGAACCGGTGAACCGCACTGACTCCAAGAGGCCCTCCAATAAGTTCCGAAACGCTTCCTCCTCAAAATCTGTGGTCCACATAAAACCATCCATAACACCTGATAAACAAAGATAAATACCTGGAGAAAAATATCAGTGGCACAAAAGAATATAGAAATGATAGTAATGGTGGGGGTGAAAATTCTTTTTGTTAAATTTTTTTTTCGTAGTCTAATCAACCTAATTGTGACAAATTGGCACCCAACGGGAAAACACCTCCCCGGCAACGGCGCCAAAAACTTGATCGGCCCCGGATATACAACCGGAGAACGATTGTAGTTTTACCGCAAGCGCACGGTGTAGTGGCGAGCGGGTATCGAACACGAGGAGGTGGTGTTGGCTCCAATCTATCCTAGGTAGGCTTGACTACGATGGTTTTATTGGTGGAGATGGTTATGGAATGATGTAATGACAATGGTGGTGAAGGTCGGTGTCGGTGATAGAGATGTGGGATCAAATATCGATTCAAATTTAATATAATAAAAGATTCTAGAGCTAGGGAATCCCCGCTACGGATCGTCATACATCTCTGTGAATCGTGAATCTCAATATTACTAGACTTGCAATGAGGTGAACTAGTCGTAACTGAATAGAGAACCAAGCTCACGCTCTCGCACTATTGCCGGTCTATAGCAACCCTAGGATAGGGCCCAATCTCTTGCAAACCCTAGCCTAAGCCACTAGCATTAGGATCGACATCATCATTCAATCGCTCTTCGAGCCCACTCTCGTGCAAACTCGAGTCACGAGCTAGGTTGTGATAGCTCGTATTCGTCCAATCTCTTGCAAACGAATATGGGTATAGATTTATAATAAAAATCCTATCTTTAGTCCAATCTCTTGCAAACCAAGTCTAGAGAATCTCGATTATAAACCTAAATCGAATATCTAGGCCTTCCCATCGATCGGAATCCAATCTCTTGCAAACCCCAAATTGGTGGAAATTCCTAGCTATCCGTAATAAATCAATCACAACCTAACCTCCTAGCAATTCTAGCAATTTAGAAATTCGTTCATCACAAATATGAAATTAGATCCATATGGTTCATCACCATGCCCTAGAACATCAAATCTACTCAAGCATATCAACAACAATGGAGAAATCGATAAAAAACATTGCTTGCATATATATAGATATCAAATCAAAGATTCAAAGAATAAGAACAAAGATACTTAGCTTTGATGAAGAATTCCAATCCAAATACAAGCTTTTTGATCCAAGAGGGGGCCTAGGGCATGGCCTAACCTCTAAAACAACTCTAAGAAAACATATTGGGACCCTCCCTCAATGACAGCTACAAACCCCCTTAAATAGCCCCCAAAAACCTAGAAAAACTCCCCCAAAAAACCTCTGAAACCCGCGCCCGAAACACAGTCTGCGTACAACTTGGATTCTGGGCAAGTTACGACTCGGCCGAGTGGGGAAAGCTCACTCGGCCGAGTGAGAATTCCAGCACTGCAGTGTCGACTTGCAGAAATTTCCCAGATTTCATCTGACCTCCGATTTACGCGTTCTTGGCAGCGTTGGAATCGTCATAAAGTCTACTATCCATAAAAATATGAGAAAAATACTTTGATGGCTGGAATGATAGCATATTTCAAAAGAGTAAGAGGCGGTCTGAAATTCTGGGCGCTGTGTGTCCTCGGCATCACTCGGCCGAGTGGCAAATGGCACTCGGCCGAGGGGCTTTTGGTACTCGACCAAGTCAGAGCTCGTAGTCGACAGACGGATTACAGTAAGTCTGGTCTTTTGGATGCCGTCGTTCGTGTGCCACTCGGGCGAGTGGTGTCTCCATACTCGGCCGAGTGGGATGTCGTCACTCGGCCGAGTGCACGCTAATCTTCAAGTAATTGCGTGTCCGATCTGGCCGGCCGAGTGGGCTTCTTTCCTCGACCGAGTGAGTCCTTCACTCGGCCGAGTGGCATGCTGAAAATGACCAAACTTCATCTTTTCGCTTCCCCGTCGCTCCTACGATGTTCTTTCTTCTTCCACCCGTCTTCTATCGTTGATAGGTCCTCAATAAGTCCATAAGCGATGCTCCGTTATGCGTGCAAGTCCTTTAAGCTCATTTTTGCTCCCAATTGCTCATATTTCCTGAAATCCGACAAAAACAAGAAAAAGTGAAAAGTAACACAATATCATCGAATAATCGTGAAAATCGCAATATGAGCAACTGAAATGGCATGCAAATATGCAGAAAAAAGATGTAAAATATGGAGTGATCATGGGTACACTTGCACTCATGACGGGCTAGCGGGATGGGGAGTGTAGAGTGGTACCCAAGGCTCCCGACGGGCTAGCGCGGCGGGGAGTCCTCTTTGCTCTTCCACACAGTTGGGAGAGGTCCAGTCACATATGTCATATTCGATATTAGGGTTCAAAAAGCTAACATTGTATGAAATTGTTTGACTGACTCCCTTTTGCCCTCTAGGCGTACTTGTTGTTATTGCTGTATAATCGTCACCCCTTCCCTTGTACCCTCTGTTATGGTGTTGTTCTCTTTTCCTTCGTGCGGTATTATTGTTACTTTCTTTTGCCACGCCTGCCATGTTTATTTGTAGCACTTCCACTGGTAGCACTGTACACTTAGTAGCGGCATCAGTGTGTGTTGCATTTAGGGTGGAGTGTGGAATTCCTACTGGGTCACCCTTTGACGTGCCCCATCGTTGACTTTTCAGGTGTTGGAGTTGGATGGGAGAGTTGGAGTAGAGGTTGCAGCTGGAGTTGGTGTTCAGAGTTGTAGCTATAGTTTGGGGTGGCGAGGGGTGAGGTGAGGGCTTGTACTTTTGGGTTTCTTTGGCTGGGTTAGATCCTTGTACTTAGGCTTGCTAGGATGATGATATTGATGTATAGAATGGACTTGGACTCTTAATATTGTATAAATTGATCTGATGGTTCAGTTTTTGTCCCATGTTGAGTTGTTTGGGTTGTTTCTTTTGTGGCTCTGTGTTGTCCTTCGCGTGTCTGTGGTTCTTTGTGATTACGATTGTTGTTTGTTATGGAACAATACAAATAATGTTCCCAGCAGCGCGTAGTGGACCTGCAGACATGTTTTAGTTCTCATCGCGTACCTTGTCCTTCTGGGTATCCTAGGGATGGGGACGTGACAGAGTTGCTGTCACAATCGTTCAAGTACCGATGTAAATTCAATTTATAAAGATGTCTAGGGCTTGGTAATCTCCACTATAGATCTCAAGCAATCAATGCAAATTATGAATCTCAATATTACTAGACTTGGGTTTAAGGTGAACTTGTCGTAACTGAATAGAGAACCAATGCACGCTCTCGCGCTATGCAAGTCAATAGCAATCTAAACTAGAGCCTCGCTCTCGCGCAAGCCTAGTTCAAAATACTGGCATTAAGATCGACAATTACATCCAATCCTAACTCAAGCTCGCTCTCGCGCAACTTAAGTTTGGATCTAGATCGCGATGGTTCGTATTTGTTTCACCGTAGTGCAAATGAATATAAGTATAGAAATATAATAAAGATGCTAGCTTTGGTCGCTCTCGTGCACCAAGTGAATCTCGATTATAGACCTAAATAAAATATCTAGGGCTTCTCATAGATCAAGATCCTCTCTCGAGTTCTCAAGATCCAATAGAAATTCATTTCTATCCGTAGCAATCCAATCACAATCTAACATTTAGCAATTCTAGCATCATTGAAATTCAACAAATATCACAAATCTTACTTTTGATCCATATGGTTCATCCCTTTGCCCTAGAGCAAAGGAATTACTCACAAGTCGTCATGAAAATCACAAGAGCAATAAGATTGACAAGAGAATTCATTGCAAAACTCAAATTTAATAAGAGATATATCATAAAAATATAAACTTGCAAGAGTTTTAGAGATACCAATGTCGATTACAAGCTTTAACAATAAAACCAAGATCCAAGCCTTCAATATCTCGTCAAAAGAAATCTCTAAACTAAAATTAAAACTATGAAAATAAAAGTATGGAGTCTCCCCTAGGGCTGGAGATAAATCTGGGTATTTATACATGCCTAAAAGAACCAAAAAAATCTTGACAATTCTGCCCCCAGACTGCTGCAAACCCTAGTTTTCAAGAATGTGTCGGCGACGCTACTCGGCCAAGTGAACATCTCACTCGGTCAAGTGAGGAATCCGCTTCGGAATAAGAATATCAGCGTTCTGGCTCTACAGACCACTCGGCCGAGTAGTTTGCTCACTCGGTCGAGTGTAGTTTTCTACTCGATCGAGTAGAGTCTTCTGCAGATCCTCCAAAAAATAGAGAAGTGTCGAAGATGTCCTTCACAAAATTTTGCTCCACTCGGTCGAGTGGAATCCTCACTCGGTCGAGTAGAAATTTTCACTCGGCCGAGTACATTTCAGCTCATCTTCTGGCTTGAGTCGTCGTATCAACTTCACTCGATCGAGTGAGCTGCTTCACTCGGCCGAGTACCCTGTAATTCTTCCCAAAATTTCTTCTTCTTGCTTCCTCGTCGATTCCTTCGCATCTCTTCCTCTTCTACTCATCCTCCAGTGTCGTTAGCTCTCCGATATCATCATCAATGACGATCCGGGACGTGTGTATGTGCTCATGGCTCCAAATCGCTTCCGATTACTCCATATCTCCTGAAATCAGACGAAACCAAGAAATAGTAAAAAGCATCGCGAACTCGTCCTATAATAGTGAAAATCGCAATATGAGCAATCAAAATGGAAAACAAAAATGCAGAAATAAAGTGTAAAATATGAGCCTATCAGGCTTTTCCCGTCTCGCCTTCCAGTACGTTGGGAAGCAATGCGTGGCAAATGTGCCCATTCAAGTTCTTAATGTCTCTAGGTGTTCTTGGTGTCTTCATGTTAACACTGGTCTAGATCTTATCTAGACTGACTTTTATTCCCCTACGCATAATCATGAAGCATACGAATTTAATGAGGTTATGCCAATGATGCAAGTCTTTGGGTTTAATCTCATCTGATGTCATATTATAATTTCAAATATCTTAGTAATGAATTTGACACGCTTGGCTTCATTCATCAACTTCAAAAATATGCCATTGATGTAGTCAATGTTTCATCCCATATGCTCTTTAAAAACTTGTTGGACATATGTCGGTCCAATGCCCACACATTCCTTCCAACCAAATAACATTACTTTATAGAAAAATATACCTTTGTTCATAATGAATGAGGTCTTTTCTTTGTCTTCATGATGCATCAAAATTTGAAAAAGCGTCCATAAAACTAAGCAGGTGATAATCCATGTGAAGTCGACAAACTTGTGATTTGCAGAAGAAGGAAAATGTCGTTATGCTTACCTTTCTTGATATCTTGGAAGTCCACGCACATACTGTACTTCACATTTGCTTCTTTACCAGAAGCATGCTCACCAACCAAATAGGATATGGACTTCAGAGATGAAGCCAACATCCATTAACATTTACCTGTTCTACGTCGACTCGCTACTTTATGGCCTTATACTGCTCTTCTTTTATCTAAGTAGCCTGTATCTTGGATCGACTTTCAACTTGCGACTTGCGACTTTTAGATAAATACCAGGTATATACCTGACGGTGCTCATGCGAAGACATCCATTCTTCCTTCCAGGAATTGAATTAAACCCTAAAGCATATCCTCACTAAGCAAGAACTCCAACTGTAGAAACTTTTTTGTTAGGGAATTGCACCTTCTCCACCCATTTGACAAAGAATTGGGCGATGAGACTGTAACACATCCCTCAGATCCATACCTTCAACCTACGAGCAATGTAATACACCCAGTCTAAGTAGGGATGAAGCATAAAACTTCCTTGATTGTACCTGATCGCTCCGCATTTGAACTATCCTAATCTTATAGGGAATTTCATCAATTGGTGGTGTAAGACACCACCACATCCATTTACATCAATGAAGTTGTTGATACCAACTTCGGTTTGGGTCCCGCCCACGAAGTGAGTAGATGAAGTCTACCAAATAAACAAGGCCCACTAAGAGTAGTACGCCATGGCCCAACAGCCCCAAAGCCTGCTGATCGGTCCCTGCGAGGGAACACGACACTAATAAACAGCAGCACACTGGTCGTGTGTACTCGCTTACGGATCGAACATGAGGAGGTGATCAATTGAGTATCGGTTCTATGAGTCTTCGGGTGAAAGCTACGTGATAGTTACGGTGATTGTTTGATGAATGGTAGAAAGAGTGTGAACAAGGGGTAAAAAGCTTTAGGCATGTGGAATCCCTGCCATTTGACTGGGGTTAAGGTTAAACTAATAATCGACCGCTTGCCAGGTTCATTGGGACTCAGGAGAGGTCGTGTGACCTAAGGGCATTCGCCTATCCTCACTGTCGTGATGCATGATATGTTATTCCCTTATGTCATGTCCTACCCCCGCTGTCGCGATGCATTGATAGGCCAACCCAACCTACATCGATGTCGGTCGTCTCCGATGCATCGGTGTACGTTGGGCGCATTACGCTAGACGAATATCCCCAATCTTCCTCCTGCCCACAGTGGCGTTTGGGGATTATACCTACATTGGGAGAGCTCTAATCGGTGCCCGACTCTCGTCAGCCACACCGATAGTATGGATCGTCGTAGGGATCAGATCCCCGGATCTGTCCCGACTTTTGATCGACGGCCAATCTGATCACCCCGAAGGGAGGGGGTTGAATCTACGACGATAATAATCGTCCCAATGTACCCTGAATCTCAACTAGCCCAGTAACTAAACAAATAATTAGTTCAACCCTTGGCCACAAATCCAATGGAGTTCATCCCATTGCCCAAGATAAAAACTACTCACTACCCATTGCAATAGTAAGGGGTTTTCTAGCACTGGGTAAGCGTTAGAAGCCATAGATTCAATCTAGGATGGCAGTAAATGATAAAATAAGGCAGTAATAACAAAAATAGAAAAATTCTATTAAGCAAAGATAGGGTATTACACTAATAAACATTACAACAATCAAAGCAACTAAATAAAAAATTTTATAATTCTTACAAAATGGCCTAAAACCCTAGAAATAACAGAAAAACAGCTAAAAGAGAGATTCCCCTCGTAGGAGGATGAAGAGGCGCTTATATAAGCGCACCCAAAAGACTAAATTACCCCCCAGATCTGCCCTAGCAGCCGTAGGAATGGGGTTTGACATGACCGAATCAAGAAACGCCGCAGTCGCATTGTTCCCTAGAAGAATAGGGGTCGTGGGCTCAACGACACGGTCGCGTCAATAGCGACGTGGTCGCGTCAATAGAGACGCGGCCGTATTAAAAATGGTTACGCGGCCGCATAGTCTATTATTGCGGCCGCATCGTTTGATTTGTCCATGTTTTCCATGTTTTTATCGCATCATTTCATGTCATATTTGCATCCAAACTCCATATTTTCATATATTATCGCGCTTCTAATGCCATATTTGAGTATTGTATAGCTTTATGGATTTTCAAGAGTTTTGGAGCGAATTGGTGCTATTTTGAGACATGGACATATCCGGCACGTCCGAGACATCATTGGCAAGGCTCCATGAGAGTTCGCCAAGGCAAGGAGGAAGATTGGAGGAGAGGAGGAGAGGAGAGAGAGAGACAGCCAAATTCAGCATCAGTTTCCCAGGTGACTCGACCGAGTAGCATCAGTTACTCGGCCGAGTTAACACACAGAATTCACATGGAAACGACCTCAACCTACTTGACCGAGCAGACAGCCAACTCGACCCGAGTTGCATCAAACAGAGTGATGATTTTGAGCATTTCTCCAAGGTACTGTAGCTCGCCTGAGCAGCAAAACAACTCAACCGAGCAGTTCACCTACTAGACCCGAGTCGTCATCCAACAGAGCAGTGTTTTGGAGGAAGTTTTGATCTACTATAGCTCGATTTAGAAGAGGGGCTACTTGACCGAGTAGCCTGTATTAGCCAGAATCAGAGCAGTAGCAAGCGGAGCCTGAAGTCAACTCGAATGAGCAGGCATCGCTACTCGGTCGAGTAGCGCGACGTGCCCAGCAAGTTGCGGGCCCAAGTGCCCAGATTTTCTGAGATTTTTTGGGATTCCTACCCTATTTATATAAGCACGTTTTTAGTCCTATTTTAAGAGGGCCAAAGACATCGAGAGTTTTAGCCTATCTTTAGTTTTAATTAGTGTTTTGAGATCTAGTTTTGGTTTTGTGCCGTCGAAGACTAAAGATCGGATTTTTATTGTTCTATTGCGCAAGGAAACTCTATTTTCTTAATTCTCTTTGGTTTGCTATTGCTCCATGACGCGTTGGTAACAATTCTCTAAACTTTCTATTGATTTTGATGTCTTCTATTGCCATGATGAATTCCTTTGCATCTATTGAATCTTTCTTTGTTATTGCTATGATGCGTAAGTAGTTCCTTCTAGGTCTAATTGATTAGCCCATGGATCTTAGGATTTTGATGTAAAGTTAGTGTTGGGAGCAACGATCTAGGATCTTGGTTTGATGATGACAAACGTGTCGTTATATCTCATGTGTGTGCTTAGTGTGTTTCAGGCTTGGCGAAACAATATATTCTCGATATTTGGCGGAATTGCTATTCGTATAGCACTTTGGGAGAGATGGAGTGTGTTTGCACAAAGAAGTTGGACTTGGTCCAATATGAAGAGATGGACTTGGTCAAACCTCATCTAACCAGATTTACAATTATTTGAGCTTATCCATCCTTTCTTTTTCAAACCTCATCAAGATCACATACAATCTTCTATTTGTGTGAGAGTTCTATATTTGATGGGCTGAGAATCCAAATCCTACTTGATTATGAAACCCCTAGGATTCGTGAGGGTGTTGCTCTTATCTCTTCCCATGACCTTATCACCTTTCGTGAGAATCCCTTTGAAAGAAAACCCTAGCTCAATAATATAAGAGGAGAGCCAAACAAAAAAATCAGAGGAGTAGCCAAATAAAAAGAGGAGGCAACCAAAATATTTGGTGTGCGGCCAAACACATACGAGAAGGAGAAGCTACGAAGATAACCCACGGAGGAGCCCACTGCTCGTAGCTGTCGACGCCATCAAAGAGAACACGTCGAGCCGCCGCCAAATTCGAGTCATCGCCGAAAGAAGATCACCGTTGGAGAGATCAGACGACGAAGGAGTCGTCGCCATCAGACAAAAGCCCACCGACGCTGAAGACGCCATCAACGAAACGCCGCCAACGAGAGTTCGCCGCTGCTGCTGCTGCAAATCGAAACAGAGCTCGCTGCCGCCATTGCCGTGGAAGTCCCGCTCTCGTGCCACCGACCGCCTGCACGAAGATCCGCCGTCGTTTGGAGCCGTCGAGTGAAGCAAGGAAGCTCTGAGGATATCTCGCCATCGCTGTCTTGTGAAACATCTCGCCATCGCCGACCAAAGCTCGCCGCCGACAAGACCCAAAGTAACAGAGGAGCTTCGATCAGGCATTTGATCGAACACTTTGCGTGCGTGACAAAAACGGAGATCGCTTCATAGACGCTCGTCGGAGAAGAAGCCCGACGGAGGCGCCGTTGCTGCTGTCGAGTCGAGGAAGTCGAAGAAGTGCCACTGCCTTGCCGGAGTGAAGATTTGTGGGATCGTCGTCGTCGGCGTTGAAGTCAAAACATCCAAAGAAGTCGCTGCAATCGAGGGAAGAGCAAGCTGCACCTCAACGTCGCCGCTTGAAGCAAGATCGCAGCAGTCGAACCCACCTTCGGAGAACCGCCATCGAAGTGAAGACGAAGGAGCTCGTCGCAGCTGCAAAAGTCAGGGTGCTGCCGTCGTCGCCAAAGGAGTCTCTGTTGCTTGAACGTCTACGTCGCTGCTGCCGTTGCCGCCAAGCTCGCTGAAGAAGGAGACGCCGTGCTCCGTCGTTTTGCCTCGTCGTGACGAAGTCGAAGACGCTGCATGAAACCGCCTTCGTGCTGACGTGGATAGGTCTGAGCCAAAACAAAATAGGATCGACGGTGGAGATTATCGCATGCGACTAAATTTGAACGAAACGAAGAAGCGGAAGTGGGTATCTTGGCGTCGACGTGGTGGCTACATCAACCGCAAATCAGACTCAACTGCACGGATCTTAAAGCATGACCTGGCAAAGAATTATTTTGAGAATTGCCTTACGCATCGACCGAGGTTGAAAAAACGTTGAACTAAATTGCTCCGCGCACCGACCGCTTTATTGCTGAGCGCACAG
The DNA here is from genome assembly GCA_030789695.1 of Scilla litardierei. Classification (NCBI taxonomy): domain Eukaryota; kingdom Viridiplantae; phylum Streptophyta; class Magnoliopsida; order Asparagales; family Asparagaceae; genus Scilla; species Scilla litardierei. Next base: position 176,745,454 of record CM061138.1, read on the forward strand.
CCTGCTGCCTTACAAGGACCTGAACTGAAACTGCTTTACACACAGACCAGTGTGTATCTTGACATCCAGGAGTCGGATTGAGACACCGTTTGCGTCAGATTGGAGCTGACGACGTGCTGATTGACAGAGACGCCTACACAGACACAAACTGAGCATTTCTAAACCCTAAACTCCTTTATTTGTGTCTTAGTGTAACGTTCTCTGTAGGGGAAACTTTTACCTATTTTTTGTGGGAATATTTTGGGACTTGCCTAGTTGGGACTAGACAAGTGGGACCCAGCTAGTTTGGGACTAGCTGGTAGAAAGCTTTGCTAGGATTGATAGTGAGAGGAAACACTGTGTGTGGGGTACTGAGAGTCCGGCGAGTGTAGAGACGTAGAGGGTGCTCTGAGCGTGCTCTAACTTGTGACTTTGTACCTATTGCACTATTCAATCTAGTATTAGCTTTGGGGGCTGGAGTAGGTCGTTGGGACGACCGAACCAGGGTAAATCTGCTGTGTACTCTGTGTCTGCTTTTCATTACTCTGGTTGTGCTTTTAACTGCGTGTGATTTCTCGTGGGTTGCACGAGAATTTTTTATAAGCCTATTCACCCCCCCCCCCCCCTCTAGGCTAGGATCCAGATCCAACAAGTGGTATCAGAGCCAGTTTAGTAGATCTAGCCTAGTTGACCATGGACCACATTGATAGTGCTTTTGCTGAGGGTCAGTCTATCTCCCGACCACCTAGATTTAATGGAGGAGATTATGCTTACTGGAAAAATCGTATGAAAATCTATCTTATTTCTATTGATTATAAAGCTTGGCAAATTGTTGAAAAAAGATATAAATCACCTGTTATCAAAATTGAAAATACTGAGTTGCCTAAACCTGATGATAAGTGGGATGATAATGATTGGAAGCTTTATTCTTTAAATGCTAAAGCTATGAATGCTCTTATTTGTGCATTAGATAAATCTGAATTCAATCGTATCTCACATTGTCTAACTGCGCATGAAATATGGCATACTTTGGAGGTGACGCACGAGGGAACGTCACAGGTGAAGGAATCTAGACTTGCACTTCTGAGCACGGAATACGAGGGATTTCGCATGCTATCATCAGAGACGATATCAGAAATGTTTGCGAGGTTCACCAACATTGTCTACAAGTCTAGTTCGCTCGGTAAGCCATATTCTAGCCTTGAGCAGGTGAGGAAGATATTAAGAGCTCTACCAAGCTCTTTCAGGCCTAAAGTCACTGCCATCCAAGAAGCGAAAGATTTATCACAGATGAGGGTGGAGGACTTAATAGGTAATTTAATGTCCCACGAGCTTGAATTGCAAAATATTGATGAAAGGGAGAAACCTGAGGAAAAAGAGAAAGCTACCAAGCCACTTGCTCTAAAAGCTGACGAAAGTGAAGATGATGATGATGACATATCGCTAATGGTCAGAAATTTCAGAAAGTTTGTCCAGACCAAGCAAGGAAGAGCAGAAATGGCACCCAGGTTTAATCGCTCTAACTTTTTTCAGTCTCTAAGCAAAATTATGATCAGAATACTACTAATAGAATGACTTGTTTTAAATGCAAGAAAAGAGGACATCGAATGAGGGATTGCCCACATGAGACAGCTCAGGTAGCTAAAGAAAAGGGAAAATCCAAGGTGCTTACTTGGGACATGGATAGCGAAGCTGAGAGCGAGGAGGAGGAACACGAAGCCCATTCATGCATGGCATTGATGGGAATACACAATGAGGTAACTTCTGGTAGTAAAACTGAACTCCTTACTCTTTGTAAAGAAATGCAAGATAAAATAGTAGAGCTTGAATCCACTATAGATGATTATCAAAATGAGAACTTTGAAATGCAACAATCTGAATATGAAATGTCTAAAGAGATTGAAAAACTCAAAATTGATATTGTTGCACGTGACTCTACTATTGATATTTTGAAAAAGGAAAAATCCAGTTTTAATGATGAAGCACCTTGTCTCTCTTGCCCTTCCTTGATGAATAATATTAGCATGCTTAAACTTGATTTGATTAAGCTCGAAACTGAAAAGGACTATGTTATTAGAGAGCTTAATGATAAATTCTGCATGTTGGATAATGATTTTAAAAGAAAAATGGTTGAATTTGAAAAGAAGGAAGAGGAAAACAAGCGAGCTTTTATAAGTAAATGCACATTGCTTGTGGAAGAAAATAAATTGTTGAAAACCAAAGTCTCTAACCTTGAATTGGCCATTAAGAAATTCTCTACAGGAAAACAATCGTTGGACACTATTTTAGAGAATCAATTATATGGCAATAATAGAAGAGGACTTGGTTTTGGTCTGAAAAACGTTGAAAAGCAAAAATTCAAGAAGTTCCACAATGCACCGTCTATTGCGAAGAACTTATATGCAAAGTGCTTTACTTGTGATAGTGTAGGCCATACTTCATACTATTGTAAATTTAGGAACACTAAAATCAAGTTTAAACAAGTGTGGGTTCCTAAAACAATGTTGGCTAACACTAGTGGACCTTGTTGGATTCCAAGGTCACACTTAGCATCTTTCATGTAGGTGTGATGGAGTTTTGGTGAGGAGCAATAAACTCAATGTTTCATTCTTTTAGCTCCCTCGTCAAAAAGCGACGAGAATGTATACTTTTCTATCGCTCTTTGCATTGCATTGCATACCTTCATAGATTTTTTTTGTGTGCTTGATTTATTTTGTTTTTGTGTGCTTGCATGGATGATTTTTAATGTTTTTATTTCTGAAAAAAAATTGAAAAAAAATAAAAAATAAAAAAATAAAAAAAATGTGTGCTTATTGAACCCTCTTTTGAATCTCTTGAGTGATATTGTATGAATGATCAATTCTATCCCTTGAGGAAGTCAATTCATTATTGTTGTAGCTACATGAACATGATGTTATTCTTTTTAGTAGCCATGACATGTCTCATAAGTTTCAAACTTGACTTCTACACCTACATTTGCACTTTCACGATATTTGACTTTTTAGTGCTTTTGGAGATTCTTTTGAAGAATAATGGAAAGTGAATGTAGGAATGATTAATTTCTGAAATTTCTAAGGGATATGATGTGTTTAGCCATGAATTAAAATTGAGCACAAAAGAATTTTTAAAAAAATATATTTGCTCCGTATGAAAAATGGATACACTTCATGGCTAAAACACAACCCACGAGTATCCAACTTGTGCTACATGGGTAATCATTAGCGTTGGTGTATATAACTCGTCAAGCAATGCCACCCTGCATTTAAAAGTCCTTTTAGGCCATGTTTTGGGGTTCGGTAACTTGAACTCATCTTTGATGAGGTGGGAAAAATCAATCCTAGTGATATTCATGATAATTGGAAAATGTGGATTGATTTGGTTGATTTTCTGATATTGAATCTCCTCTTGTACTTTATTGTCTATATCACTACACTTACACAAAGGTGGAGAAGTCTTGTTACGAAATTCTATGAACTTGAACGGTCTATTATTTGGAATACTCATGCAAATTGCTTGCCACATCTAATAATGATTTATTTTTGCATGGAATATATTTGTGACTTCATTAATCCGCTTTTGGTGATTACAAAGGGGGAGAAAGAAAAGACTTTGAGCTTTGATGTTGATATTATTTGTTGAAGGGGGAGCTTGAATACTTGTTGAAGGGGGAGCTTGAGAGAAGGGGGAGCATGCTATTACATTTGTTATTAGTTTGTGCATGCCATGATGTAGTGCTTGAATATTCATCTCATGATTCATATTGCATTACACCCTTCAACACACTTTACACACTCATTTCTATTTCAAACTTATTGATCAAATCTTTTATGGGTTTGTCATCATCAAAAGGGGGAGATTGTTGGGAGCAACGATCTAGGATCTTGGTTTGATGATGACAAACGTGTCGTTATATCTCATGTGTGTGCTTAGTGTGTTTCAGGCTTGGCGAAACAATATATTCTCGATATTTGGCGGAATTGCTATTCGTATAGCACTTTGGGAGAGATGGAGTGTGTTTGCACAAAGAAGTTGGACTTGGTCCAATATGAAGAGATGGACTTGGTCAAACCTCATCTAACCAGATTTACAATTATTTGAGCTTATCCATCCTTTCTTTTTCAAACCTCATCAAGATCACATACAATCTTCTATTTGTGTGAGAGTTCTATATTTGATGGGTTGAGAATCCAAATCCTACTTGATTATGAAACCCCTAGGATTCGTGAGGGTGTTGCTCTTATCTCTTCCCATGACCTTATCACCTTTCGTGAGAATCCCTTTGAAAGAAAACCCTAGCTCAATAATATAAGAGGAGATCCAAACAAAAAAATCAGAGGAGCAGCCAAATAAAAAGAGGAGGCAACCAAAATATTTGGTGTGCGGCCAAACACGTACGAGAAGGAGAAGCTACGAAGATAACCCACGGAGGAGCCAACTGCTCGTAGCTGTCTACGCCATCAAAGAGAACACGTCGAGCCGCCGCCAAATTCGAGTCATCGCCGAAAGAAGATCACCGTTGGAGAGATCGGACGACGAAGGAGTCGTCGCCATCAGACGAAAGCCCACCGACGCTGAAGATGCCATCACCGAAACGCCGCCAACGAGAGTTCGCCGCTGCTGCTGCTGCAAATCGAAACAGAGCTCGCTACCGCCATTGCCGTGGAAGTCCCGATCTCGTGCCACCGACCGCCTGCACGAAGATCCGCCGTCGTTTGGAGCCGTCGAGTGAAGCAAGGAAGCTCTGAGGATATCTCTCCATCGCTGTCTTGTGAAACATCTCACCATCGCCGACCAAAGCTCGCCGCCGACAAGACCCAAAGTAACAGAGGAGCTTCGATCAGGCATTTGATCGAACACTTTGCGTGCGTGAAAAAAACGGAGATCGCTTCATAGACGCTCGTCGGAGAAGAAGCCCGACGGAGGCGACGTTGCTGCTGTCGAGTCGAGGAAGTCGAAGAAGTGCCACTGCCTCGCCGGAGTGAAGATTTGTGGGATCGTCGTCGTCGGTGTTGAAGTCAAAACATCCAAAGAAGTCGCTGCAGTCGAGGGAAGAGCAAGCTGCACCTCAACGTCGCCGCTTGAAGCAAGATCGCAGCAGTCGAACCCACCTTCGGAGAACCGCCATCGAAGTGAAGACGAAGGAGCTCGTCGCAGCTGCAAAAGTCAGGGTGCTGCCGTCGTCGCCAAAGGAGTCTCCGTTGCTTGAACGTCTACGTCGCTGCTGCCGTTGCCGCCAAGCTCGCTGAAGAAGGAGACGCCGTGCTCCGTCGTTTTTCCTCGCCGTGACGAAGTCGAAGACGCTGCATGAAACCGCCTTCGTGCTGACGTGGATAGGTCTGAGCCAAAACAAAATAGGATCTACGGTGGAGATTATCGCATGCGACTAAATTCGAACGAAACGAAGAAGCGGAAGCGGGTATCTTGGCGTCGACGTGGTGGCTACATCAACCGCAAATCAGACTCAGCTGCACGGATCTTAAAGCGTGACCTGGCAAAGAATTATTTTGAGAATTGCCTTACGCATCGACCGAGGTTGAAAAAACGTTGAACTAAATTGCTCCGCGCACCGACCGCTTTATTGCTGAGCGCACAGCCTGCTGCCTTACAAGGACCTGAACTGAAACTGCTTTACACACAGACCAGTGTGTATCTTGACATCCAGGAGTCGGATTGAGACACCGTTTGCGTCAGATTGGAGCTGACGACGTGCTGATTGACAGAGACGCCTACACAGACACAAACTGAGCATTTCTAAACCCTAAACTCCTTTATTTGTGTCTTAGTGTAACGTTCTCTGTAGGGGAAACTTTTACCTATTTTTTGTGGGAATATTTTGGGACTTGCCTAGTTGGGACTAGACAAGTGGGACCCAGCTAGTTTGGGACTAGCTGGTAGAAAGCTTTGCTAGGATTGATAGTGAGAGGAAACACTGTGTGTGGGGTACTGAGAGTCCGGCGAGTGTAGAGACGTAGAGGGTGCTCTGAGCGTGCTCTAACTTGTGACTTTGTACCTATTGCACTATTCAATCTAGTATTAGCTTTGGGGGCTGGAGTAGGTCGTTGGGACGACCGAACCAGGGTAAATCTGCTGTGTACTCTGTGTCTGCTTTTCATTACTCTGGTTGTGCTTTTAACTGCGTGTGATTTCTCGTGGGTTGCACGAGAATTTTTTATAAGCCTATTCACCCCCCCCCCCTCTAGGCTAGGATCCAGATCCAACAGTTAGGATTTTTAGGTTGCGTTGGTATAAAAGGGACGTATTTTGGTCGATCTTGCAAAGTTTGTAGGAGATCTCGTACTAAGATCGTGCCCACGGTCAGTGGAATCGATTGGCTTAATGAGTATCCTATAAACTTAATTAGGGAGTTAGTGGATTCAATTAGGGCTTGTGACCATGTCAAGCTCGTGTCTTGATGGGATCCGTCGACGAACTATATTACTAATTGACGGCTACCGTTAATGCATCAATGAGAGCCACCAAAATACATCTCAACTCTAACCCATGAGAGTGGCGTAAGTTGAGATCATTCTGACCACGAGAGTGGCATGAATACTGTTGATTCTTAATGCATGGATCGTGTGCGCCTGTCGCAAGAGCGGGGTTAATGCGATACGTTAGATTCATGGCCCTTAGAGCCAGGAATTCCACATCTTAGATGAGATATCCCTAATAAAGCCAATGCAACGTAAGAGTACTAACCTAACATCGACATCCGATGATCCTAGTGGTGAGTCCTAAAGCCCTAGTCTTTATTAATTGATCACAATCCCAACAAACAATCTGTTGAAACCGACTGCTAGCTAATCTTCGAGATTTGGAAATAGCCCGAGACAGTAACATCTGTACCCTCCCTGTGGGATCGATAATCTTTTATACTATTACTTGACACCGTACGCTTACGTAAAGTGCTGGGAATTTGCATTTGGGATACATCTAGCCCTTGGCATTCGTGACATTGCTAGGTGGCTTCTAGATGTAAGTTTCGGGAGCATCAAGTTTTTGGCGTCGTTGCCGGGGAAGGTAACGGTGTTACTTAGGTTATTTTTCTATTGACAAATTTGTTAGCAAATCTTACCATGTCTTACCTTTCTGTCTTTTTATTCTTTTATTACTTTACTACTGATGGTATTTTCTGAGTTCTTGTTGTGCATGAACACTCGCCTTGGGGGTCTTGACAAAGAATTATTATTTGACCCAGAGATCGAAAATACCGCAAGAAGGCTCAAAGCAGAGAAGAGGAGTCAGACTATTATAGATCCAATGGCAGAGGGTAATACTTCTCCACGCAAAGGGTCCATTCGGGACTATATAAAGCCAAATTTTACTAGTGCTTCTTCTATCTTGAGGCCGCAGATGGCGGCAGGAAGCTTTGAGCTGAAGACTGGGTTGATAAATCTAATGTAGCAGGACCCCTTTCACGGGCACCACATGAAAATCCAAACCACCATATAGACACATTCTTGGCAAAGTGCGACACATTCCATGCCAAAGACGTGAGTGAAGATGCTGTCAAGCTTAGACTATTCCCATTCACTCTGAGGACCAAGGCCTCTTATTGGTTGCGAGCGCATCCTCTTAATACCTTCATGACTTGGGAGCAGTTGGCTACAGCCTTTATGAACAAGTTCTATCCACCGTCCAAAACGGTGAGGATTCGAGGAGCGATCTCAAATTTTAAGCAACTTCTCCAGGAGTTGTTGTTTAAGGCTTGGGAAAGATTTAAAGACCTGCAGCATCAATGCCCGCACCATGGAGTCCCGGAGTGGGATCTTGTTCAGAGCTTCTATAATGGGCTCTAACCAAGTACAAAGATGATTATCGATGCCTCTGCTCAAGGCGCTCTCTTGGACAAGCCATCCAATGAAGCTCTATCTTTGCTGGAGCAAATGGCCGCAAATACTCAGCAGTGGGGTGACGAACGCTCATCTACTAGAGGCCTCGAGGTAAAAATTGCTACCCATCTTGATATTCATATTGAGACTCTTTGCAAACAGGTGGCGAGGATTGAACAGAGGTTGGATGCTATTCCAACCACTTCTAGAGCTCCAGCTTATCCCACACATGAAGACTATGCGGAGCAAGGCTATACTCCTAATGAAGGACCCTATGATGGAGCAGACATGCAAGCTGAGCAGGTACACTTTGTAGCTAGAGAGAGTAGAAATCAATGACAACATCCGGCGGCAAGAAATCACCCGGATTATCTTATGGTAACCCCAACAGAGGATTGCAACCTCCGCAACAACAAAGGCCACCACCACCTCCTAATCAACAACATGGGCCGCCTCTGCAACAATATGGGTTTAGGCCATTTGGGCCTTATAGACCGCCGGGGTACAATAACCGCCAACAACAAAAATATGCACCATCGTACCCAAAACCCAATCTCGAGGCAACATTGGACACTTTCATGAGTGGGCAAGCCAAGATAAATGCAGAGAGTTCTGCTCGTTTCAAGTCTATCAACGACTCGATTGATAAGCTCAAAGGACAAATGTCCCAATTTATGATGATGCAAGGAAGATTGACTTCTCAGCCGGAGCCCAATCCTAGGGCCCAAGTAAATGCAGTGGTCGCAGTTACCACAAGAGGAGGAAGGAATACCAATACTGTCATGGTGCCGGTCACTAGCAAGGTGAGCCAAAATTCACCCATGCATGCTCAAGATGAAGATGCTACTACCACTAAAAAGGACAATGAAAAGGCTACAAAGGAGCCACATGCTATTGAAGAGAGGGAGGCTTCACCTTCTACCTTGCCTACCACCACTACGGCACCGGATGCTACTACTACTTCCAACAAATCTATTCCAAAGGATGCCGCCAGAGACAAGGCAAGTCGACCTCCTCCCCATATCCTCAAAGGTTGGCACTAGCAAAGATGGAGAAGAAATACGCCAAGTTCTCCGAGCTCCTCAAAGGTATCCAGTTGAAAATCCCGTTTGTGGACGCTATCATAGAAATCCCCACGTACGCTAAGTTCTAAAAGGATCTTATTACGGGGAAGCGCAAGCAAGAGGAGGTGAAGCTCTTGGAAAACTCCACTGTCACGGTCGCTTTTTGACCGTATGTTTTTCGTGCGTGTACCTTCTTGTTCGTACGCGTATTTTTGTGGCCTCCTCTTGTATTTAGAACACGCGAAGTTACATGTTGTTGTGACCCTCTAAGAGAGTACTTATTTGTGGAATTTTTCTTGAACGTCATTCCATGGCTCATTCTTCCACAAAACAGATTTGTTCGAAGAGGTGTCTAACTTTAGACTTCGACGTTCGACCTTTTTATTTTTAGTTCCGTTTTCCGTTAACCTAGCACGTGACCGATCATCGTAGTCTCGATTCTCTCGTCGACACGGCCGTTCCAATATTTTTCTTGTATTTATCGAACATCGTTAGACTCTCCTTTCACCCTAAATCTACCCTTCCCCTCTCACACACTCTCTCCAACCAAACCTAAGTCCACTCCTTATCAACCCCATTTAGCAAAACACATTCATTGTTTTCAACACTCACGCTCACCCTAGCCGCACGCATCAGGCCCCTCTCTCCCCTTGCCGTTGTCGGCCTCCTCCATATGGCCGCCGGCCACCTACATCCGGCCACCCTCTCCTAGAAACTGCCGTTATCTCCTCCCTCCTCCACAAAATAAGAACGCACAGCTCCTATATGTAACCCACGGCCTGCTCTTCATCTCCCTCGTACAGCAGCCCCCGCCGGCCACCCTTGCCGTCGGCCTCCTCCACGGCGGCCTCCACCCGTCGGCAAACCCCCAAACAGCCCCCACCTGCCACATACTCTCCTCCACCCTCATAAAACTGCCAAACATCCCCAAAGAAAAACTGTCGTTTACCCTCAAAAGAAACTCACGGCCACCCCCTTGTAGCTGCCATCGGCCACCCACATCCGGCCATCTTCCTTCCCTCGCGTCACCCCAACACCCCCATCTTCCCTTGGCCGCAACCCCCTTGGCCGAAACCCCCAAAACAGCCCCTCTCCTCTCAAAAATCTGCCGATCTCCCTCTCCCCTTTTTCCGCACAGTTTTCCCTTTCTCCAATCAGCGACCATCTCTCCAGGCCGTGCCACCTGTCTATACCCGGATCCGCGCACAATAGTAGCATGCCGCAACTTCCCTTGCTTGCTGCCGTTCGCGTGTCGTGCTACCGTTGCCTCTAGTCAAATCAGTTAACATTGAGAATGTAGATAGTCTGATATATGTAAAATAAAAGATTATGGCTATTTAAAGAAAAGTACATTGAAAACGTGAGTAAGAGATTCATGATGGATCATGCCAAACCAGTTAATATTCTATTAGCCAATCGCTTCAAGTTAAGTAAGAGGTCATGCCCTTCAAGAAAGAGAGGGATAAGATGTTAATGATACCTTATTCTTCAGTAGTTGGAAGTCTGATGTATGCAATGTTGTGTAGAAGATCTGACATTGCTTATGTAGTGGGAATGATGAGCCGATTCATTTTCAATTCTGGAAAGGAACATTGGGAGTCAGTCAAGTGTACTTCAAAGACATGTATGTGCTACGTAGAAGCTGATTGGTAGGGATGATGATGTGGCATGCCCCATTGGAAGCCCAATCGGGCTTTGTGCATGCCCATTCTCATCCCTATATAATGATGAAAAATTTAAGTGAACTTTTTCCGGGCTCATCTTCTTAATATACACCGGAGGTTCTTCTAACCATTTTTTTCTTACCTCCTCCTCCATTCTTATTCTTATTTCTTATGTGATTAAACTTCAGAAATTTAGTAACATTTGGACTTGTTTATTTTCAGTTATTACTGTCGATAGTGGGAAGACGGCACTGGAAGTTCTTGGCTTGCCTGAAGGGAAGGACTTACCCATGGTGAACGTAAGTGATTATTTTATTAATACCCCGCATGATCTAAAGGGACTACCCTACCCTTGCATTGGTGTTTGGTTGCTCATTTACTACGACTAGTGAAAACCAATCTAAGAGTAATCCTTTGATGGTAAGGAAAGAAAAAGTAACTGTAGTCGTCAAACAACATGGCATGCACACAATTCAGCTTATTTGTTTGCTTACCTGGAAAGAGTCAGAGATCTAACGTTCAAGTAAGCGCAATACTTGATGCATAAATTTACCACTGCTATCCCTCTTACTAAGCCTTGCAATAGTTAACAATTAACATCAATCTTTTAATCTCTGTTCTTGGCACACGAAGGAGAATTAACATTGAATCCCATTGTGATTATGGAACTATGGAATTCTTATTAGGGTTAACCACTGTTCAGTAAAATGAAAACGAACAGAACCTATTCAGAAAAGTTCAGTTTTCAGATAGTTCATGTAGAATTAAACTTTTGTCAGAATAAATCCTGTTCAAAGTTGGGAGAAAACAAAGCGACAAAAGCAAAAATACCGTACTAACCGTGTAAAATATCTTAATAGATATGTAAGATATCTTAATACATATATAAATAACATAAATACTAATAGTGTATTAAGTTACATCTGAATGATATAATTTAATAAAATTGAAAACTGAACAGAACCTATTCAGTCCAAGTTTTTTTCATCTCATTCCTTTCTTCCTTTCTGGTTTTCCCAAAAGTTGGGGCAATGATGGGATCATAACCTACAAGGGGAGGCGGCAAAAGCAAGGGCAAGGGGCGGCAAAACAACATCAAGGGCAAGGGGCAGCCAAGCAGTGGCAAATCTATAATTACGGGAACCAGGGGCAATTTCATAATTATAGAAAAATCACTTTATTATATATATGGGGGCTAGGATAATTAGTTTCTCATGTTGATTTTGGAGAAAATTAGTAGAGAATATTACTGAACACTAGTTTAGTTTGGAGAGTTGGCCTTCCTCTTGAATTGGAGGCCATTTCTTTGATAGTTCCACTTTATCAATAAAAACCTTACATTTCTTCCCAAAACCTATTGCAAATCCTAGTAAATTGGTATCAAAGCATTCGATTCTGATGGTGGCAAAAAAATTAATGCTTTGGAGGGAAACTTGGAGAGCGAAGTTGAGGTCCTCAATGAACAACATTGAGCGACGGAGGAATGATATAAATTGGTGGAGAAAAAGGTCTCATCAATGTAAGCCATAAATATCGGAGATGAATAACCGTCTTCCTTCCAAGGTGGTGGCCACGACTGCGGATCTGAACAAAGAAGAGGACAACGATGAAGATCCGATGCAAAAGGCGAAATTTTTGGATAAAGGTAAGGGAAAAGTCGTCATCTTTGAGGAGGACATCCAACCAAGTGGTGGCACGAGTGCATGGGCAAAAAACACGCCCTCTGATTAGTGGGGGCGCGGATGATGGTGGCAGCAGATCCAACAACGGTCGATAGGCCTCCCATGGGGGTGATGGCCACTGAGGAGGCCGCCATGGGCCCGACGATATGCAGGTGGGCCGCCCAAGCCCTATTGACTTGCAGGCAGACCCACAAGGGGGCAGCAATGTACGGGCGGGCTGCCTAGGCCCTGGCGACTGGCGGGTGGCCTAGGGCGAGGGCGATGTATGTGCGGCCTTCCAGGGGGCATGCGGCCCTTGGTTTCTAGTTGGGGGCCCATTGGGGCCGACAACATGCCACGAGGGGCGGCTTTTTGAGGGTTTTGGCAACATCAGAGATGATTATCAGGGCTTCGACGAAGGTGGTGGAGATCCAGATTGGATTTGACGATGGATGGGGGTACAACGATACGACAGATGGAGCCTTGATGGGGGAATTTGGAGGGACCACAATTCCATACCAGAATGCTTATTAGTAGTTTCACTACAAGCAACACTGATGGAGAGCCGGATAAAGGAACTATGGCGTCGATAGCAGGGTCCGAAAGCTAAAGATGTTGATTTTGAGAGGGATGACCTTTATAGATGGGTTTACCGTGCAAAGAGATATTTATAAAAGAAAATTATAGATTCAATTAAAAGTTGCTTGGATTATTTTTTTGCAGAAGTTTTTCTACACTCACTCTCTCCCTCCGAATCAAGATGCTCCATTTTGATTGACGTCGAGACTCGAGTGGATCTCGTTTGGCGTAAATGTTAGGGTTTTGAACTATCTAATTAGGAGTGTAAGTTGGTTGTTGATTCTTTAATTTGGTGAAAATTTTAAATTCTAATTAAGAGAAATTCATCAATTTTTTTGGATTAATGAGGACAGATTCATCAAGTTTTTTGGATTACTTATGCTTTTGATACTATTGAAATATTTATTTAGGGGAGATTCATCAATTTTTAAGAGTAACAAGGTTATGGATCCTCTCCTGAATTGTGCCACCTCTGAATTTAATTCTTGAATCCGTCACTGTCAATAGCAATGCAAATTGATTCAATCCACTTCAATCCCCCAATAAGGTTCAATTATGCACTAGATAAAAACTATGCTATACACATGGAAGAAATCACATAGATATCACAAGAGATCATCACAAAGATAACAAAAGAACACATAGAAAACATAACAAAGAGAAAGAATACTTATCTCATAGAAGATGTAGTTAAAAAATCTTCAAAATACAAGCTTGCTCCCAGAAAGAGTGAAATAAATCTATCCTAACCCTACTCCTACTCCTAAACTAAGTGTAGTGGAAGAAGGGAGAAAAACTAGAAGAAAAATCGGCTCTTTCCTGTAGTTCAAAAATCTTCCTACTCCTAAACTAAGTGTAGTGGAAGAAGGGAGAAAAACTAGAAGAAAAATCGGCTCTTTCCTGTAGTTCAAAAATCTTCAAAATACAAGCTTGCTCCCAGAAAAAGCGAAATAAATCTACCTTAACCCTACTCCTACTCCTAAACTAAGTGTAGTGGAAGAAGAAGGGAGAAAAACTAGAAGAAAAGTCGGCTCTCCCCTCAAAAGTGGACAAAAACCCTTAAATACACCAAAAAAACCTAATAGGCTCGGGCAAAACCCAAGCCAACACGACCGTGTTAAATGTCACACACGGTTGTGTTAACTCAGCTCAAAAATGGCCCCTTTTCACTTCAAAAAATCAAGCTTGACACAGTCATGTAAAAACATATACGGTCGTGTGACTACAGTCTTTAGAATATCCTTTTTGTGCGTTTCAGCCTCTTCATTGACACGATCGCATAGAAACCCTACAGGGTCGTGTGCACAAATTCTGCACTGCATCATCGTCTTCCAGAAAACATATAAAATCGCTCCGAGCTTAGAAAAATGCAAATGAATATGCGTTGGAATCGTCACGGGACGCTCTTTGATTAAAAATTAAAGCTATTGAAAATAACCATGAAGTCATGAGCAGATCTTCAGTCTTTGCAACGTTGTGCATTTCTTATGGGTATCTTCTCCACACGGTCGTATGGAGTGTCATACACAACAGTGTGGTTCCTCCTTTCTTTGGCTTGGGCTGGGCTGATCTCATGCACACGACTGTGTGGTGTTGCACATGGTCGTGTAGGTCCATTTCTCTTCAAGTCTTCTTTATTTTCATTTCATTGCTTTGCCTCTCTTTTTCCCTTCATCCATTGGCTCTAATTCGCTCTAATTAGCTCGATATTGACCTGAAAGGCACATAAACACCCAAAGAGTGAAAGTGAACAAAAAATAGAATGAAACGATATATGAAGTGTGGCTTTATATAATGTAATGCGTGAATAGCAATCACTAAACATATTAAAATATTCACTCATCACGTCCCGCTTGATCTCCTTGGGTCATCCATTACTCATCAAGGGAACGTCGCCTCTGTTACCATCACCTCCATAGTCCTCATCGTCCCAAATTGCATCTCTACATCCTCCTCATAGGCCGGGTTGTCGTCATAGTCATCTCGAAACTCCTTGTATGCTAGAAGTAGTTGTCGTCCATCTGTAGTCATCCATGAGCCATGGGAACTTCCAAATCTATGTCAGGCCTCAGAAGAGGCTCCCAGTAGTCGCCGGTGCCTCGCCAGATTGCCAGGGAGTTGCAAGGCCCTTGATGACCCGGTCGAGGCCCGGTGGGCCCTTGTAGGGCCTCGAGGCCCCCCCACGGTCCTATAGGGGCTCAGCGAGCCCTTGGCAGGCCGTTGAGGCCCCTTGCGGCTCTGTCGGGGCTTGATAGAACCCTGCAGGGGCAGCAAGGTGCTGTGAGGTCCCCCCACAGCCATGCAGGGCCTCGGCAGAGCGCAAGGATGCTAGGGGGCTGCGAGACCCCCATAGCCCTGCAAGGGCTCGGTGAGCCTCTGGTGGGCCACCAGGTGCTGCGCGGCCCCTCGCGGCCATGCCTGGGTTCGCCGGCCCTAGTCAGGGCTCCCCATGTGTTGGCGACCCTATAGGGTTGGTAGATGAGCCCATCGCCTTTCTCGTATAAGCATAAAATTAAGAATAAGTATAAGCATAAAATTAAAAACAAATTAATTTGAAAGTTTACCATCTTTGCCGCATTTGCCATCGGCATCACCATCTCTATCACGATCCATAGCCCTAGCTATCACATTCAGTTAAGCTTTTTAGAGCCAGTTCTCAACGAAGATATACAGTATCTTCTTTTTCCTTTTGAAGGTGCTCTTAATCGGTGCATCAGATATGTGCTCAGGTCACTGGGTATTTGATTTGTTACCTTTGTCTTCACTCTTTGACAATCATAGGGAAAGAGAAACTATCCTGTCAAGTTCTTCACGAATGAGATTAAGGACATCTGTTTCCATCCTTTGTTATTGCTCGGTAACTCTTTTAAGAGTGATCGGCTGCGAGCAAAACTGCATCACCTAGTGTACATGTAATGATGTATTGTGAACATCTTACAAAATACAATGTGCGATAGCTCAATCTTCTCTACTCGACGTAGCACGATAAAGGCCATTATTCATCCAAACACATTGAGGCATGCTGGATCAAAGGAATGTCACACCAATTAAACATCAGTGCTGCGAAGTCAAGGAGCAAGGAGAAAAAATCGTAGCTCATTGTTCAGAAATGGGTGTTCAATAGGAAGACCGATCATTACCATAAACTCCTCTAAGTCAGTGGGAGGGATTTATGAACTCGGTGTCTAATTTAATTTTGTGAGTATGATCTCATTAGGAGGTAGCGACGGTGGTTACGATTGTAAACAAATCTCGCAAGAGGGTAGCATAGGAAGACATGGTGGAAATCAACAAATCTCGCAAGAGGGTAGCATAGGAAGACAGCAGAGTAAAAAAGAGTTGAGATGGGAACTTACTCAATGAAGGAAGCTAGAAGAATGCTTTGAAAACCAACCGATCTGATTCTAAGAAGCAAGGAGATGGAGACGATCCGCAGGCAACGAAACCAGAAGCCAAGAGGAAGCTGCCCCGGGACCTGATATCTGAGAATGGCGGCTCAGAGAGACGGCCATGCCTCGCTGGAGTCGCGGTAGCATGATCCAGGTCCATGCTCACAGTTTTCTTACTTTTTTCCATGTCATTGCCAAAAATATAACATTTTGTGGTGTATTCATGAAGTACATCACTCTTCTCATACCTTGTTGAACTTTATCTATTTTTTTTTTCGCTCATCTATCATATAGTTTATGAAAGTGTATCATATAGCTTATGAAAACTACACTGTTCACGATGGTTAGCTATAATTTTCAAAGCATAGGCTAATTTTTTAAAGACAGTCATGGGATACATGGGGGAATAATTAAGGAATATGCATTGCTTTTGCTTAATCACATTGAGTCCCAAGTGTGGGGTTGCTTGATATTCGATGGGATGCGTGCACGTTACAAAGCTTCGTTAGTTAAGATGCCCCTTTTTGTTGGATGGACATGGGACGGTGCCTTCATGCTGATTGCTTGGGTTGAGTAGAGTTAGGGTTTTTTTTTCCTAGTTAAAGGGGTGGGTCCATGTGGGCCGTTGATCCTAATCCAACTATAATTGAGAATTACTTGGAGAAGGATCTTGGCCAGTGGGTCCATGTATGCCTTTAAGACAATTCTTGTAATTGATACATCTTGTTCAAAATAATAAACGAGAATTGTTATGCGAACATACCAGATTGCTTAGTTCACATACCACTTAACTTTTTTACTCGGTGCACGTACTTTTATTTTTTTGAAAGCCCAGTTTTTTTCCCACATGTCGGATTTCCCAAAATGATCTTAAATAATTTTGCTGAGCAGTTTGCATCCCTCACTTCACATAACACTTTATTTTTGTTGAATACACATACCTTAATTATACACTAATTATCTTTAAAACTAGAACTAATTGCTCATTACACAGACCTAAATGCTTATTGTACTCACTGGAGAGGGGAGGAGGGGGAGGGGCTAGGGAGGATGGTAGGGGGGAGTGGGGCTGGTGAGGGGTAGGGCAGGGGGACAGGGGACGAAGGGTAGGGGGCTAGGGCGTGGGTGGGGGGGGAGGGGCACTGGGGGGGGGTTGGGGGGGAATGTGGTGGGCAGGGGATGTAGAGGGGGGGATTGGGGGTTAGGGAGTACTCGGGAAGGTGGGGATGTTTTTTTTTTATTTTGGGGGGGTGGGGGTGGGGTGGGTTCAGGGGAGGGGGTTGTAGAGTTGGGATGTGGGCTATGGAGTGACCGGGGAGGTGGGGAGGGGTCTGGAGAGCAGGTGAGGAGGCGGCCGACGAGGGGCTGTGTAACGACCTAGTTTCCAGGGGTCACCACAAATTACAAGTAGCCTCAAAACTTCGTGCACGACTCAAAATAAGGAAATCTAGTTCTAGAATTCAGAAGCATCCTATTATACATGAAAAATGTTCAACTGAATTAGAAAGTAGACTATATCCAACTCGAAACAAACAGTTTATATACAAACAAAAGGATGGAAAGAAAATTACGAAATGGTAACAAGCTAACATGTTAAGAAGCTGAGATATGGGTAAAGGAAATATTGAACGTGTTATGAGCATTTAAAAGACATATAAGTTAGCTACCGAACCTATATATAAAAAAAGATGGTTGTTGTTCAAGATGGAGGCGATCTGCGATCGTCGGATGCATGTACTCTTCCGTCCAAAGGCACGGTCTCATGATGGGTTTTCGACAAGGGAAAAACATCTCATCCTCTCGGTGAAGGGTCTGGAGGCCCGGGGTGGTCTACGGTTGTGCGTGGGCGAAATAAGGTCAACAGGTTTTCGGCAAGGTCAGCGAGTGATGGCTCTGATCATCAACGTCGCATCTTTCAACAACATCGAGTTAAAAAAGGTGGATGGAGGCCGCCAACCAGTGAGCTCTCTTCTCGACTGGATTCAGGCCATGCGCGTGCCCCACCGAAGCTTTCAACAACATCCAACGCCCGCCATGTGTTTGATAATATTCCCGTGCGTCATCAGGCTGTTATTAGTATAAATCCGAATGCCGGAAAGAGGTCCTGGGTTGACATATGTGCTAATAGGCGTAACTATGATGATCCCCTGGTAATGACCCACATCCCCCAGGCGATTGGTCCTTATGGTATTCCTAGGGCATTTGTAGCAAATGCACTTGTGGCTTGTGGGGCTGCAAGTTG
Organism: Scilla litardierei; assembly: GCA_030789695.1. NCBI lineage: Eukaryota > Viridiplantae > Streptophyta > Magnoliopsida > Asparagales > Asparagaceae > Scilla > Scilla litardierei. The sequence continues at coordinate 176,763,864 of CM061138.1, forward strand.
GAGCAACACGCTTGTTGGGTATGTTCTGGGGGATGTGTCCTATTTTGGTCAAATTAAAGCTTGGTCTGAACGACTTTGGAAGCTGAAGGGTGGATTGAAAATCTTTAGTAAAGAAATGGCTTCTTCTATTTTCGCTTTGAAAATGCTGCTGATTGTGAGAGTATTCTCCAGGGGGGCCTTGGTTGTTTGACGGCCGGTTGGTTATCCTACAACGTTGGAGCCCAACTGTGAAACATGAAATGGATTTCCTGACTGCAGTGCCAGTTTGGATTCAACTACATCAAATGCCGCTTTACATGTGGACTATGGACATTCTTAACGTCATCGCCAGTGTGGTTGGTATTCCGATATGTCTTGACAGAGCAACAACTAATCGTGACAGAATTCAGTATGCTCGCTGCCTTGTGGAAGTTGATGCAAAAAACCCACTGCCGAGGTTTGTTTTGGTGGAGATCGAGGATGGATCGCAGATCTCGGTTGAGGTCAAGTACGAGGGCGAACCACCTAGGTGTTGCGTTTGCTCCTGTTTCGGGCATTCTAAGGCACAATGCCCGTCTAACAAAGTGGCTCTCGAGGCCCACACAAGAAATTCTGAGAAGGCTCAGAATGACCCTATTGTTGACGACCACGCTGATCCCCCCGGCATCATGACTTCATCCCCTACTAAATCTAAGACAGACCACGAAGGGGACAATAAGGTTACCTTGTTGCGCTGACCAGCATCTCCCTTTGGTAATAAGCTACTACATGCTAATATCATTGTTGAAAGAGGTGAATCCTCAAATACTGGTTTGTCAACAACAAAATAACCAGGTGCAGGTATTTTGAATCAGGCCTCAACTATTTCAGAGATGGCTGGCAGGACAATGGATGAACAGAAGTCTTTGGTATCAGAGCATACTGAACCTTTGGTCAATTCGGCAACCTACTGGCGTAAATTATGCATGTTGGCCAGGTTGGTAGCATTCCTGTAAAGTGGGGTCACTAAGGAGAATAATTCGTATTGCAATGACCTGCCTATTGTTGAAGAAGGGGAGATTGAATCCGATCTGGAGTTAGAGGAGGCCAATGAGAATGTCCATGCACGCAGCTCTCTAATGAAGGACCATACTGATTTCGACAGTACCCTTATCACTGATAACCCAACCTGGGTTGCAAAGCATATTGAATTGAAGGCTATTTCTAATGCAGGTAAAGGAAAAGCATCTCACAATCAGCAGTCCATCTCTTCAGCCTCTAGACGAAGCTCCCAACTAGTAGGGGGCAAAGGCGCCACACCTACATCCAGTTAAATGTTAGTTCTTCTCTGGAATACTAGGGGCCTCAACTCTTCGGTTAGGAGGGGTGACCTCAAACATAAGATTCGTAAGTACCGTCCCTCTATTGTTTGTTTACTTGAAACTAAGGTTGAACTGCATAATGCATCGAGAATTGCGAAATGTTGCCCTTGTTCATGGGACAGTGTGGACAATAGGCTTCATCATTCTGGCGGCCGTATAGTTGTTTTTTTCGATCCCAAAATTTGGGATTGCTCCATTCACGCCCTGTCTCCACAGAATATTTCGGCCATCTTCACCAACTCTGCGGGACTCATTTTTGCCTTCACATCAGTGTATGCTTTCAACCAAGTGGCCTTGAGAAGAGACCTATGGGATTACTTACACAAGGATACCTATGGGATTACTTACACAAGGATGCTACTGTATTTAGTTCTATGCCTTGGCTCATTGGAGGGTATTTCAATTGTGTTCGTTACTCCAATGAGAAGGTTGGAGGTCGCCCTATCGATCCTATTGCCACCAATGATTTCAATGCTTGCATAAGCAACTGCTGTCTTATGGATCTAAAGAGCATCGAGCGACGCAAAAGTTGGCATAATAAGCGTTCAGGAGCTGGACGTATTGCTGCTACTCTTGATAGATTCTTGTGCAATGCTTCTTGGATTTGTCTTCTTCAGCACTCTTTTATGGAATATTTAAATGCTGTGACTAGTGATCACTGTCCCATGCAAGTCATTCTCCAACCCAATGTAAGTTCCCATCCGAAACCATTCAAATTCTATAAGTTGTGGGTTTTGCATTCAGGGTTTTCTGATTTTTTGCAAAAGAAGTGGGAGTTGTATTCCCAAATTACTACCCTATGTTTAAACTTGTTACCAAGCTAAAAGTTCTTAAGCAAGAACTTAAGCGTTAGACTGCTGGCCGCCGTAATAGTGTTGAGACATGCCGAATTGCTTTAGATCAGATTCAAAGCAACCCTTTATTGACGCACAATATCAATCTGCAGAAACAGGTGCAACAAGCCTCTTTCTTGCTTGCTCAGGCCCTAGCTTTGGAGGAGGCCGACATGAGGCAGAAAAGCCGACAAGATTGGCTCAGGTTGGGAGACAGGAACACCAACTTTTTCTATAGTTCTATGAAGTCTAGGCTTTGTTATAATAAACTTAACCACCTTATAGCCGCTGATGGAAAGCCTAGTTCTAACCCAGATATCCTTAAAGAGGATGCCCCATTATTTTATGAGAAATTATATAATCAAGAGGATTATTGGAATGTCTTTCCTAAGCTTACCCCTAAAAGAAAGCTTACTCCTTATGGTTCTGTATGGATGGATAGGGATATTTCTGCTGAGGAAATCAGGGAAGCTGTGTTCCAGATTGGCAAAGATAGAGCTCCTGGATCGGATGGCTATAATGCCTATTTTTATCAGACTAATTGGGCCATCATAGTAGAAGATGTCATGATGCTATTTAATCATTTTTTCAATCAGGGTCCATGTTGCGCCAGATCAACCACACTTTTCTTACCTTAATCCCCAAGAATTCTAATGCTTCAAATTTGGGGGATTATAGGCCAATAGCATGTTGTAATGTTATTTATAAAATCATTATAAAATAAATCCACGATATTTCATAGAAAATGAAGCATATGAGACATAAATATAGAAGTGAACATGGTTCATATGGAAATTTCGAAGTGTGTTTCACGATAAAGCAAAGTGCGTGCACTATGCACTCCCCCAAGCTTAAACACCACATTGTCCTCAATGTGTGTTGGATATTGGACTCCCCGGATTTGGTTTTGGATGATGAACAAACATAAATAAAATATGAACTAACACTTTGTGAGCGCAGTTATGGAGATCGTCGTCAAATTCATATGAATTTCAATAACGACGTCTCGAGACTTCTCAAAGCACGTGATCGTATGCCTAAAGCTTCGTTGAAGCTTATGGACCTTTTTAGAAGTCATAAAGATTCGATTGAAGCTATTGAAGACGGTATCGTCAAGTTTATTTTATAGTCTTTAAGCTTCTTTCGTAGAATGTTAAGCCTTGAGTAGGTCTTACGTTTTAATTCTTCATAACGCTCATATCTTAGCTCTAGGATCTTAGTAGAAGTCCATACAATTCTTCCCGAAGCTTCGCGCTTCGATTCGGGACTTCTTGTGCATGTTAGTTGGTTCAAGAAGAAGAACTGACCGACTAGATGGTGATCTAGTCGGTCAGCCAAGCTTCTTGGACCGACTAGTTTCTGTCAGTTAATTCTTAGCTCTTTACTGTTTACAGTTAGTCGGTCTAAGTTGACTCACCGACCGACTAGTTTGTGAACTAGTCGGTCAGTGATGCTTCTGTGACCGACTAGTTGAGCTTTCCCTGAACATGCCCATTTTCACTTGAGCTACTGTTTATCATTAGTCGGTCTGTGCTCATTGATCGACCGACTAGTTGATGAACTAGTCGGTCAACTTTCCTTCTTGGACCGACTAGTTTGGTTTACTGTACATGCCAAATTTTTCACCATACTTACTGTTTATCGTTAGTCGGTCTATGTTCATTTGGTGACCGACTAGTTGGTGAATTAGTCGGTCAACATTTGTTCTTGGACCGACTAAGTCTAATTCTTCTCAGACTTCAGTTTTATCTGTTAGTCGGTCCACGCTGAGTAACCGACCGACTAGTTGTGAAACTAGTCGGTCAGCTACTCTTCTTAGACCGACTAGTTCCTTAGTCTGTACTTTGATCTTTTCTCAGTTTACTCATTAGTCGGTTTACGTTCAGTGACCGACCGACTAGTTGATAAACTAGTCGGTCGGTGATTGTTCTTTGACCGACTAGTTGGGATCAGAAAAGAGCCGTTGGAGCCCTAATTGAAACGTTTTTCTCTCTCTCTCTCTTCATTCCTATAAATACTTGTTGGGCTGCATTCATTGCTGCCAAGGCTGATATTAATGCAAGTTTAGAGATTCAAGAGAAATCAATCCAAGCTCATTCAAAGCTCATTCCCTCCATTCATTAATCTCTCCTAACTCTTACTTCCAAAGAGAGATTCATTGAGTGTGAAGCCTTCCAAGCCAAGTGCTTGATTCTAGGTCACCAACATCCCCAAAGCTCTCCATCGCTGTTCTACATCTTGGAGCTAGGGTTTGGTGCCACTTCTTCCTCAAAATCATCCTTGCCCTAATTCGTAAGCGATACTCAAGGCATAGGTATTTTGTTCGGTAAGAAGTTTCTTTATTTCATTTCATATTTGATTTGTTAGATTCACTCTCGGTTGTGAGAGTGTGGTTGTGATCCTGGGTTGTGGGAGTCACAAATTACATTTTGTATGATTTGACTTGTGGAGGTTTTTCATAAGTATTTCATAGTGGAAATCTTGAGTTAGGGTTTCTAACTCAAGTATCCGGAGGGGATCCGGGTGGTTGGGACGTAGGATCACCGGGAACAAGTCGGGGAGACTTGGGTGGATCCGAACCCAGTAACATCTCTTGTTAGCGTTGTTAATTTTGTGTTGTCATTTCAATTTAAGCTTCCGCAAATTGAATTGGTAGTTGTTTGCATTTAATTTGGAATTATACTCCTTATTATTTTAAAGTACTATTCACCCCCCCTCTAGTACTTGTGCAGTAGCTGGTAGGGCATTACATTTGGTATCAGAGCCAGATACACAGCTATGTCTGCCAACGACAACAAGACCGTGCGTCCACCTTCCAACTATGACACCTTCAGGAACCGTGAAGGAGCATCTTCGGTGATGGAGGGACATTCGTCTACGAGGCCTCCATTTTTCAACGGTACCAACTACGGGTACTGGAAATGTAGGATGGAAACCTTCCTCCGAAGTGCATCTTTATGGAGGACTACAATGAAGGAGTACATCGAGCCCGAAGAAGAAGACTTCGAGAAATGGACAACCGCGGAGGTCGCCGCGGAGGTAAGCAATGCCAAGGCAATGAACGCCTTGCAATGCGCATTGGAGCCCGAGGACTTCAATAAGATATGCACATGTATGAGTGCATATCAAATTTGGAACTCCCTCCTCATACTTCATGAAGGGACGAGTCGGGTAAGAGACTCTAAACTCGTAGTTGTGAACAAAGACTACGAAATGTTTCATATGCAACAGGGCGAGAAGATGAAGGAGTATTACGCTCGCTTCGTCGACATCATAAACGAGTTAGAGGCTCTTGGCAAATCCTACACCCAAAAGGAGAAGTGTTCGAAGCTTATCGAAGGACTTCCTTCTTCTTGGGAAAAGCGTACCTTCGCCATCGAGGAAGGTAATGACATGAACAAGTACACCGTAGTTCAACTAATGGGTACTTTAATGTCATACGAGGTACGCAAGGATAGCAAGCTCAAATTGCAGGAAAAGATGAAGTCCTACCTAAAGCAAGACGAGCCAAAGAAGAAGGCCATTGCTTTCAAGGCCGCTCCATCCACATCCACATCAACCGATGATGAAGACTCGGAAAACGAGTTGGACTTGGAGTCCATGGCACTCATGGCCAAGAAGTTCAACCGTTTCTTCCGAAAAGGTAACTTCAAGAACAAAGCTAAATTTGGTTCTACTAACGCCTCTTCCTCTCCTTTATGTTTCAAGTGCAATAAGCCGGGACACATGAAAGCGGAGTGTCCCCTCAATAAGCACAAGGAGAAGTGGAAGGCGCCAAAGTATGACAAGTCCAAGAAGTACACGAAAGGAAACAAGAAGGGACTTGTCGGAGCTACCTTCACCGACTCCGATGATTCTTCAAGCGGTGAGTCGGACGATGAGCACGTGGAGCAAGCGCACATGTGTTTCATGGCAAGAGAGGAGCACGATCAAGGATCCTCCTCTTCAGATGATAGTGATGAAGAAAGCGATGAGGTAACCATGGATGACCTTAGGAATGCTAACTCTCAATTATGGTCAAAATACACTAAATTAGTAAATAGATATACTAAGGTAAAAGATGACCTAGCTAGCATTCAAACATCGCCTAAGACTATCACCACCAACAACGACACCGTTGTTGAAGAGTTAAGAAATGAGATTGTTAATCTCAAATCTAAACTTGAACATGTTAGCATTGAGGATGCGGAAGAACATAAGATAGCGGATTTAACTTCTCAAAACTCGACTTTGAGTATTGAGAACGAGAATCTTAAATCTCGTGTTTATGTGCTCACATCGCAAATATCCACTTTGGATATTTCTTTGCGTTCTCTCAAAGATAAATATGAGGACACATTGGGCCGAATCAACAAATTCAACAAGGGTAAGGGCCACTTGGATAATATCCTAAAAGACTTACTTCCGGCCAAACACCACATTGGCTTGGGGTATATGATGGGAAATTCATCCAAGTCGGTCACTACTTTTGTAAGGCCAACTTCCGAAGCCTCAACGAGTGGGAGCAAACAATCTATTGGTAGTTCATCTACCAATGGTGCTTCCACCTCGTCCACACCCTCTTTTGGAAAGAAACCCACTTTGGGTGGACCTCCAAAGAAGGGGCATGCCTACATGTACACCAATACCATGCCACGTAGGAACACACATCCTACTCCACCGGCCCACACATATGATGATTTTTATGCAACACATTCTCGGGCACGTGCACACAATGTGAGACACCCTCATGCACGTGTTCCCTCACATGCATATGTTCACCCACAACATCATATGAATAATTCTCATCGTGCACCATTCCATCATGTTCCGTATGCCTATCCACAACATGCATCACATAGAAATCAACGTAGCATGCATGCACCCAATAGGATGAGGGCTCCCAAGATTTTCACAATTTGGAGCCCAAAGGACACAAGCATGGACGAAAAACAAATGTATATGAATGCTTATTTTTCGGATGTTGTGCATAGTAGAAATTATATGGGGAAGTCTAAGTCCAATTGGACTTGGCTTCCAAAGGTCTAATCTTTTGGACCCAATGACCTTGGGTACCATGATATGAAATTCTCTATCTTTAGGTACTCAAGGAAAAGAAAAAGAAAAGGAGCAACAAATTTAAATTAAGCTCCAAGGGAAATTGGATACTCGATAGCGGGTGTTCAAAACACATGACGGGTGACGCTAGTTTGCTCTCCGGAGTGGTTCCCATAGCAAATGGAAACCGCGTCGTATTTGGAGGCAACGAGAGCGGAACCATCATAGGTGTTGGTAAAGTGGGTAACCCTTCTAAACCCCTAATTAGTGATGTTTATCTTGTTAGTGGTTTAAATCATAATCTTATTTCAATAAGCCAACTTTGTGACAAAGGTTACAAAGTTAGCTTTGCGAAAGGATTGTGTCACATTTTAAGAAAAGATAATAATAAATTATTATTTTCCGGAACTCGTCATAAAGACATTTATATTTTGGATCTTCCTAAATCATATGAACAATGCCTCGTTGCCAACACAAGTGAACAACACTTATGGCATCGACGCTTTGGACATGTGAACTTTGGAACACTATATAAGCTTTCAAAATTAAATTCCATTAAAGGTTTTCCGAAGCTTGTTTTTGAAAAGAAAAGTTTTTGTGATTGTTGTCAACGTGGCAAGCTTCCTAAATCTTCATTTAAACCTAAGAAAAGCATTTCTACTAAACGGCCACTAGAGCTATTACATCTAGATTTATTTGGGCCAACTAGAGTTGCTTCATTAGGAAATGCTAGATATGGACTTGTCATCGTAGATGACTATTCGAGATTTACATGGGTATTTTCATTATGTAATAAAAATGAAGCTTTTGAAAACTTCACAATTTTTGTTAAGAAAGTACAAAATCTCTTAGGAACCACCATTGTCACTATTCGTAGTGATCATGGAGGTGAATTTGAGAATGAGTCTTTTGAGACATTTTGTGATGAAGTTGGTATTACTCACACCTTCTCTTTCCCTCGTGCACCTCCTCAAAATGGAGTAGTTGAGAGAAAGAATAGGACGCTAGTGGAGTGTGCTCGCATTATGCTTGATGATAGCCAACTTGGCCATCAATTTTGGGCGGAAGCGGTACACACCGCTTGCTATGTGTTTAATAGAATACTTTTGAGGCCCGGCACTAAACAAACTTGTTATGAATTGTTGTTTGGTAGGTTGCCTCAAGTTAAACATTTTCGTGTTTTTGGTTCGAAATGTTTTATTAAGAACACGTATGGTAGTTTGGACAAATTCGATCCAAGATCCGATGAGGGGATTTTTGTTGGATATTCTTCGCGTAGCAAAGCCTACCGGATATTCAACAAACGAACCTCAACGATCGAGGAGTCGCTTCATGTCTCATTTAATGAAGGATTTGTTCCAACTAGAATTTCAAATGATAATGACTCTATGGATGTTTTATGTGATTCGTTTGATAATTCTAAGTCTAATAATTCTATTGATTCTATTGAGACTAACCCAACTAATGAAGTTGTTGAGAATGTTTCTAGTGATCAAGGTATTCCCAAACGGCTTCATACCGTTCGTGACCATCCTCATGAGCAAGTCATTGGCAATATCTATGATAGTGTCAAGACGAGATCGCAAGTGAACTACTTCGCTCATTGTGCATTTGCCTCCTCGATAGAGCCAAAGAATATTAATGAAGCATGCGAAGATAGCGCTTGGATCTTAGCCATGGAGGAGGAGCTCATTCAATTCGAGAGAAATGAAGTTTGGGAGCTTGTTCCATTGCCATCGAAGAACCACACCGTCATAGGGACAAAGTGGATCTTTAAGAACAAAACCGACGAAAACCAAGTCGTTGTCCGGAACAAAGCTCGGTTAGTTGCTCAAGGCTATCGACAAGAGGAAGGTATTGATTTCGAAGAATCCTTCGCTCCGGTAGCTAGATTAGAATCAATTAGATTATTATTGTCTTTTGCATGCCATAAGGATTTTAAATTATTTCAAATGGATGTTAAAAGTGCATTTTTAAACGGAGATGTTGTTGAGGAAGTTTACGTTTCTCAACCTCCGGGCTTCATAAATGAAAAATTTCCAAATCATGTTTTTAAACTAAAGAAAGCGCTTTATGGCTTAAGACAAGCTCCTCGAGCTTGGTATGATCGCCTAAAGAATTTTCTTTTGGATTTGAATTTTAAAATGGGAGAAGCCGATTCTACACTTTTTGTTAAGCATGCGAATAATGATATAATTTTAGTTCAAATATATGTTGATGATATCATTTTCGGTGCTACTAACTTTGCTCTTTGCGAAGAGTTTTCTAATGTTATGAAGGAACAATTTGAGATGAGCCACATGGGTGAGCTCAAGTATTTCTTAGGTCTCCAAATTCGCCAAATGGACGATGCAATCTTCATCCACCAAACGAAGTATACGGTGGAGTTGCTAAAGCGATTTGGAATGGAGAGTGCTTCCGGGAAAAAGACTCCAATGAGCACGACAACGCATCTTGATAAAGATACGGGCGGTAAGGATGTAGACATTCGTCTATATCGAGGTATGATAGGTAGTTTGCTTTATCTTACCGCAAGTAGGCCCGATATTATGTTCGCAGTATGCGTATGTGCTCGTTATCAATCTCAACCTAAGGAATCTCACTTAGTAGCGGTAAAGCGTATTTTTCGCTATCTAAGTTACACTTTAGATTTTGGATTACTTTATCCGAAATCTAGCACATATGAGTTAATCTCATATATTGATGCCGATTATGCGGGATGCAAATCCGACAGGAAAAGTACTAGTGGCACTTGCCATTTTATAGGAAATTCTCTTGTCTCTTGGTTTTCCAAGAAGCAAAATTCCGTATCACTTTCAACCACCGAGGCGGAATACATTGCCGCCGGTGCCGCGTGTGCTCAAGTTCTTTGGATGAGACACACACTTAAAGACTTTGGTATAAATTGTGATACTTGCCCTATCATGGTTGACAACCAAAGTGCAATATGTCTTTCCAAGAACCCGGTACATCATTCCCGTTCGAAACACATAGATGTCCGACACCATTTTTTAAATGATCATGTTGCTAAAAAGGACATCATTTTAGTGTACGTTGAAACCCAAAAGCAAATTGCCGATATTTTCACGAAACCCCTAAAGGAGGACTCCTTTGTGCGGTTGCGTCGAGAATTGGGGATTATGGGTGAATCCGAGATATAGGATTCATATTTCATTCAATTATCTTGCATGCTTTTATATTTCGCGATATTTCAATCATGCTAGATTTATTGAATTTTTGAGAATTTTATGTGATTTGTTTGAATTTATGATCGAAATCGTATTTCAATGTCGTATTTAAGATTTCGACGTTTAATGGGGTAGTTTAGATGAGTATTGAGAGTTTTGCGATATATCGTCCAAGTGTTTTGAGGAGAGACCTTGATTATCACTTTTTGGACTTTGTTAGTCGGTATCAGTTCAACCACCAACCGACTAGATGTTCATCTAGTCGGTTAGTAGAAGAACTTACACCGACTAACTCAAGCTTATTGAGTTTCCTTTCCATCTTAAACTCTTTAGTCGGTTCATGTTCAGTGACCGACCGACTAGATTGAGATCTAGTCGGTCAGTAAATGAACGCAGACCGACTAAATCTTGTCAGTAAATCTTGGATTCAGCCACTGTTTGCAACTAGTTGGTTCAAGCTCATTGACCGACCGACTAGATCGTGATCTAGTCGGTCAGTGCTTGAACTGTAACCGACTAGTTGTGCCAGGGGCTGTTTGGTCATTTGCGAAATCGACCGACTTAAACTCAGTTTAGTCGATCGATTTTCATTCTAATCGATCGAAATCTCTTCTCTCTCCGCTCAAAACCCCGACCTCCCTCGAGACCCTTCGTCTTCCGGCCACTTTCCGACCATTCCCGCCGTCGCCGTCCGCCGATCTTCGACCTAGGGTATCTCCTCTTCCTCCCTCTCCTATCTAGGGTTCGGTTTCAGCTCTAGAGTTAGGTTGTTCAGTTGATTTCATCTCCTAGGGTTTCGATTAGGGTTTTTCTAATTCCGATTTAGGGTTTCTTCATTTCCGTTTGATTGTGTCGTGTTGTGCCGAGATTATGGCCCGAACACGTATCCCGATCACTCCGTCTAGCCCCTCGCCGATGACCGTAGAACAAAACCCTTCGGATCCCGAGCATCCAACCCCTCCGAAACGCCGTGCCAAGACCACTCTTCCTTCGTCGTCTTCGCCTCCTCTCAAGAAGAAGAGGACGACAACCGCTAAACCTAGAGGTCAACCGAAACACAAACCCAAGCCTAAGCCAAAGGCCAAAATTCTTGCTTCTGCTTCTTCGTTCCATACTCCTACCGATTCCGATACGGAGTATAACCCCGAGACCGAGACTCATAGGGAACCCACTCCTCCTATTCATCCCGAGTCTAGCACCCACCCTCGTACGTCTACCCGTAAGCCTAAGGGAAAGGGTCCGATGCCGGTGGGCGGTGTCGATATTTCCTTATGTCGCGATGACCCTTTGTGTCTCGCGGCGTATAACCGTATCGAACATTGCCCGCTGCTTCTGGAGCATTTCGTCCAGTTTAGCGACTTTATAGGGTTAGCTGATCTTCTGTCGTCGTCGGGTCTTCTCGATTACCTTCGATATGACCCGAAGGCGAATCCTCACCCCTACCCTAGATTAGTGAAGCTTTTCTATGCGAATAGGATCCGGGGCCAGTACGATCAGACCCACTCTGTTGAGACGACCGTTTTGGGGACTCCTATAGTCCTCACTGCGGAAATCTTAGGAGAGATTTTGGGTATCTCTTCGTCTGGCCTTCTTCCTTCTGATATCTCGGTAGATGATATTTCTTCTCTTGATCAGACCATCCTTTCAGAGATTTTCCATCAGATCCCTCCTGCCATGATTGGCGTGCCCTCTAAATCATTCAAGCCAAATGCGTGGGTCCTAAATCTGATTCTGAAGTCGTGCTTGCTTCCCAAGTACGGCTCCTCATCTTTACCATCCCAGCCATTTTTGAAGCTTATCTATGCGATCTTCATGGGGAGCTCGATTAATTGGGCTCGAATTATACTCGATAAGATTGACTCTTTCGAGTGTATTCGAAAGTCCAATAAATCGGCTCATATCCCATTTCCATGCATGTTGACCCTCGTGTTTCGTCATTTTCGTGTCACGTTGCCTCGTGACGATGAGCGTCCCCTTGGTCCTCCCCTGAATGCGACGGCCGTCGAGAAATCTCTTGCGGCGCTTCGTCACGTTCAGAGGACGACACCTTCAGCGTCTGTCCCTGCCTCTGCCAGTGCCTCTGCTACTCCCGTTGCCACCCTGGATGAAGTCCTACGGATACTTCGTCGTCACGAGTCCCGCTTGGCTCGTACCGAGGAGGTAGTCTGCCGTATGGCTCGTCAGATGGGTGTTGAGCTTCCTCCTTCCGTGTCTGAGGATGAGGAGTTTGATGAGATGGCTGAGGAGGACATTGAGGAGCTTTGTCGTGCTTCGACTCGTGCCCCCGAGGGCACTTCTGCTGGTACTGCTGCTGCTGGTGATACCTCTTCCGGTGCTGCTGTTGCTGCTTCTTCTGCTGGTGTCCCCGAGAGCACACATGTTGCCACCACTCCTGTGGTGGATACTCCGACTGGTGCTCCCGAGGCCACTACGGTTGCTGCTTCAGAGGTTGCCACTTCAGTCGTCTCTCCTGCTGATCTTCCGGACGTTCTTGCTGATCCAGTCACCTCCTCTGCTCCTGCTGAGCCTGCAGTTGCTTCTGATCCTCCCGCTGCCTCTTGACTTTCTTCGAGGCCTCTCCTGATACTCATTGGATGATATATCTAGTTGTGAGAGATGTTGGGTAGGATAGTGTGGGTGGCTATGTATTTTGGATTTTTTTTTGATGATGTATTTTGATATTTTGTGATGTATGATGTATTTTTGTGCCCCGATCTGTTGATCGTAGGTTTGTATATCGGTGATGTACTCTGCTTCATGCATTATATATATATATATATCTCAGTTGACATTTCATTATTTTGTGCAATGTATAATTTTAATGTCTCTTATGTTTGATTTCGTCGCTCGACGATATTCACTTGGTTTAATAGAAATTTCTTCTATGAAAATATAGAATTGTTTTCCATGCACTATATTAACCAAGAATGTTGATATTGGAGAGTATATTCCATAACTCAATCCGTTAAATTGCTTTGAGTTTTGATGATTTTGTTTTACGATTTTTCGACCTTGGTATCATTGACACGCCTTGATTCTATTCGTATTTTTCTCTTTGGTGTCACTTGAACCTTCGTCATATTCTACGACTCCCATGCTTTTTAATTTGAGGCCATTGTTGTTGTCGTTGTTATCCTCCCGCTCTTTTTGTTTATGCCAAAGGGGGAGAGATATAATAATAACGATGCGCCAAATGAAAATTAAGAGCATTTGTCCAAGAATCTAACTTGATGTGTTAGATTCAGGGGGAGTTAAGATATATAAATGGATTTTCATATCCGATATTTCAATAACCTTCATTTGGTATTTCAATAATTCAATAATCGATTCTCATTTAATATACTTCACTCGTCTGCTTGATGCGTTTCACTTTAGTTTAAATTGGAATTAACGTGTCATCAATGCAGGGGGAGTAAGTAAATTTCATTTGAATTATTATTTTTGATTATTATTTATGTTAGTTTGTCATCACCAAAAAGGGGGAGAATGTTGGATATTGGACTCCCCGGATTTGGTTTTGGATGATGAACAAACATAAATAAAATATGAACTAACACTTTGTGAGCGCAGTTATGGAGATCGTCGCCAAATTCATATGAATTTCAATAACGACGTCTCGAGACTTCTCAAAGCACGTGATCGTATGCCTAAAGCTTCGTTGAAGCTTATGGACCTTTTTAGAAGTCATAAAGATTCGATCGAAGCTATTGAAGACGGTATCGTCAAGTTTATTTTATAGTCTTTAAGCTTCTTTCGTAGAATGTTAAGCCTTGAGTAGGTCTTACGTTTTAATTCTTCATAACGCTCATATCTTAGCTCTAGGATCTTAGTAGAAGTCCATACAATTCTTCCCGAAGCTTCGCGCTTCGATTCGGGACTTCTTGTGCATGTTAGTTGGTTCAAGAAGAAGAACTGACCGACTAGATGGTGATCTAGTCGGTCAGCCAAGCTTCTTGGACCGACTAGTTTCTGTCAGTTAATTCTTAGCTCTTTACTGTTTACAGTTAGTCGGTCTAAGTTGACTCACCGACCGACTAGTTTGTGAACTAGTCGGTCAGTGATGCTTCTGTGACCGACTAGTTGAGCTTTCCCTGAACATGCCCATTTTCACTTGAGCTACTGTTTATCATTAGTCGGTCTGTGCTCATTGATCGACCGACTAGTTGATGAACTAGTCGGTCAACTTTCCTTCTTGGACCGACTAGTTTGGTTTACTGTACATGCCAAATTTTTCACCATACTTACTGTTTATCGTTAGTCGGTCTATGTTCATTTGGTGACCGACTAGTTGGTGAATTAGTCGGTCAACATTTGTTCTTGGACCGACTAAGTCTAATTCTTCTCAGACTTCAGTTTTATCTGTTAGTCGGTCCACGCTGAGTAACCGACCGACTAGTTGTGAAACTAGTCGGTCAGCTACTCTTCTTAGACCGACTAGTTCCTTAGTCTGTACTTTGATCTTTTCTCAGTTTACTCATTAGTCGGATTACGTTCAGTGACCGACCGACTAGTTGATAAACTAGTCGGTCGGTGATTGTTCTTTGACCAACTAGTTGGGATCAGAAAAGAGCCGTTGGAGCCCTAATTGAAACGTTTTTCTCTCTCTCTCTCTTCATTCCTATAAATACTTGTTGGGCTGCATTCATTGCTGCCAAGGCTGATATTAATGCAAGTTTAGAGATTCAAGAGAAATCAATCCAAGCTCATTCAAAGCTCATTCCCTCCATTCATTAATCTCTCCTAACTCTTACTTCCAAAGAGAGATTCATTGAGTGTGAAGCCTTCCAAGCCAAGTGCTTGATTCTAGGTCACCAACATCCCCAAAGCTCTCCATCGCTGTTCTACATCTTGGAGCTAGGGTTTGGTGCCACTTCTTCCTCAAAATCATCCTTGCCCTAATTCGTAAGCGATACTCAAGGCATAGGTATTTTGTTCGGTAAGAAGTTTCTTTATTTCATTTCATATTTGATTTGTTAGATTCACTCTCGGTTGTGAGAGTGTGGTTGTGATCCCGGGTTGTGGGAGTCACAAATTACATTTTGTATGATTTGACTTGTGGAGGTTTTTCACAAGTATTTCATAGTGGAAATCTTGAGTTAGGGTTTCTAACTCAAGTATCCGGAGGGGATCCGGGTGGTTGGGACGTAGGATCACCGGGAACAAGTCGGGGAGACTTGGGTGGATCCGAACCCAGTAACATCTCTTGTTAGCGTTGTTAATTTTGTGTTGTCATTTCAATTTAAGCTTCCGCAAATTGAATTGGTAGTTGTTTGCATTTAATTTGGAATTATACTCCTTATTATTTTAAAGTACTATTCACCCCCCCCCCCCCCCCCCCCCCCCCTCTAGTACTTGTGCAGTAGCTGGTAGGGCATTACAATGTGTGTATGATATAAATAGAGGACAACGACAAGATGGGGGGCACTCAACAAAATAGTCTCTCTCCCCCAAGCTTAAACATTGGGGAGAGAGGCAAAATAAGTGCCAAATACAAGGGTGGGCATGCATGATAAATAGTGGGTTGTGTGTAAAAGATAATTGAGCCATCATATAGGGTGAATTTATTAAACTAAGAAAGCATTTAAAATCCTATACGGTCCTCTCGCCGCCGAGAGGATTCGTGATTATTTAAAGCATAAAATTCTACTTTATATCTACACTACTAGATTGGTACCACCTGTAGCAAAGGCGGGTCCAATATCTTTGCCGGTACAGGCAACTGCTCTATTTGCACTTTCTGTGGCTCCGCCAGGTGCATGTGTCCACAGACTCCATCAGACTCCAGCAATGCGGCTCCCAACATCTCCCCAAGGACTCCACCTGTACCCTGCAAGAGATAAGCCGCATCAATCTGACGTGGAAAATTCTTCCCCAAAATAAATGTATTCCAAAGAGGGTCATCAACATAAGTATTTAAAATTAAAGATGGTTGACAACACTTTCCTGGAAATAAATCTCTACTCTCGTGCACAATGTCGACCAACTCCTCGTTGTTCGCCTCAGGTTGTTCAGGTAGCTTTGGCATATAAGCGTGGGTCTCATCAGGCAACTCCTCATCATCGTCAGACTTATCCCATCGCACCTCCTGATCATATTCAATAGCATCCATGTGTGCTAACTCCTCTCTCTCCTCCTCGTATATGTCCCATCGTACCTCTTGATCATATGTATGTGTATCCTGCAAAAGACGCAATGAGTCATCAAAATCTGAATCATAAAAAAAATCATACACTGGAGGGGAATCAGATGTAAGAAACGAGGGGGGTAAAGGGATCTCCCTGAGTGGGAGAAGTAAGCTCTAGTGGGTGATCCTCTGAGGGATGCTCAGCCTCCGTAGAAGGTGGGGGGTGGTGCAATCTTCTCTGTGGCCTCCTCCTGAACATTAACCTCCGGCTCTGCATTGATACTCCTCGAGTCTCTCGTCTCAGTTATCTCATCAGAAGTAACTGCAATCGTACCAGGTGTCACTGTCTCGTCGGAGGTGACAACGTCCATATTCTCACAACGCATTGCCTCAGCCTCCTCCTCGGGCTCCTCAGGTATAGAAGGCAATGTAAACTTAATCTTCTCCTTTTTATGCCTTCTTCTTCCTTTTCTTCCTGGAACACGAGGCACCCTATAGTGTGGGTTGGCCTTCTTAATAATAGGTGCAGGTGGCTCTATGGGCTCCTGTATCTCGGCCACTGTATGAAAGTGGGTCTTGTGCCACTCAACTAGAGCGTAGACTCCATCAATTATGCCTGTGGAAGAGATACGATGAGTAATAAAGTTTTGAAATCTGAGCTCAAAAGGGTCACCTGCCGTTATTGTTAATGGACCAGTAAAAAAATAACATAATTTATTGCTATGATGTTTTTCACGGTAGAAACTATGCTTTTATTTGTCATAATCGCTATGTGTGAGTAGTTTTTCCTAGGGTTGATGGGTTAGCCCTAAGACTCTAGGAAAGAGATGTAGACCTGGATCTCTAGGTTGTATTGGGAATAAAGGGGAGTATTTCGGTCGATCCATCCGAACTCCTAGGAGAACTCGTACTGAGATCATGCCCACGGTCGATGGAATTGATGAGCTTAAGGAGTATCTTTGGTATTTAAATAGGGAATTAGTGGATCCAACCAAGGCTCGTGACCATGCCCGGCTCTTGCCTTGAGGGGATCCACCGACAAACTATATCGCTACATTGACGGCTACCGCCATTGCGTCAATGAGAGCCATCGAAATACCTCAAAACTCTAACCCACGAGAGTGGTTTGAGTTGAGAGATCAACCCCTTGAATCCAATGTAATGAACAGATCCCATTCTAACATCAACCTCCGACAGTCTTAGCAGTGATCTCTAAGGATCTAGCTTCTTTTATTATCAAACCAACAACACCATCATAACCAATCTTCCCAAACCGACTGCTATCTCACTTTGAGATCTAAAAATAATCTGAGACCCCAATACAATGTCACTGTCCCTGTGGGATTCGACTATCTTATATACTATAATTTGACACCGTCCGCTTGCGGATAGAGCCCAGAGTTAGCACCTAGGAACTATATGGCGTCTGGTGATTGTGACATCGCTAGGTGGATTTTAGGTGTGAGTTCGGGGTGCGTCAGGCTATCGCCTTTCTCAACGCTTTGAAGAAAGGCAACGACCTCTCGGCTGACTTAGACAAGAATCGGCCCAAAGCAGCTATTCTTCCGTTCAGCCTTTGGAGCTCTCGGATGGTCGAAGGCTCCTTCATCGTAATGATCGCAACGATCTTGTCGGGGTTGGCCTCGATCCGTCGGTTCGTTAACATGAAACCAAGGAACTTCCCCGACCGAACCCCAAAGGTACATTTGGCATGGTTTAGTAGAAATTTGTATCGTCGGATCTATGCAAATATCTCTCGGAGATTTGCGATGTGATTCGTTGGCTTCTTCGACTTAGCCAACATGTCGTCGACGTAGACTTCTAGGTTCCGTTCGATTTGGGTCTCAATGACCTCGTTCATCATGCGTTGGTATGTGGCCTCTGCATTCTTCAAACCAAATGGCATTTTGGTGTAACAGAAAATACCTCGATCAGTGATGAAAGAAGTCTTCTCTTCGTCCTCCGGTGCCATCTGGATCTGGTTATATCCCGAGAATGCGTCTATGAAGCTGAGGAGTTCGTAGCCCGAAGCACTATCGACCAGATGGTCGATTCGTGGCAGGTGGTAACTATCTTTTGGGCACGCTTTATTGAGATCGGTGAAGTCGACGCACATCCGCCATTTGCCATTCGCCTTCTTCACATCACGACGTTCGAGAGCCAGTCTGGATATCTGACTTCTCGAATGAAGCATGCTTTCAGAAGTCGATCCACTTCCTCGATTGCAACATTCATCTTTTCTCCTCCCATATTTCTTTTCTTTTATTTCATGGGCCTAGAAGTCGGGTCGACTTCCAGTTTGTAGCACGCCACCTCGGGGTCGATGATGGGCATATCCTTCGGGGACAAGGCGAAAATGTCTGAATGCTCGTTCAAAAGAGAGATCGATTGTTCCCTTAGGTCGAGAGGGGGCATCGATCCAAAAGAGACAGTTTTCCCTTCCTTTTCAGAGATCCGGATGTTCTCCGTCTCTTCGACTGCCGCAGGCCATCGATCTTCGTCTCTGGGATTGATTGGGTCTGCCTGCCCAACCCTACTCAGGTCGGTGGATAATGTATAACACGACCGTGCCTGCTTCTGATTCCCTCTTGCCTTCCCGACTCCCTCGGGGGTCTGGAATTTGATCATCTGATGAAAAGTTCAGACCACCGCTTCTATAGTGTTCATTAGTGGTCTCCCGATGATCCCGTTGTATGTCAAGTTGAGCTTCACCACCATGAAACTAGTCAGGCGAGTGATTTGTTGAGGATACGTGCCGAGGGTCACCGGTAGAGTGATGATGGCTGTTATTGGGGCGGAGTGCCGGGTGAATCCCACCAGGGGCCCCGAGCAGGGCGTCAACTCCGCGGAGGACAACCTCATCCTCTCCAACGAAGTGAAGAAGAATATATCGCACGAGCTTCCAGTGTCGACAAGTAACCTCTTTACGGCGATCTCGTTGACGGTGGCTATGATGACGACGGCATCATCATGCGGCAGTTCCACACCCTCCAAATCTTCATCCGAGAAGGAGATAGGAGGTGTAGAATCTTTGGAACGCTTTCGCTCCACGGACATTGTCATCAACCATCCAGCATAGGTGCTTTGGAGAGAGGTTGATAGCTCCTGGGGTGGGGGGCCCTCCCATTATCATGTTGATGAGGCCGATATTGGGAGGTGTCTAGGCATCCCGGAGGATGTTGGTGGGTGAGTTGACATGGTCGAGAGTTTCGTCGATCGGGATGTCAACACGTGGTTTCCCACAGATGGAGCTAAACTGTTAAGGCCAAAAATGACCGATACAGTTGTCAGGCTGACGTAGGTCCCTCATGCTGAGTTGGAGCCTCGTTAGCGAGTGAAGTGGGACCCTAGGTTGGAAGAACTTGGGTCGAGTGATGGATGTAGATGAAGATGCGGTGCTCGATCGACCCTCGGTCAGCTGATGCATCGATCGTTCGAGGCTGGGAAGCTTGGTAACGACCTTCGATGTTGGATGGTGACCTGTCGATCTGCACCACAAGGACACGTCAGGGGGTCGGATCTGGGTCCCGACCCAAATCCCCTCTGATGCTTAAGTTAGTTTGGGAACTTAAGGATGAGCGGGAGCTAGGAGCAGCTGAGATCGACCCACGGAGGTTCGCCTTAGATCTGACGTTGCTAGCACTATAATGTAAGAAATATCAACTGAGAATGTAGAGTTATATGTCTTAGATCTCGTACCTTGAATTGAGAACCCCTTTACCTTTGTCCTTTCGTCCATTTATAGGTTGTTCCTCTTCGATTGTATGTAACTGTCCCTCATTGATTCGGGCACGATCCTCTGGGATTCGAGCTAACGGATGCCCATTTACTCGGCCCCATTAACCTCCCCCCTGAATAGTAGCGTAAGCCTAACAGTCGAACGATCCGTTTGTTTGACTCGGCAACACCCTGCTCAGATCGATGGGCATCGGATTGCGGGTGCCGAATGGGTTGGGTACGCGGATACTCCAGCAGGATCGGTACTTGTGCACTAACACCTTTGATTCCTTAAGATTCGATCTTAGTCGTTCTTGTGCCACCCTTTTATCCTAGTCAGCAACTCCATTCAAAAACATCACTCCTCAAGATTCAATCTCAGCCATCCTTCTACCCACACTTTTGTTCTAGTAGGCAACACCATTGAAAAACATCCATTCTCAAGATTCATTAATCCCATGCTGCCGTCCTACTACACAACCTTTTGTCATAGTCATCAACCCATTCAAAAACATCTGTCCACTGTATAATAGATGTATGATAAACAAACAATCTTTTTTAAAAATTGATAAATATTATATGTTGCGTCGTTTGCTTATGCGTGTAAGGCTTCCGATGTTCGCTGGAATTGCTGATGAGTGATGAGAGAGGAGGAGGCCAATTTGAATTTCGTTGTTAGGCTTCCGATGTCCGCTGGAATGGCTGATGAGAGAGATGGAGGCCAATTTGGATTTCGTTTTCTGAGAGGTTGAAAAATAGACAAAGAAAACGACCCACATCCAATCCTCTGCATGCAACGATTTCTGCTGTAACTAAACATTATCAATCTTTGATTCTAACACTGACATCATGCAATAACAGAAGTCGGTTCTATACAACCTGCGGCAACAAATTATATTACAAGCAGCAATTCTACAAATGACACGACCAAATTAACCCTATGATTAATCTAAGTAGTACTCAATCGGCCAAGCAGTTCTCCAAGTTCTTCGAGAAAGGGAACACCCAGGCCTGAATCAAATGCCCTCTGCTCTCCTCCCCCATCTCCCAGCTCCCCTCCACCCTCCCCTCGCGCACATCGTAGGCCACCAGCCTCCCCTTCACGCACAAATAGACCACGCCGTCTCTCTCGGGATCCAGCGCCATCACCCTGAACTCCGCCACCCCGATCGAAACGCAGTGCTTCAACACCCACCGCTCGTCTCCCAGCTGCGCCCAAATCCTGAGCCTGTTGTTCCCGTCGGTCGTGCTGTAGTGCAGCCTGCCTCCCACCCTGGCAATGCAGCACTCCCTGCCCACGGCCGCCGGCAGCTCGACCAGACCGCATGTCATGTCGTCAAGGTCCACGGCCGCGACCCGGTTCGGCTGCACCAGGATGTAGAGGACCCCGCCCATGTAGCGCATCGTCGCGGACATGTCGTTGGTGTCGGTCCCCCAGTCGACCTTGCGCGCCGCCCAGCCGCCGGACAGGGAGCAGAAGACCTCCAGGTCGGCGCTCCGGCCGCGCCAGCCGGTGAAGCTGACGACCTTGAAGTGCCGGGAGTGGGCGGGGTCGAACGCCAGGACCGCGAGCTTGGTCTGCACCGACGGCCTGGGGAGCGAGGCGTGCTTCATCGTGGTCGGGTTGCAGACGTGGAAGGACGCGGCGGACGAGGAGTAGAAGAGGAGCAGGCCGTTGCAGCAGTCGATCAGCGTCGAGCCGGCCGCGAAGGGGAAGGAGTCGAGGCGGGCGGGCTCGAGGCGGGAGCCGTCGGGGGCGGAGACGTAGACGGGCCCGTTGTTCTTGAGGGAGGGCTGGAGAACGCCGGAGACGACGGGAGGGAGCCGGGCGCGGACGTAGTCGTCGGAGAGAAGGGCCTGCCAGGACTTGGAGACGCATTTGGAGCGGGAGAAGGACTTGAGGGGCATCCTGGTGACGATCTCTACCAGCACGTCGTCGCTCAGGGTGGCAGCAGCGCCATCGCTGCGAGCTTGCAGGGCCCTCATCGTTGGCCACCCACGCAAAGGGGACTCAAGTTGGCTAACAAGTTGGAGGTTGGGTCCAAGGCTCTGGTTCATGTGGGCAGGGATATATATAGGGAGGTTGGAGCCCAAACGGCCAGGTGGAGGTTGCTTCCAAGAATAGCAAGCCCCTGGTTGCGTCTACGCCACGAGGACCCGTTTGAGTGTGGGGGCGGAGCCAGACGGCGATATCTAAGTCGGCCGGCGTTTTATATATGGGTTAAGTGCGTTGCTCAAATCGTCTGAAACCGCGTTGCCAAATAATTTGCGTGTATTTAGTTTTGTCTTTTCAAGGCTTAATTTGGATTATATAAAGACGTTTCTTTTGATGATTCTAAGAATGACCCATCATTTTCACTATCGCAAGCCTTTTCCATCTCAAGCTATTCCGCCAAGATCTAGCCGTTGATTCGGCGATGTGTACGGTACGCATAACTTCATGGTTGGGAATTGTAGGGCCAAATGGATGGAATTAAGAGCAATATTGGTTGGGACTGTGGCTAGTCAAGACTAGGAAAATGCGCTGCACCAACGTAAAGAGCAAAATCGTGAGCCCCATTCCGGCTCCCACTCTCATTGAGTCTTCTTTTTCTTTGACTAACAACCACATTCTAACCACCACATATGAACGAGACACTGCCCATCCCAGCAACATGCATGGAACAATCATGTCAACATCGCCTTTGCATGTTACTTAGCTTCCAAGGTTCCACTTGGGGTTTCGGTTCGAGTGGGCAAAAAGTATGTAATGTACGTATCAATTATCATTAGACATGCTGACATCTGAAGTAGTCTGCACATGTAACGCTTAAACGGGATGTACCATAGGCCTGTATGCTAAGAATGGGGTTCGTCATGATCTTTGAGAATGCAGTACGTACATGTGGATGGACGTAGAACTGCCCTCTGTCCATGAACAAAGTTGATATCACAATATTCCAACTTGTACGCTCCAAGATTCTTTGCACCCAATTCAGATCCCACTCATTGACGCAAGTTGAGATCGCAAGTTGATTGCTTCAAGTTGAGATCACAGGTTCCAAGTTGAGAGCAGCCTCCAAATTTGGCCCTAAATTCCAGCAGCCTAAGCCTTGACAATGAGAGGCCGACTCTGAAAGTTCACCGCACACACACTGTTTTCTCCAGACAAATTGAACAAGTATCTCCAAATCAGTCTAGGGCTTTTCAAACTCAGGCCTACCTGAACCTTTTGTTTTTTTAAGCAACTTGTTTTGTTGGGTGATGTTGTGGGTTGTAGAATCGTTAACTCGGCTCTAACGTGGCCAGCACCACCTCCCCTATTTTCTTAGCTCGCAGCCTGCGAATCCCACGGATTGTGGCTAAGAATCAAACGATACAACCACACAAACCTTCATGTATATGAACTCTCCCTTTCCCTATAAATAAAGCATGGTGTCTCTCCCATGTGATACGTTCACAACACGTTAATTATCTCCCTGAGATAGAAGGCCCGTCCGTTGCGAAAGCTAGGATGGAGAGCTTCGATCCATCGCGCGCGGACGTCATCCATCTCTACGTGTAAAGAGATAACACCATCTCCTCTTCCCAAGGGACGCATTGGTTGTTCCCCAACAGACACAACGGTTGGCATCCCAAGTAATGCAACCGTTCATTACCCAAGAGACACCCATTGATATCCCAAGAGTCATACATGTTGGCATTCCAACAGTCACTATGTAATCTATATAAACTCATTGAGGCTAATGAAAATATTGTCGGTTTCTCTTATCTCTCTCTCCGATCGTATATCTCCTTCTATATTTCTTCATGGTATCAGAGCATCCTCCCTAACCGGTCGTCCCCTTCGTCGGTATCCAATGGAACCGATCTCTCCCAACCTTAAGTTTCTCATCTCCAAATTTCCAAATCTCATTACCACTCGCCTTGACTCCACCAACTACATTCTCTGGAAGTCTCAAGTCACCGGCGTTCTCAACGCTCATGGCTTCCTTGGGTATGTCGACGGAACTCTATCCTCCCCTTCTCCTACTATACCAGATCCTCGCTCCACCACCACTGAACCTCTTCCTCATATCCCAAATCCAAAGTTTCAAGAGTGGTTGATCACTGATCAGCACCTCTGTATTTGTCTTTAAGCAACCCTTACCACCTCCGCCCTTGGTATTATTCTCGGTGTAACGCCCTCTCGTATTCTCTGGACGAAATTGGAGCAACGTTACGCCATTCTTTCCGAAGGTCACATTGAACTTCTCCAAGACAAACTCAACAACCTCACCATGGAAAACGAATCCATGACAGCCTATTTGGACCGTGCAAAGAACATTTACGATCAACTACAAACGGCTGGTCCCGATACTGTCACCACCCGACAAGTTCTCCGACAGACGCTTCACGGTCTTCCCTCTACTTATAATTCCTTCCGTGTTATGGCTCGCAATCGCGGGATACCATACACGGTGGAAGAACTTTGGAGTAGCCTTATTGCTGAAGAAGCTAATATGCTGTTGCAACCTCACACACCATCTTCCGAGACGTTACCAACCTCCGGGACAACTCTCGTTCCGGATAACACTTCTGCTCTCTTCACCAACTACAGCCATCGGGACAACCGCTCAAGACAGTATCGCTCCTACTCGGGACATGTCCCGAGTAATCGTGGCGGTCGTGGACGTGGGGCATCTCATTTGAGTCAATCTCGCCCTCCATTACTCCCTACTCCAGGCAGATCCCAGCACAAACCGGGAGATCTAGGCGTCGTATCCCTACCGATCCGACTGGTTGCCCTATTCCATGCCAAGTATGTGGGAAACCAAATCATCACACACTTGATTGCTTCTGGATTCATGAACATGTCCACAAACCAGAAGCACATGTCTCTCAAAGCACTCCCTCTGCGGAGACAAACTGGTTTCTTGACACTGGGGCCACTGACCACATCACTTCTACTGCGGGACATCTTGAGTCCTCGACTCCTTATACTGGTAATAAAAGGATCACTGTTGGTACTGGGGTTTCTGCTCCTATTGCCAACATTGGCTCCTCTTCTATCCCCTCGCTTCGGTCTCCTTTACTTCTTCCTGACATTCTCCATACTCCTGAGTTTTCCAAAAACCTACTCTCAGTTTACAAATTGACCAAAGATAACAACTGTTTCATTAAATTCTTCTCTACTGGTTTTATTGTTCAGGACATAGACACCGGTCAAATTCTTCTCCACGGACCGAGTAGAAATGGGCTCTATCCACTTCATTCGGAACCAGTCTCCTTCTTTGCATCTTCTTCCTCGGGTGATCTTTGGCACACCAGACTTGGTCATCCAGCTTCTCCTGTTGTCTCAAAGATCGCCTCCGGTCTATCTGTCAAGCTGTCTCCCCTGAAGTCTTGTTCTCATTGCTCTATGAGCAAGAGTCATAAACTCCCATTCCCTCTGTCTGAATCAAGATCCAAAACTCCCCTTACTTTAATTCATTCTGATGTATGGGGCCCTGCTCCTATTCAATCGATAAAGGGATATAGGTTCTAAGTTATTTTCATTGATGATTTCTCTCGATATACTTGGCTCTATCCTCTTTATCACAAATCCGATGTATTTGCTACTTTTCAGTCTTTTCAAATCATGGCTGAACGACAGTTCGACACCAAAATCAAATTTTTTCGTTCTGACGGCGGGGGCGAGTTTGTCAACAACCAGTTTTCTTCCCTATTTCATCGCCTTGGTATCATACACCAAACATCTGCACCATACACTCCGGAACAAAATGGTGTCGCAGAACGAAAACACCGACATATAATCGAAACAACACTTGTTTTACTACTAACTGCTTCCATGCCCAAACAACATTGGCCAGATGCAGCAAAGACGGCCGTATATCTGATCAACCGTCTACCATCCTCTACTCAGCAGAACAAGTATCCTCTTGAGATTCTACATCATCGGCTCCCAGATTATAAGTGGATGCGCACATTTGGTTGTCTTTGTTTTCCCTGCCTTCGACCTTATGCGGGTGACAAACTTGAGCCATGATCTCAACCATGCGTCTTCCTTGGTTATCCGGACAATATGAAGGCCTACAAATGCATGGAGCTAAAAACCAGACGCATCTACCTCACCCGGCATGTTCAATTTGAAGAACAGAATTTTCCCTACTTCCAACCAGGCATGAGTCCTCCCGGGACCTCCTCTCCCCAGACGAGTCCTCCTGAGCCCTCTCCTCCCGGACCATCATGTCCCGAGACTTCTCAGAGACATCCCTGTCCCGATGCCTTCCCCGACACTCCTTTCTCTCCCGCATCCGCTTCCCAAATAGCTACCCCTACTCCCAATACACCCCATCTCACTCCTCTTGTTCCCAGGCAACCTCTCCCACATCTCATAGCCCATCAAACACAGACAACCCATCCTACAGGCTACCTCCCCGATACACCTCCTCCCACTCCACCTCCAACGAGTTCTCATCCGCCTGCACCTCTTCCCACTCATCCCATGACTACCCGCTCTATGGTTGGCACTTTCCGCCCCCGCCAACCTCTTAATCTCCATGCTGCTATCACATCTGAGGAACCTCTCTCCTTCAAAGAAGCTTCCAAACATCCCCACTGGATCGCTGCCATGCAATCTGAATTCGATGCCGTCACCCGTCAACAGACTTGGGATCTGGTTGTCCCCCTCTACATCCAACATCATCGGCTGCAATTGGGTATACAAAATCAAGCGGGACGCCATGGGGTCTATTGCTCGCTACAAGGCCCGGTTGGTTGCCAAGGGCTTCCACCAAAAGGAAGGCCTTGACTATGCTCAAACATTCAGTCATGTGGCCAAACATGGCTCCATCCGCCTTTTGATTGCACTCGCTCTTCACTTCGATTGGCCCGTCAAACAGCTCGATGTCTCCAATGCCTTCCTACATGGCAATATTGAAGAGGACCTCTACATGGAGCAGCCGTCGGGCTTTATTGATCCTTCCTTCCCTCACCACGTCTGCAAACTCCGGAAGGCCTTGTATGGCCTCAAACAGGCACCGAGACAGTGGTATGCCCGTTTTTCAACCTTCATTCGTCTCCATGGCTTCATTCCCAGCATCGCCGACTCCTCCCTCTTCATTCGGTACTACAGTGGTCAGACTACAGTGATCTTGCTCTATGTGGATGATATTCTCATCACTGGATCCTCTTCCTCGTATATCCCTCAATTCATCCACTTATTATCTCAAGAATTCTCCCTTAAAGGCCTTGGCGACCTCTCCTACTTCTTGGGTCTGGAAATACAACGACACCGTCATGGTAGCTTCGTCCACCAAACTAAGTATACTAAAGACCTCCTTCAACGAGCGGGACTTGACAATTGCAAACCTGCCCGAACTCCTGTCTCGGCTAAGCTGTCCCATGTTCACCCGGATCCTCCTCTCTCAGATGGTTCTTACTACCGCAGCATTGTTGGCGCCCTTCAGTATCTCACACTAACCCGTCCAGATATTGCGTTTGCCGTCAATCGGGTCTGTCAGTTTCTTCACAGTCCATGCGAATCTCATCTCACTGCTGCCAAACGTATTCTGCGGTATCTCCAATCTACTCCGACTCATGGCATCCTCCTTCGCCCCAGTCCGCTGTCACTTGTTGCTTTTTCTGATGCTGACTGGGCTGGTGATCCCACTGATCGACGTTCTATCAGTGGTTTCTGCGTTTTTCTTGGCCGAAACCCACTCACTTGGAGCGCTAAGAAGCAGTCCTCCATCTCTCATAGCTCCATAGAGTCTGAATATCGCTCGTTGTCCTTAACTGCTAAGGACATCATTTGGCTCCAACTTCTCCTGACAGATCTGAAGATTCCTCTCCAGGATACCCCTCTTCTCTGGTGTGACAACAAGTTGGCTCTTTCGTTATCATCCAATCCGGTCTTTCACTCTCGAACGAAGCACTTCGCTATCGACTACCACTTCATTCGTGAGCAAGTCGCCTCCAACAATATTCGTGTTCGACACATATCCACCGAGGATAATCCTGCTGACATCTTCACAAAGAGCCTCCCGACTCCGCGGTTCGAAATTCTCCGGGACAAACTGTTCGTCATCTCTGCCGCTCAGTTTGCGGGGGCGTGTAAAGAGATAACACCATCTCCTCTTCCCAAGGGACGCATTGGTTCCCCAACAGACACAACGGTTGGCATCCCAAGGAATGCAACCGTTCATTACCCAAGAGACACCCATTGATATCCCAAGAGTCATACCTGTTGGCATTCCAACAGTCACTATGTAATCTATATAAACCCATTGAGGCTAATGAAAATATTGTCGGTTTCTCTTATCTCTCTCTCCGATCGTATATCTCCTTCTTCTATATTTCTTCACTACGCACTCGTCTTCTTTGATCTTTGAGGTATAACGAAAATGACGCAATTTTTTTTATCATTATCATGATGCCTATGATATAGATCTCACAAGATCGAACTAGAAAAAATAGATTTTCTTCATGAAAAAAAAATTAATTTTTTTCCTCGATCTTAGACGACGGTCTTTTACTGCCGATCAAAGGGGGGAGCGGCCACAACTGACCACTCCCACCCTCAAGCAACCACGCACCGCCGCCCCCTTGCGGCAGTGGTACACCGCCGCCTAGTGCGGCGGTGAAAGCGTTAGGGTTTTTCCTAAATAAAAAAGAAGAAAAAAACCTCATACCCCACGGCCGATCGTCGCTGGCAACCGTATCCTGTTGAGTATTGGACTTCTCCCTACTTGGTTTTGATGATGAGCAAACATAAATACTTGTGACAATTCCCCTCCTTGCAGTTAATCCATTTCCTAAGCTAATCATGAAAATCAAATAGCAATGGATGACTATCAAGATCAATCAAAGCTTAATGAATTGAAGATTGGGTGATCAAGTTGAAGAAAGAAGCTTCAAGGCCATTCAAGAGAAAGAAGAGAAGCAAAATTCAATCTAAATCTTTTTATACTTTTATTTCTCTGGATTAGAATGTAGCCTTGTAGTAGAACTATCTTGGAGCTCACACACTTCACTCTATCTAACCTAGGAAGTCATTAGAAACCATTTCCTAGGACTCCAACTCTTCATTCCCCTTACTGTGCATTCTGGACTTTCAAAAGGTGACTGAAGAATAAAATGCAGGCGCATGTCTTCATACAGGCGTCTGAGAATTATTCTACAGTCGTCTGTAATGCACATGTTTTGACATAGGTTTTTGGGCTTTTACATTCCTAACTTTCAACATGTGACTGCTGTACAAAGTACATTCGCATGTCTAGTTTTAGGCGCCTGTGACTTGTGAGTCACTCGCCTGTCTCCTCTTGACCAAAGATCCTAAGTTCTGTCAATTTACGCACTTGTGAATTCAGGCACACTATGTAGGTTTTACAGGCGTCTGCCCATGGCAAATGCGCCTGTCAATACCTCCACAGTCGACTGTCCATCACTTGCCTAGATCTTTAATATTGGCAAGCTACACACTTGTGCACATAAAGTTGGTTTCCCAGTCGCCTGCCCATGGCACAGGCACTTGTGGAGACCACATTAGTCGTATGTCCAAGTTTACCCAGAATTCTTACACTCTGTCAACTTACACACTTTGCCACACAGACGCCTGTAGAAGGTTTTTCAGTTGCCTGTTGGTTTTCAGGCGCCTGTCTAACCTTCATCAGTCGACTGTCCTACGTGGTAAGTTATCGTTTGAATTCTCACCTACCCTCTGACACAGTGCAACAGACGACAGTCCGTTCTTCATCAGTCGCATGTACTGGCTGTAAAATTAATCCGATGGAATTTTCCACACGGATTTTGAGAGGGCTTTTCGGGATTTCCTTTGAGGGTTTGAGAGAGCCTATTTAAGAGCATGCTACTGTTCCATTGGAGCCTCTTAATCATCTCTTAGAACTCCATTGATTTCATCTCAATCTATAAAGCTCTTAAGTGATCAATTCTCTATATCCCTCATTCTCTCTTGCTCTCCAACCTAGAATCAAAGTTCATACTCTCTAGGCATTTGGTGGTGACAAGATAAATGTCCTCTCTCTCTTCTTGGAAGAGATCAACACTCCAATCAATTTCTCTTTCAAGTTCTACTTCAAGGCATAGGTGATTTGTAAGTGTTTATTTCAAATTTCATAACTTTCGTAATTTGATTTTACTCTCGGTTGTGAGAGTTGTTTGCTTGATCCCAAGTTGTGGGATTCAAGGACATCAATTGGGTATTGATTACACATGTAGGGTTTCTATAAGTGGGTTAAACATCAAGTTAGGGACTGTTAAGGCCAAAAATGACCGAAACAATTATGTTGTTGACGTGGATCCTTCCCGATGCTTCGGAGCCTCGTCAGCCGATTGAGTGGGACCCTAGATTGGAAGAACCAGGGTCGTTGATGGATGATGGATCAATTGCGATGCTCGATCGACCCTCGAGCGGTACGTATATCGTTGATGGATGATGGATGATAAGCTCTGGAACGACCCTCGCGTAGGATCGAGACTCAACGATCTGCACCATAAGCAAGCGTCAGGGGGGTCAGATCTGAATCCCGACCCAAATCCCCTCCGATGCTTAAGTTAGAATGAAAACTTAAGAAAGAGTGGGAGCTTGGAGCAGCTGAGATCATCCCACGGAGGTTCGTCTCAGATCTGACGTTGCAAACTCTTTTTGTGGAAGAAATGTAAGATGGAGAGTGTAGAGTATATGTGTTAGATCTCATCTGGTTCTTCCAACATAGGGTCCCACTCAATCGGCTAACGAGTCTCCAACTCAGCAGGAAGGGTCCACGTCTGCAACATAATTGTTTCAGTCATTTTTGGCCTTAACTGGGGTCTAACTTGAGTATTTGGATGGTATCCTGGGTGGAAGGGACGTAGGATTACCGGAAATAAGTTAGGTTTGACTTGGGTAATCCGAACATTTGAACATACTTGTCTTTTCTTGTTCATTATTGTTAATTCATAATTACGCATCTTTGTTGGATTAGGATTTTAATTAGGCATAATTTCTTAGTTAATTTTATAAACACTATTCAACCCCCCTTCTAGTGTTTTTCTCATAGCCAGTCCTTACAATTGGTATCAGAGCACAAGTTTATTGCTATGGCATCCAACAACAACAACGTTCCTCCACCTCTTACCTACAACAACCATGATTGTAATGGTGCTTCTTCCGTATTCGAAGGACAATCTATGGTTCGTTCCTCCACCTCCTACCTACAACAACCATGATCGTAATGGTGCTTCTTCCGTATTCGAAGGATAATCTATGGTTCGTCCTCCGCGTTTCAATGGCATGAATTTCGGCTATTGGAAGTGCCAAATGGAGACGTTTCTTAGGAGTGTTTCTCTTTGGAGAACCATCCATAAGGATTATGTAGAGCCTACGGAAGAGGATTTCGACAAATAGACTCTCGCTGAGAGGTCCACCGAGGTAAACAATGCATACACACAACAAGAGAAGGTGAGGAAGATAATCATGTTAATGACCTCAAAATAGGAAAGAAGAGCAATTGTTATTGAGGAGATCAATGACATGAAGAACTATACCGTGGTGAATCTCATCGGTACTCTCATGTCTTACGAAGTAAGAAAGGAGAACCGATTGAAGATTATAGGCATGATGAATCCAATGTATGCAAAGAAGAAGACGTTAGCATTCAAAGCTACATTTTCATCATCCGATAGAGATGAGTCTGAGAACGAGATAGATTTGGAAGAAATGGCGCTCATGGCGAAGAAGTTCCAACGCTTCTTTTGCAAAGGTAAATTCCCATCCAAATCCGAATTTGTTCAACTAACAATTCTTCATCTCTTTGTTTTAAGTGCAATAAGCCGGGACACATCAAGAAGGATTGTCCAATGCTAAAGAACAAGGAGAAGTGGAAAGCACCAAAGTACCACAAGTCCGACAAATTCAAGAAGAATAAGAAGAAAGGACTCGTTGGCACTTTCGATGACTCAAGTGGTGATTCTTCAAGCGAATCTTAGGATAAGAAGGGTGAGAGTGCACACATGTGCTTCATGGCACGTGAAGATACATTCTCCGATGAAAGCTTTAGTGAGAGTGATGAAACCGAGGTAACAATGGATGAACTTAGAATTGCTAATGAAGAGTTATTTTCTTAGTATCAATATCTCATGCTTAGGTATACTAATTTGAAGAAATTAAGTGCATCTAAGTCATCTATGCCATCCATCACCAACAATGACACCATTGTTGAAACACTCACACTTAAGTAAACAAATTTGATTTCTCAAAATGTCACATTGAGAAATGAGGTGAATTCCCTCAAATCTCAATTAGATCATGTATCTCTTGAAGATAGTGATGATCTCCTTCAAAAAACACACAATTAGGTATTGGGAGTAAATCTCTCAAAACCCAAGTGCACGAGCTCACTACATGTGTGTCCACCTTGGACACTTCTATTTCTTCTTTAAAGGAGAAATATGAGCTCATGTTGTAATGGCCTATATTTTTCCAATACATTTAAATTAAGTATTTAAAGTAATTTCATTTTAATTGTATTTTATAATGGTTTGTTAGGAGTTTTAACTGATTCCAAAAATTTCCTATAAAAATATTTTGGAGTACCAGACTAGTTATGGAGTATTTTAGTAAGATCGGATTTCATCAGATACCTCTAAAAGATTTGACGAAAATTCATTTTCAGATATTGCAGTTTTGGGTCATTAAATTTATTTTCTATACAAACGTCTTCAAAACGTTTTCAAACTTCTGCAGTAGCATCCTATGATCATTTAGGGCTCCCCACATTAATTTTGTAATTTTCTGATATCATTTTGATAGAGAACCCGCAAACCCGCTTTCTAAACATTTTGGCCAAAAACTAGCATCCCCGTAGCCCAAACCCTGGGACAGACTTCGTATTCACGATCCTCGTGACGATACGGTCCCGTGGGTATGTTTTCGTAATTTTTCGGACACGTTTACTAGTAGGGGCATTTTCGTAATTTCGTTTTTGTATTTTGCTAATAACTTTCATTAATATGGGTTTACCTATTACTAATTACCATTATCCCTCTAATTACCCCATCTAACCTACCCGTATCTACCATCTCCTCAGCTAACAATCCCACCCCCCCCCCCCCATCTACCAGGTTGATCTCTCCCCTAGCTAATCACAAATTTGCCATTCTAATATCTTTATAAACCCCCTAGTTCTCTCTCCCTCTCCCTCAAATAAACTCAACCCAACCCCCTTCGAATCAACCCAGGCCCGAAGGCAAACCCAGCTGTCGCTCTCATTTCTTACACTCCCTCCCTCTCTCTTCTAGTTCGAAACATAACCCACGCCCACAGACCCTCTCCCTATCATCGGAGAATCACCCCGCCTCCTCCGCTCCTCAGCGCCTTCGAACAGCCCCCAGCGGCACCACCCGCTGCTCAGCAACCCCGAGCTCCGCCCCCAAGCTCTCGGTCCTCTGCCAAACGCCGACGAGAGCACCCCGCCACCAAACAACGACGTCCGCTCTCCCATACGCTCGAGAGCCCACCTCGACGGAGCCCTGCAGACTCCGCCTCCGCCACACATCGCTGCTGGCCACCGGAGCACCGACCGCCTCACCTACGTCGCCGAGCTCCGACCACGCATCGAGCAGCACCCACGCCCACGAACCCCCGCCCTCTCCGATAGAACTCCCCGCCTCACGAACGTCGTCGCCGGAGCGTTCGCCGCCGACTGTCGACCTCCTCGCCGTCGCCTTCACCCTCGCCGCCGCCCCCGACGTCGAACACCCCTCCGCCATGCACGCTCAACGACGAAGAGCGAAGGTGAATCTCCAATGGCAAACTTGTAAATACGAATGGTAATTCGTATTTTCGTATTTTCATTAATTATTAAATAGGGTTTATTGGTTTTAAATTGATAAGTAATTATATAGGACCCATAAAAATGTGAGACTACCTCTAGAAAATCAGAAATGACATTCTGGACAAAATGGCGCTAGTTTCATCTCAATCCGATGCTTAGTTTTTCCAGAATTAATTTTTAACCCTAAAAGATAAATACATATAATTCGTTCAAAAATCCGTATCTTCTTATTTTTACGTAAACTAATACTTGATAAAAATATATGTCTTAATACTCTTTGAGACGGTCATTTTGACAGCTTAATTGCAACATTCCGATGCAGATTGCATCCAGAATAAATTGTGGAATAAATACGTTACTAATTGGAAAACAGATTTTAAATTGTTTTTGAGCTTTTAAAAATTCTAAAAATTACTATAAACTTCAGAAAAATATTCCCTCTTGCAGTAAAACTATTTTCATCCTATAATAGTTTATATAAAAATTTAGAACGCTTTTCGACAACGTTTTAACCGGTTTTAAAAATCAAAACGACCAATTAATTAGATAATATTTAGTGTGGCCGTTAACTGATATCTGCTTGTGTTTGCAGGTGCCAATCCTTGTGCTCTAACTCCATCCTCGTCTTGCTGCGACGAACCCAATAGGGTAAGTCACAATGGATTCTAGATTTAGAAAAGCCGATAGTGTCCTCGTATGAACCTATTAAAAACAACAACTTTTGTGTGCTATGTTTGTTGGACTGGTCTTTATCCTCTAACTTGCTAGCATCTGCCTTACTTTACTTTAAGAAAGTCAACCAGTAAACCTAGCTTAACTATCATCGTAACCAGGGAACTAATGACATCATGTGGCACATCTTGTGGAATGTAATGAGGAATATCTCGTAAGTAAGCATGAAATCGATACACATGACACTGGGGTATGGGGTAACTCATTGTAGAGAAAGTGTGGGAGCTATGACCGGAGTCACTCTCTCTCGTCTCGCCTCGTCTCGTTTCCAAAGTATGTTGTGGTTGATGCCCAGGATTTGCTCCCCGTGGCAATGGAGATGACCCATGGTTGCATATCATACTTTCCTACATGAGTCACGTAATTCTAGTGGAGCTTGCACGATTACTTCTTTACAGTCATGCACTTTACTTTCTGCACTTGTACAGACACTACACCGTACTTTACTTTACTTCCGCTTGTCATACTTGTACAGTACTCCTTTTCTTTGTTTAGAATCGTTGTGACTTACCTTTGGTTCCACTTGTGGCACCGGCAGACGACGACCTGATCGAGGAGATTGCCCCAGAGTACGAGGAGCCTGTATACGACCCAGAAGCTGCAGAGTTTTAGTTGTTATGTGCTTGAGTGTGTGTTGAGAGATGTATTTACTTTTCCGCATTTCCTTTCTGTATTTCCTTCATGTATTCTGGTGAGAGAGTGCTGGTTGATTTTGCACCTTAATATTGACTGTAATAATGTCTGAACGCTGGTTTGAGTGTTGTTGGTACATCTCTGTGTTGTGGCTATGCTAATTTCACTGGTGAACTGTGGAACCTGCGAGTAAATCAAATAAGTAACGGGCCCCCGAGAGCGGGTCGTTACAAGTTTGGTGGCCCACGTAGGTCCGTGCAAAATACCTTGTGAACAGTGTAGCAAAACCAGGGTGTATCGTATACGATACTCAACTAAGCTGACATTTCTATGGATGCCGGTTTGACACTCGAAAGACGAACGTGAACATCTTGGAGAACCCCAAAGGAGTTAACCTATCTTGCCTTAATAAAAAGTCATTAACAAAATTTTGATAGGATTAATTAGTTATATAAAAAAAAGAGAGAAAATCTTTCTGTGTCTGTGGCACTCATAAGAATGATGGTCTTCCTTCAATGGACCATGATACCGGCCAATGTGCTTGGCTAAAGTCTGTTGGATCAACCTAGCTAGACTGGGCATAAGTGATCCTGGCTTAGTCACTTCCCTGGCCGTGTCCGCTGGACCGCAAGGACGTGAATCATGATTATGTGACGTCATCGATCTTCTCCAATGTCAAACTTCCTTTATATTGATGACCTTTCGTTTAACCTTCTTAGAATCTTTCTATACCAATTCTTACTGAACATTATGTACAGGTCTTTTGTGTTCAACGATCGAGAATGGACGGAAGCACCTCAAAGACCCCCAATGGTGCCAATCAGTCTGGAGCCAACAACAACCCGACCGACAACGGGCCAACTCTCACAGTGCATCAGATCTCGGATCTGGCATTGCGAGAAATGGTCGAGGCTATCAAAGGCGAATATCACCCTACAGGAGGCATCCAACAATTTCGCTCCCTCCACCCGAAGACCTGGAACGGAGAAGATGGCCCGATGAAGGCCGATGAATGGCTAGAAAGTACTGAAGAAAACTTGAGGGTCGCCCAGATCGGGAGGCATGCCTGGGCAGATACTGCCAGGTCCCAACTAACGGATGGGGCCAGAGTCTGGTGGGGCTCTGCAGAAAAGCGTCTCCAGCGACCAATCGAATGGGAGACATTCACGGAACTTTTCCGCACCCAATATTTCTCTCCTGAGGCCCAGATGGAACTTGAGGCGTAATTTGTTGGGTTGAAGCAAGGTTCCATGACGGTGGAACAATACGACGCCCGGTTCACCATGCTGAGCCGCTTTGCTCCCGAGTTGGTTGCCACTCCGATAGCCCAGGCTCGACGTTTCAAGCAGGGTCTCAACATAGAGATCCGCCGGAATTTAGTCGGACGTACATTGTCTACCCACACCGAAGTTCTAGCTGCTGCTCGTGAACATGAGTTTATGGAGAGGGAAGAAAGGCGTGAGTTGGCTGCCCCTCCCCGAAGGCCGCCACCTCCTACATCTTCCGATGGATCCAGTCATCGACCTTCATCTCATCTGCATCGCCCAGTCCAGCAGACTCAGTTCAAGAGGCCAGCACCGCAACAACATCGAGAGTGCTTCTTCTGTGGTAAAACTGGGCACATCAAAGCAGAATGTCGTTCGTACCTGAACCTCTGCTTGATTTGTGGATCCAAGGATCATGGAGCAAGAGATTGCCCGGAAGATAAAAACAGATATGCCGTCAATGCCCCTGCAAGGAACGCTCCACAACGACCACCACTCCCCCCTCAACAGAAAGTGTACCAACAAGCGCAACCAGAGGCTCCACCACCGAGACGACAGGCCTACACCATGGTCGCAGGGGATGTCGAAGCCATCGACCAGGCGATTGGAGGTATGAATTAACGGTTTGATATTATACTCGTCCATTTGCATTGCTATTATATCATGGTAATCTCGGCTACTTGAGAAATGAAGACAGCTATTATGCTAATACTAATGTTGACACTAGCTATAGAAGCTATGTTGATGATATTATGTATTCTTAGACAGCATCTCTTGTTTTCTAGATGCTGTGATATCACATTATATTTCGTATTATATTTTCTATCATTTATTTGCTTGAGCTTCTTTATGATATCAATTATTTGTTTCAAGGATATTTTTAAATTTCGAGGACGGAATTATTTTTAAGGAGGGTAGAATGTAACGGCCTGTATTTTTCCAATACATTTAAATTAAGTATTTAAAGTAATTTCATTTTAATTGTATTTTATAATGGTTTGTTAGGAGTTTTAACTGATTTCAAAAATTTCCTATAAAAATATTTTGGAGTACCAGACTAGTTATGGAGTATTTTAGTAAGATCGGATTTCATCAGATACCTCTAAAAGATTTGACGAAAATTCATTTTCAGATATTGCAGTTTTGGGTCATTGAATTTATTTTCTATACAAACATCTTCAAAACGTTTTCAAACTTCTGCAGTAACATCCTATGATCATTTAGGACTCCCCACATTAATTTCGTAATTTTCTGATATCATTTTGATAGAGAACCCGCAAACCCGCTTTCTAAACATTTTGACCAAAAACTAGTATCCCCGTAGCCCAAACCCTGGGACGGACTTCGTATTCACGATCCTCGTGACGATACGGTCCCGTGGGTATGTTTTCGTAATTTTTCGGACACGTTTACTAGTAGGGACATTTTCGTAATTTCGTTTTTGTATTTTGCTAATAACTTTCATTAATATGGGTTTACCTATTACTAATTACCATTATCCCTCTAATTACCCCACCTAACCTACCCGTATCTACCATCTCCTCAGCTAACAATCCCACCCCCCCCCCCCCCATCTACCAGGTTGATCTCTCCCCTAGCTAATCACAAATTTGCCATTCTAATATCTTTATAAACCCCCTAGTTCTCTCTCCCTCTCCCTCAAATAAACTCAACCCAACCCCCTTCGAATCAACCCAGGCCCGAAGGCAAACCCAGCTGTCGCTCTCATTTCTTACACTCCATCCCTCTCTCTTCTAGTTCGAAACATAACCCACGCCCACAGACCCTCTCCCTATCATCGGAGAATCACCCCGCCTCCTCCGCTCCTCAGCGCCTTCGAACAGCCCCCAGCGGCGCCACCCGCTGCTCAGCAACCCCGAGCTCCGCCCCCGAGCTCTCGGTCCTCCGCCAAACGCCGACGAGAGCACCCCGCCACCAAACAACGACGTCCGCCCTCACATACGCTCGAGAGCCCACCTTGACGGAGCCCTGCAGACTCCGCCTCCGCCACACATCGCTGCAGGCCACCGGAGCACCGACCGCCTCACCTACGTCGCCGAGCTCCGACCACGCATCGAGCAGCACCCACGCCCACGAACCCCCGCCCTCTCCGACAGAACTCCCCGCCTCACGAACGTCGCCGCCGGAGCGTTCGCCGCCGCCTGTTGACCTCCTCGCCGTCGCCTCCACCCTCGCCGCCGCCCCCGACGTCGAACACCCCTCCGCCATGCACGCTCGACGACGAAGAGCGAAGGTGAATCTCCAATGGCAAACTTGTAAATACGAATGGTAATTCGTATTTTCGTATTTTCATTAATTATTAAATAGGGTTTATTGGTTTTAAATTGATAAGTAATTATATAGGACCCAGAAAAATGTGAGACTACCTCTAGAAAATCAGAAATGACATTCTGGACAAAATGGCGCTAGTTTCATCTCAATCCGATGCTTAGTTTTTCCAGAATTAATTTTTAACCCTAAAAGATAAATACATATAATTCGTTCAAAAATCCGTATCTTCTTATTTTTACGTAAACTAATACTTGATAAAAATATATGTCTTAATACTCTTTGAGACGGTCATTTTGACAGCTTAATTGCAACATTCCGATGCAGATTGCATCCAGAATAAATTGTGGAATAAATACGTTACTAATTGGAAAACAGATTTTAAATTGTTTTTGAGCTTTTAAAAATTCTAAAAATTACTATAAACTTCAGAAAAATATTCCCTCTTGCAGTAAAACTATTTTCATCCTATAATAGTTTATATAAAAATTTAGAACTCTTTTCGACAACGTTTTAACCGATTTTAAAAATCAAAACGACCAATTAATTAGATAATATTTAGTGTGGCCGTTAACTGATATCTGCTTGTGTTTGCAGGTGCCAATCCTTGTGCTCTAACTCCATCCTCGTCTTGCTGCGACGAACCCAATAGGGTAAGTCACAATGGATTCTAGATTTAGAAAAGTCGATAGTGTCCTCGTATGAACCTATTAAAAACAACAACTTTTGTGTGTTATGTTTGTTGGACTGGTCTTTATCCTCTAACTTGCTAGCATCTGCCTTACTTTACTTTAAGAAAGTCAACCAGTGAACCTAGCTTAACTATCATCGTAACCAGGGAACTAATGACATCATGTGGCACATCTTGTGGAATGTAATGAGGAATATCTCGTAAGAAAGCATGAAATCGATACACATGACACTGGGGTATGGGGTAACTCATTGTAGAGAAAGTGTGGGAGCTATGACCGGAGTCACTCTCTCTCGTCTCGCCTCGTCTCGTTTCCAAAGTATGTTGTGGTTGATGCCCAGGATTTGCTCCCCGTGGCAATGGAGATGACCCATGGTTGCATATCATACTTTCCTACATGAGTCACGTAATTCTAGTGGAGCTTGCACGATTACTTCTTTACAGTCATGCACTTTACTTTCTGCACTTGTACAGACACTACACCGTACTTTACTTTACTTCCGCTTGTCATACTTGTACAGTACTCCTTTTCTTTGTTTAGAATCGTTGTGACTTACCTTCGGTTCCACTTGTGGCACCGGCAGACGACGACCTGATCGAGGAGATTGCCCCAGAGTACGAGGAGCCTGTATACGACCCAGAAGCTGCAGAGTTTTAGCTGTTATGTGCTTGAGTGTGTGTTGAGAGATGTATTTACTTTTCCGCATTTCCTTTCTGTATTTCCTTCATGTATTCTGGTGAGAGAGTGCTGGTTGATTTTGCACCTTAATATTGACTGTAATAATGTCTGAACGCTGGTTTGAGTGTTGTTGGTACATCTCTGTGTTGTGGCTATGCTGATTTCACTGGTGAACTGCGGAACCTGCGAGTAAATCAAATAAGCACACGGCAAAGTGGCGAGCGGGTATCGAACACGAGGAGGTGGTGTTGGTTCCAATCTATCCTAGGTTGGTTTGACTATGAATGTTTTATTGGTGGAGATGGCTATGGTATGATGTAATGGAAATGGTGATGGATGTCGGTGTTGGAGATAGAGAAGTTGGATAAAATATCTATTCAAATACAATATAATAAAGTGTGTCCAGGGCTAGGGAATCCCACTACGGACCGTCATGCATCAATGTGAATAGTGAATCTCAGTATTACTAGACTTGCATTGAGGTGAACTAGTCGTAACTGAATATAGAACCAAGCTCACGCTCTCGCGCTATTGCTGGTCAATAGCAACCTAGATTAAGGCCCAATCTCTTGCAAACCCTAGCCTAAGCCACTAGCATTAGGATCGACATCATCGTTCAATCGTCCCTCGAGCCCACTCTCGTGCAAACTCGAGTTACGATCTAGGTTGTGATAGTTCGTATTCGTCCAATCTCTTGCAAACGAATATGGGTATATAATCACAATTAAAAATCCTAGCTTTGGCCCAATCTCTTGCAAACCAAATCTAGAGAAATCCAATTGTCAATCTAAATCGAATTTCTAGGGCTTCCCATCGATTGGAATCCAATCTCTTGCAAACCCCAAATCGATGGAAATCCCTAGCTATCCGTAATAAATTAATCACAACCTAACCTCCTAGCAATTCTAGCAATTTAGAGATTCATTCATCACAAATATGAAATTAGATCCATAGGGTTCATCCCCAAACCCTAGAACAACAAATCTACTCTAGCATAGCAATAAGCATATGAGAATCAATAAAAATCATTGCTTGCATACAAAAGATAGAAAAACAAAGATTCAAATAAAAAAAGAACAAAATACTTAGCTTGATGAAGATTTTCAATCCAAATCCAAGCTTTTAGATCCAAGAGAGGGCCTAGGGCATGGCCTAATCTCTAAAATAATCACTAAGAAAACATCTTGGGAACCTAAGAAAACATGGGGGGATCCCCTCTAATGGTGGCTACAAACCCCTTAAATACTCCCCCAAAACCCTAGCAAGAAACCCTAGAAAACCCCTCAAATTCGTGCCCAAAAACAGCCCAAACCGCAACTTAAAATCTGGGCCCAGGCCGCACTCGGCCGAGTGGAAAATGTGACTCGGCCGAGTGGAAAATGTGACTCGGCCGAGTGGAAATTCCAGCACTGCAGCATCAACTTGCAGAAATTCTCTAGATTTCATCCGACCTCCGATTTGTGCGTTCTTGGAGGCGTTGGAATCTTCATGAAGTCTACTATCCATAAAAAATATGAGAAAAATACTTTTCTTGCTGGAATGATAGCAGATTTCAAAAGAGTGGGAGGCTGTCTGAAAATCAGGGCGCTGCATGTCCTCGGCATCACTCGGTCGAGTTGGCTTCTCTACTCGGTCGAGTTGGCTTCTCTACTAGGCCGAGTGATAGACCCTGTAAAATTCCAGTAAGTCAGGGGTCTTGGGGGCCTGTCTTCGGAGGTGACTCGGTCGAGTGGTTTTACTCACTCGGCTGAGGGGCATTCAGTAATCGACCGAGTCGGAACCCTCAATCGCCTGACGGATTCCAGTAAGTCTGGGATTTTTGCTTGCCGTCATCGTGATGCCACTCGGGCGAGTGGTGTCTCCATGCTCGGCCGAGTGGGATGGCGATGCTCGGCCGAGTGCACGCTGATACTCAATCTGCCGCGTGTCCGATCTGGCCGGCCGAGCGGGCTTCTTTGCTCGGCCGATTGACTCCTTCACTCGGCCGAGTGGCATGCTGAAAATGCCCAATCTTCTCCGTTTCTCCTCCTCGTCGCTCCTACGGAGTTCCTTCTTCTTCCACCCGTCTCCCATCGTCGAATAGCCCTCAAAAGAGCCTTGGGTGACGCTCCGGAGTGGGTGCAAGTCCCTTAAGCTCCTTTTTGCTCCCGATCGCTCCATATTTCCTGAAATCCGACAAAAACAAGAAATAGTGAAAAGTAACACAATATCGTCGAATAATCGTGAAAAGCGTGATATGGGTGATCGAAATGGCATGCAAATATGCAGAAAAAAGGTGTAAAATATGGACCGATCAAAATCCCCCAAGCTTACCTCTTACTCGTCCTCGAGGAAGATAAGTAAAAAGACGAACTCGGGGGATGAAAAATAAGGGAAATGAAATAGAAGAATACGAAGTGGAAGGGGTCGCTAGATTCTTCTCTCAGATCTCAAGCCATAAGCTACACATCACGATAACTTGGAAAATACAAATCACATGCTATAAGGATTTCATATCTTACATAAACATGGTACTTGCAAGCTTTTAAGAACAACAAAAGGGATTCTCTAAATTCATACAATCAATTCATATCCACGTCACACATTTCATAGGATTTAGTATACAAATGTTGGCGATGCACTTTTCAATCAAGAGTTATAACTGAAGCATATAAGAATCACACCAAACATGCAATAGAGAATAGAATAAGAGTCATGGCATTCACATATTTATTTCAAATCATGAAAAATCTCCATATCTAATATATTTTGCAAAGTCTAAGCATTATCGAATATTCTCATTCATGCACGTCTCCACTCTAATGTCATACTCACTCATATGGTCAAATGAATTCACCCCCCAAGCTTAGCTTGAGGCATCACATCTAAAGGAATATGATAGTGGAAAATGAGATTTTTGCCTTGGTTTTCCCAAGTATTTTGTGGCTCCAATAATGAGATAGAGAAATATCTCTTTTTTTTTTCTTTTGGACTTTGTTTCTCATTTTTCTTCTTGGATTTTTGTAGGAGCAATTTGATTTGTATTTTTGGATTTTGGCTCCTTTTTGGCTTTTTGGACTTTTTGGAGCTAACTTTTTCTTTTGTGGGGATTTTTGGGAAATAGATGCGATATAAGTAGCTTTAGGAGGTGAACTCAAGTGACATGTAGAGAATAAAAAGATATATGTGGAGAAAGAAATAATGTAACACTCGGTTCACTCTAAGATGTGCACGAACGGTTCAATAAAATAATACTTCAACTAAAACTCATATGTAAGCATGGATATTCTCAATCATCTCAATAAAAAGTGAAGTCAAGCGGTAAAGCGCACAATCATATCAAGCATGCAACAGAAGGTGAATAAGACAATAAAACTGATGCTTCAGATATACTAATGATGCGTGAATCTTGGTGCATTTCCAACAAAAGCATACCAAACACTAATCCATACATTCAGTTTCAATGAATATCATGCGATCACTTAGAGGGGTCATCAAGAGAAATAGATTTGCAAGCACATGTGAATAGCAAGACTATGGAATACTCTAAGTAGCATGTCAATGAATAATAAGCATCGTGATGGTTGCTAAAGCAATAAGAGATATCATCATACGAAACGCATCTAGCAAAAGAATAGAAAGGAAAACAAAGAAATAAAAAAAAATAAAAGAGAGGAAAGAAATGAAAAACAAGCACACAACATGATGCATGAACACACATAAAAGGAAAATAAGATGGAAAATTCAAAAAGATGATGCAAAATTTTGAAAAAATTTTAAAAACCCTAAAATGAAGTAAAAATGCAATTGATGCATCTAAATGGCATGGAAATGCACTCCCCCAAGCTTAAACTTCACATTGTCCTCAATGTGATCATAATGAAAGAATATGAGGAACAACGATAATAATAAGGGGGTGAATGAAAAATGATGAAATGAATGACATGAAATCCTAATGCAACTACATGCACATACAATGATGCATGAGAGCGCCTTCCCCCAAGCTTATACCAAACAATCCTATTCAAATGACTTGACCAAAAATGTCATGGCTTTGCAAAGCGTGATCAAGTCAAACGAATAAGAAAGCAAGGTTTCACTTGAAAGAAATGCTCGAATGTGGTGAGCAAAAGGATGTGACACATCAAAATATGGAGAGGGCAATTAATGTATATAATGGGTTTGGGGTGTAAAAATTTTTTGTTGCCGACATAAGAGGTGATATTTATTCAATCAAATCTATACGGTCCTCTCGCTGTCGAGAGGATTCGAGTTTATTTAAAGCATAAAATTTCTACACTACTGGATTGATATCACCTATAGCAAAAGGTTGATCCAGTATCTTTGCCGGTGCAGGCAACTGCTCCAACTGCTCCTTCCGTGGCTCTGCCAGGCACGTGTGTCCATGGACTCCATCAGATTCCAGCAATGCGGCTCCCAGCACCTCTCCAAGGACTCCACCTGTACCCTGCAAGAGATAAGCCGCATCAATCTGATGTGGATAATTTTTCCCCATAATAAATGTATTCCAAAGAGGGTCATCAACATAAGTATTTAAAATTAAAA
Organism: Scilla litardierei; assembly: GCA_030789695.1. NCBI lineage: Eukaryota > Viridiplantae > Streptophyta > Magnoliopsida > Asparagales > Asparagaceae > Scilla > Scilla litardierei. The sequence continues at coordinate 176,808,733 of CM061138.1, forward strand.
ACGGTTGACAACACTTCCCTGGAAATAAGTCTCTACTCTCGTATACCACGTCAATCGACCCCTCCTTGTTTGTCTCAGGTTGTTCAGGTAGCTTCGGCATATAAGCGTGGGTTTCATCAAGCAACTCCTCATCATCGTCAGACTTATCCCATCGCACCTCCTGATCATAATCAATAGCATCCATGGGTGCTAATTCCTTGCTCTCCTCCTCGTATACGTCCCATCGTACCTCTTGATCATATGTACATGAATCCTGCAAAAGGTGAAATGAGTCGTCAAAATATGAATCATAGCAAGCATCATACACGGGAGGGGAGTCAAATATAAAGGGCGAGGGAGTAAAGAGATCTCCCTGAAGGGGAGCCAAAATCTCTGTGGGGTAGTCCTCTGCGTCAGTGGGAGGATGAGGTGGCTGCGGAAGCTCTAATGTAGGAGGATAGTGCTCGGGATCCTCATGAATGGCTGTGTCCTCGTCTCGATGCATGACCTCCTCGGTGATAAGCTCTGGCTCTGTGTGTAAGGCCTCCTCAAAAGCATGCTCTGGCTCGATAGTGTGCTCATTTGCCTTCTCATCAACTATCAATGTAGGCTCTCTCTGGGATGGTGATGCTGGCTGCTCAGGTGTGTCAACTTGTGGGGATGTATCATGTGGACGGGAATGCCCGCAAGAAATCTGAAAATATAGTCTATCCCCCTCAAGACTGACATGGATGTCCTCCTCAATTGTTCCTGTAGCTGAAACACGGTTCATAACAAAATCTGCAAATCGTAGCTCAAATGCATCACCTGCTGTAGTGCTCTCTGAACTGGTGAACCTCACTGACTCCAAGAGACCCTCCAATAATCTCTGAAATCCATTATCCTCTGGCTGCGCTGGTGGCTCAATTTCTGCTTCCTCCACTGTATCTTCATCCATCCACTCTTCATATGCAACAGCTGTATTGTAGGATGTGGGATCGACGGTGGCACATTCTAGCTCTGGTAATATGATTGGAGATGCTTCTTGCCCATAAGATGAAGGAACAAAACTGATATCTTTGGGAATCGTCGCAACCTTAAACATGAGCGCATTCATTTCAAGTTGCCTCTTCACCCGTTCCAATAGAAGGTTACTCTTTTCAAGCCCGGCTTGCATTTCAACCTGGTGTGCATGCATCTCATCAAAAAAGATCCTTTGTCTCTCATCAAGCTCGGGCCAGTGCATCTCCTCAAAAAAGTATTCTCCCATCTGAGCATCCTGATCATAATAGTATTCTCTCATCTGAGCACTCTGATCATAATAGTATTCTCCCATCTGAGCACTCTGATCAAAATCTGTGGTCCACGTAGTGTAATCCATAACACCTGATCAACAAAGATAAATACCTAGAGAAAAATATCAGTGGCACAAAGGAATATAGAAATGATAGTAATGGTGGCGGGGGTGAAAATTTTCCTTTTTTTGTTAAAATTTTTTTTTTCGTAGTCTAATCAACCTAATTGTGACAAATTGGCACCCAACGGGAAACACCTCCACGGCAACGGCGCCAAAAACTTGGTCGCTCCGAAATGCAACCCAAGAGCACGACCAAAAACTTGATCGGCCCCGGATATACACCCGGAGAACGATTGTAGTATTACCGCAAGCGCACGGCAAAGTGGCGAGTGGGTATCGAACACGAGGAGGTGGTGTTGGTTCCAATCTATCCTAGGTTGGTTTGACTACGAATGTTTTATTGGTGGAGATGGCTATGGTATGATGTAATGGAAATGGTGATGGATGTCGGTGTTGGAGATAGAGAAGTTGGATAAAATATCTATTCAAATACAATATAATAAAGTGTGTCCAGGGCTAGGGAATCCCACTACGGACCGTCATGCATCATTGTGAATAGTGAATCTCAGTATTACTAGACTTGCATTGAGGTGAACTAGTCGTAACTGAATATAGAACCAAGCTCACGCTCTCGCGCTATTGTCGGTCAATAGCAACCTAGATTAGGGCCCAATCTCTTGCAAACCCTAGCCTAAGCCACTAGCATTGGGATCGACATCATCGTTCAATCGTCCCTCGTGCCCACTCTCGTACAAACTCGAGTTACGATCTAGGTTGTGATAGTTCGTATTCGTCCAATCTCTTGCAAACGAATATGGGTATAGAATCACAATTAAAAATCCTAGCTTTGGCCCAATCTCTTGCAAACCAAATCTAGAGAAATCCAATTGTCAATCTAAATCAAATTTCTAGGGCTTCCCATCGATTGGAATCCAATCTCTTGCAAACCTCAAATCGATGGAAATCCCTAGCTATCCGTAATAAATCAATCACAACCTAACCTCCTAGCAATTCTAGCAATTTAGAGATTCATTCATCACAAATATGAAATTAGATCCATAGGGTTCATCCCCAAACCCTAGAACAACAAATCTACTCTAGCATAGCAATAAGCATATGAGAATCAATAAAAATCATTGCTTGCATACAAAAGATAGAAAAACAAAGATTCAAATAAAAAAAGAACAAAATACTTAGCTTGATGAAGATCTTCAATCCAAATACAAGCTTTTAGATCCAAGAGAGGGCCTAGGGCATGGCCTAATCTCTAAAATAATCACTAAGAAAACATCTTGGGAACCTAAGAAAACATGGGGGGATCCCCTCTAATGGTGGCTACAAACCCCTTAAATACTCCCCCAAAACCCTAGCAAGAAACCCTAGAAAACCCCTCAAATTCGTGCCCAAAAACAGCCCAAACCGCAACTTAAAATCTGGGCCCAGGCCGCACTCGGCCGAGTGGAAAATGTGACTCGGCCGAGTGGAAATTCCAGTACTGCAGCATCAACTTGCAGAAATTCTCCAGATTTCATCCGACCTCCGATTTGTGCGTTCTTGGCAGCGTTGGAATCGTCATGAAGTCTACTATTCATAAAAAATATGAGAAAAATACTTTGCTTGCTGGAATGATAGCATATTTCAAAAGAGTGGGAGGCAATCTGAAAATCAGGGCGTTGCATGTCCTCGGCATCACTCGGCCGAGTTGACTTCTCTACTCGGTCGAGTTGGCTTCTCTACTAGGCCGAGTGATAGACCCTATAAAATTCCAGTAAGTCAGGGGTCTTGGGGGCCTGTCTTCGGAGGTGACTCGGCCGAGTGGCTTTACTCACTCGGCCGAGGGGCATTCGGTAATCGGCCGAGTCGGAACCCTCAATCGCCTGACGGATTCCAGTAAGTCTGGGATTTTTGCTTGCCGTCGTCGTGATGCCACTCGGGCGAGTGGTGTCTCTATGCTCGGCCGAGTGGGATGGCGATGCTCGGCCGAGTGCACGCTGATACTCAATCTGCTGCGTGTCCGATCTGGCCGGCCGAGCGGGCTTCTTTGCTCGGCCGAGTGACTCCTTCACTCGGCCGAGTGGCATGCTGAAAATGCCCAATCTTCTCTGTTTCTCCTCCTCGTCGCTCCTACGGAGTTCCTTCTTCTTCCACCCGTCTCCCATCGTCGAATAGCCCTCAAAAGAGCCTTGGGTGACGCTCCGGAGTGGGTGCAAGTCCCTTAAGCTCCATTTTGCTCCCGATCGCTCCATATTTCCTGAAATCCGACAAAAACAAGAAATAGTGAAAAGTAACGCAATATCGTCGAATAATCGTGAAAAGCGTGATATGGGTGATCGAAATGGCATGCAAATATGCAGAAAAAAGGTGTAAAATATGGACTGATCACCTGTTGGCTTAATAGTCGACTGTCTACGCCTCTTCAGTCGACTGTCCACGTGGTAAGTTATCTTTATGAATTCTCACCTACCCTCTGTCACTGTGCAGCATTCGACTGTTTGTTGTTCATCAGTCGACTGTCACAGGCGCAGATTCTATCCGTTGAGTTTTTCTTCACAGATTTCAAAGGGGTTTTGGGAATTCGGTTTGAAGGGTTTGAAAAACCTATAAAAGAAGCCTCTTCTATTCCATTAAGAGGTCAGACTTTTAAGCAACTTACTTATTTCATTCAAGCTTTAATTCTTTCAAGATTAAAGCTCTCAAAAAATTTTAAAGCCCTAGAATTCCAATCTTCAATCTATTGCTCTCCAACCTAGAACCAAACAGAAATCTTCTAGGCATTTGGTGCAGTCAAGAGAAAGGGCTTTCCTCTCTTCCAAGAGAGTCTTTCAACACACAACACATCTCTCCTTCAAGTTCTACTTCAAGTTCTACTTCAAGGCATATGTGATTGTAAGTGTTGTTTAATTTCATATTTCATAACTTTCGTTATTTGATTTACTCTCGGGTTGTGAGAGTGGTTTGCTTGCTCCCAAGTTGTGGGAGTCAAGGTCAAGCGAGTGTATTTCGATTTCACTTGTAGGGTCGCTACAAGTGGGTTTTTAAGAAAACCTCAAGTTAGGGTTCTAACTTGAGTATCTGGTGGTTACTGAGTGGAAGGGACGTAGGATAACCGAGAACGAGTCGGAAATTGACTTGGGTAATCCGAACCCTTGAAACATCCTTGCGTTTGCATTATTTCTTTTTAGGGTTTTCTATTATTCCGCATTTATTGTTGGTTAGGAATTTAATTTGGTGTTACTACCTTTTTAAATTGCATAAACACTATTCAACCCCTTCTAGTGTTTTCCTTATAGTCAGGGTCCTTACAATTGGTATCGGAGCGCAAGTTTCAAGCTATGGCATCCAACGACAACGACATTCCTCCACCGACTTTGTACAACAATGACGATCGTGATGGAGCGTCCACACTATTCGAAGGTCAATCCACGATGCGTCCTCCGCGTTTTATGGCACAAACTTCGGCTATTGGAAAAGCCAGATGGAGACGTTCCGAAGAAGTGCTTCCCTTTGGAGAACCCTCCACAAGTAATACGTCGAGCCCACCGAAGAGGATTTCGAAAAATGGACACCCTCCGAGAAGTCCACCGAAGTCAACAACGCAAAAGCAGTGAACGATCTTCATTGTGCATTGGACCCGAATGAGTTCAACAAGATATGCACATGTAAGAGTGCATATCAAATTTGGAACCATCTCGTCGTTACCCATGAGGGAACGAACAAGGTAACACTCACTAAAATATATGTTGCCGTGCGAAATTTCGATATGTTTCACATGCAGGAAAATGAGAGCATAGAATCGATGTACGGACGTTTTACCAACATCATCAATGAACTGGAAGCGCTTGGGCAAATATACACCCAACCAGAGAATGTGAGCAAGATCATAATGGGAATCTTCAAATAAACTGTCAAAACGAGCGTCTTGTCTAGTACTACAACATATAAATTTTTCACATATCAGTTTAGGTGTAGTATGAAAGATACGTATTTTAAAAGAAAATTGGAATTAATGACGTATATATTGAAAAATCATTTTTAAAAATAGAAGCATCGGTGGGACGATTTCAGCATCTAGGCATTCTACGAGGTGCGCTGGATTTTCTGGCCCTTACAGTGTATTTTTCTGATGCTTATATTATTTACTGTGAATTTTTACTTATTTTCTCTCTATTATAATTATATATATATAATTATATTTACTTATTATTATATGCATATACTAGTATTTATACTAGTATATTATATATATATACTTATACGTAATTATACTCCCTCGCTCCCTCCCTCCCCCCGCGCGCGCGCTCTCTCTCGTAGCAGCGCGCACATGCTGCTGCTGTAGTCGACTGCAGCTAAAGGGAGGGGCGTCTCCGGCTTAGGGGAGGTCGGGGGCGGTGGCTCCGGAGGTCCGACTGGCGGGGAACGACGGCGATATACGGTAACTCCGGCGAGCTTGCACGGATGTGGACATGGTGATGGAAAGAGGAGCAGCGCAGGGCTCTCGGCGGCGGCGAGGGGAAGGTGGCGACGAGGCGAGGCACGGTGGAGCTATCGGAGCGAAGGAGGGAGGGTGAAGAGCTCTGTCAACGGCGGCGTGAGCGGTGGTCGTGTTGGCTTGGAGTGTGCGTTAGCGGTGTCGTGGCGGTCTCCCTTGCTTCGTCGGCGTGCAACGAGGTGAAGCGGAGCTTGTAGGGGGCTTATGGCTTCACGGCGGGGCTGGGCGCCTCGTTGAAGGCGGGGTGAAGGGTGAAGCATGGCTCCGGTGCAAAACAGAGGAGGAGGGGATGTGCTTGGATGGATCATGGTGAAGAGGGAATGGTGGTGGGTTTGAAGCGTGTGGTGAGGCAGAGCGGGGGAGCGCCGCATGGGGGTGGTCGGAGCGACGTTTGGGCGGGGGCGAGTTGAAGAAGGGAGAGGGAGGTTGGTTTGTTGAACAGCTTTGAGGGGGCTTGGGGCGAGGGGTTGTGGTCGATGGGGGGAGTTGGGAGAGAGGAGGGGGGAGAAGAGGTCGGGGGGTTGATCGGAGTGGCGGTCGTGGGTTGCACCGCTGAGCAGAGGAGGCTAAGCTCGGGGGGGCTTGGGTCGCTGGAGAATGTAGTAGAGGGGGAGGGTTTTTGCTTAAGAACGAAGGAATGTGGGGTTTAAATAAAGTGATAATAATATTATTATATTTAAGTGAAATTTTAATAAGTATATTAATTAGGTAGGTGGTTAGTTTGACTAACCATGTAATTGCGATTGGGATTTTTCTCGGGGGTTGCCATTGTGAACCGCATGGGCTGCTAATCGGTAGGTATGTAAATAAGGGTTAGGTAATAATTAACAGGTTTAATTAGTAAAACCGTAAATAGTAAAACGTAGTTAATATGAAATTACGATTTTGCCCCCGATCCTAAACGTGTCCGAAAAATTACGAAAACAGTACCACAGGTCCGTATCATAGCGAAGATAATGAAAATGAAGTCTATTTTCAGATTTAAGCGACAAAAAAACAGAAAAAAATTCATTTACTCGAGTTTGAAATCGTCTTTGTTACTGGAAAATGTGCACTATGAAAACAGGCCGTTACAAATGGGCTTGCAGGTTTGTGGGTGCCAAAACCCACACCCAGCTGGTGGGAGTTTCTTTTGAATTCGGTCGGCCGGGTCGAGTTGGCTTTGAGCCGCCCGACCCGCCAAAAAGCGGCCATCCGCATGCTTCAGCATTGAGTTGGGATTTGGTGGTTCGGGTCCCTAGAAAAATAAGCGATGAATTCGGATTTCAATCAAAGCCCACATCAAACTCCAACATTTTCTCATGGCATAAGAAATATTTTCATCATGGCCTCAAATCCAATATGCACACTCATAATAGAGGGCAAATCCATGAACGTTACTTCAATTTGGCTCAAATCAGCAATATCAACCAACACTTTGCATTTGTCTAGATTAGAACACAAAAGCGTATTATAGTAGTATCTCACTTCTCAAAAATTAGAACACAAAAACACTTGGCTTTTCCAAACTTGTGGAGGTTGGATGTGTGAGTCATGTTTATTCTTTTTCTTTTTCTCTTCACTTTTTTTGTATATGAAACTTAGGATGATTATAACCCCCTGTTTTTGAACTACGATGTATTATACTATGTACATATACTTTTCTGGATTTTTGGTATTATTTCCATGATATTTGTGTACTTTATCTTTTAGCAATTTTGTGTATTTTATTTTTTTATCATTTTTGTGTACTTGGTTTTGTTTTTGTTATTGGCTAGCATTTTTATTTTTTGTGTATTTATGTATTTTTGTGTATTTCTATTTTGGGATTAATTATGTTTGTATATAAACCCCATTTTTCTAGCATGACACCTAGCCCCTGACTAATCCCTCTTAAGTATGAGTCATCATACACTTGGCACCCTCTCCTTTAACCTCATCCATGAGCATTCCTAGCATGACACCTATCACATGACTAATCTCTCTTAAGAATGAGTCATCATACACTTGGCGCTCTCTCCTTAATCCTCATCTTAAGTGATAATATAAACGAAACGGAAGGAGAATGAAGAAAGGAGGAGAAAAAAATACTAGAAGAAGGAGCATCACCCCCTCTTTACATACAACAATCTAGGTTGGAGATTCACAACTTGGATTCTTGAATGTTATCTTTAAATTTGTTTTCATTGTCATGTTATTAATTATCATGTTTAGGATGTTAGACTATATGGTTTACTATGTTTAAAGTTCACAATTTGGAGTTTGAATACTAATAATCATCGATGTTTCATTTCATGTCATGTCCTATTTCATGCCATGTTCAGGATGTTTCTGCCATGTTCAGGATGTTTTCATTTCATGCTACGAGCCACCATGTTTAGGATGTTTCATGCCATGTTTAGGATGTTTCATGCCATGTTTAAGATGTACTCATTTCATGCTACAGCTGTCACACTATGTTTATGCCATGATGCTATGCTCATGTCCCTTTATGACATGATGCTTATGTTCCTTTTTGCCATGACACGATGCTTATGTTCCTTTATGCCATGACACAATGCATATGTTCTACATCAAGATCGTGATGCTTCCTTTATGCATATGATATCTTTATGATGTTGCCATGGTTAAAATGTGAGACTTATAGCATGAGGATGATGTCCTACTTATGATGCTTATGTTTTATTTCATGTTGAGCCTATGTTACTTCCCTTATGCATATAATTACACTATGATGAGGATGTTTCATTTCATGCCAAGATCATGATGCATATATGTCAGGATATCATGATAGGTTGTACTCGCTCTATTGTGTTGGATTGTATTGTCATTTACTTTATGCTTTGAGATGTGATGGATTTGGTTGCATGAGATGTGATGTGATGATTGTGGTCGCATAGATGTGGATACTTAGATTTTCTGTAGTGAGTGTGGGTAAAGTATCATACTTGCCACTATTGTGCCTTGTTTGAATTCATGCATAGATAAGGGTAACGGGGTAAACTCAGGGTTTAAGAGGTGCAGGAACGATGAGACCATCCTTTTGTTCATACCTCTCTAAGAGTTGAGACTTTGGAGTATGCATTCTACCCCAAGAGTGGAATGTATTCTTCATACCTTTTCAGGAGGCATTCTCCTCCCATAATGAGGGTATTATCATAATACATATCACTTCCGGTGGTATTCTCCTCTTGTAAGGGGGAGTGTGCTTATTATCATGATGGATGGATCTCACTGATCATTGCACTCTCTGACCTGGAGTTTGTATGATCAACTAGGGTGTGCTTTTTTCTTTACTAGAATAGGTTCACGTGCTAACATTAGACACAGTCTAGGTGATGTCATGGACTTGACATCGATAGAGTTGTTAGGACACTCTTACAGGGACACATTTAATTTTCCGCCTTTATTTTTGTCATTACTCATAGCCGTAGATTCCTTTCAGTGTTCATCATATGCTATTTTATTTTGTCATTGAGGTTCATCACCAGTCTTCATTTCTACATAGGTATATTATTTATTTAGAGTGCTCCTTTATTTATTTACATGATGTTGGATACCTTGGTTGGATAAAACAATCTTAAATATAGTATTCCACACCTCGGATTGTGTTTCTCTTACTAGACGCGCATTGACGTGTCCACCCCCCTTTTCCAGGTTTAGAGCCAGATGTTTCAGAACAGGTTTCCCCCAGGTGATTGCCCAAGACCTTGAGCTTGAGGTTGAGCCCTCAGAGGGAGACTTCATTGAGTTGGCCACCCATGGATAGAGTGTTCTTCTCTTTGATCCTTTTATGGCGTGAGTTGTACATTTTGGGTTTGTAGATTCCATTTGGGGTCTGGACCTCTTATGTATTTTGTTTTCTTGGTTTTCTCATGTATTTTTCCATATATCTCTCAGATGTACCTTTTTGTAATGGATATATAGATGTTTGTGACTTTGGTATCTATTGTATTGGAGCTGATACATTAATTTGTATTTGTCATCTGTATTTTGCTAGCATTTGTAGTGGCATATAGGTGTACGGTATTGTATCACGCTGGGTGTATTTAGAGCCAAGGGGTCAAATCCTTTGATCTGAATACCACCACGGTCTTGTCACCTTCCATTCTCTACATACGCCTTGGAAAATTTCGTATTTCCCAGGTACTTTAGAGAATGGATTGCAACTAATCTGTAACTGAGCATAGGTCGACTAATACTATGCTTATCACCGATAACGATGATATAAAAATGTTTTTTTTAACTTGGGTGAATTTTAATTGTCAATTAAATTATTTATGGAGAAGAATATCACGATTAATACACATGTGTCTGAAGCACGGAGCACATAATTATGCATGCTCAATTTAGATATCAACTCAGCAGGCTTTATGTCTTCTCCAAATCATGAGTGTCGTCATCGAGAGAATATAATGGGGGAAGGGTACTCTTTTAATCCAAAACGAGATGAGAATATTGTAAGTATGGATACAGTGTATTTATTTCATAGAAGATTGTGATATTTTTAAAATGTAACATGTATTTTCAAAAAATTGATTGTGTTCATATGTCAATAAACTTTATGATTGTTACAAGGCAAGGTATCATTTTCCCAAAACTTGGCAAGCAATCCACCTACTCCACTTACATGCAAGACCCTTTCATCCTGGTATCGATGACCAATCCATGGCCATTCCGGAAAATGTTAGCACAACATAGGAGTAATAACTTCTATGCCAAGAGTTGATGATGATGGCATAAAAATGCCAAATCAAGAAAGTGATGGTTCTTACACTGAAAATGATTATGACATCGCATGGAAGAATATCATGCAATATGCTACTATTAAGGCCAAAATTGACCACGACAGTTGTCAGGTTGACGGAGACTCGTAGCGTTGAGCTCGAGCCTTGTCAGTAGTTGAGGTTGGACCCTTGGTTGGAAGTACTAGGGTCGGAAGTTGGTAGCTGGAGGCGATACGACCTTCGATCGACCTATAAGCAGCCATTGGGTCGATCGTTCAAGGTTGATGACACAACGTCTATCTTCGATGTTGGATGGCGATCGTCGATCTGCACCATAGGGAGTCGTTAGGGGGTCGGATCTGGGTTCCGACCCAAATCCCCTCCGATGCTTAAGTTGGTAGAGAACTTAAGGAAGAGAGGGAGCTCGGTGTAGCTGAGATTGACCCACGGAGGTTCTCTCTAGACTAACGATGCAAGTTCGAATATAGCAATGATAAAAGAAAGAAGATATAGTTCTATGTATTAGTCCTCGTACTTTGAAGATGGAACCCCTTTACCTTTGCCTATCGGACTATTTATCGGTAGCTCCTTCTTGATGAGGCGTAACTGCCCCTCATTGATTATGGCACGATCTTATCCGGGATTCGAGCTAACGACTGCCTATTTACTCGGCCACATTAACTCCACTCCATTAATGTTGGCCGGAGTCCAACGGTTGGGAAGAATTATTACTTCTACTGAGTCTCACGCCGCCGCTGTCTCGTTGGCAGGCCCTGAGCCGTTGTCGTATGATATTGGGCCATGATTGTGCCTCAATTATCCAATGTTGTTTCGTGGGCCGTACCCGTGTATCAACATTGGCCACCGTCATTCATTTTCGAGAGATAGTGCTGATCGAGGCCGAATGATGAGTACTTTCATTAAATGGGGCACGACATTCAGAGCAGCTGATTTGATTCATGCCGCCAAAACTTCTCGCCTTTAGTTGATCTCAACCGTTGCTTTGGCGAGTTTTCGACGCATGTTGGTCATTGGGTACCGAGCCAGTGAAATTCCTTCGCGTATAAGAAACTAGAGTTGTAAAGCCAATGGCTTTTGTGCTCTTGTCTCTTGGTAACTCGAGGAAAACTCATCTTCTTCTTCTTGCTTCTGGCGATCAAAAATGGCAGGCGAAGTATACATTGATTTGACTTCAGAGTTGGAGCGGGCCTATGAAGAAGGCCGGAAGAGGAAGAGGGCTGAGGAGGAAGAGAGGAAGAGGAGGAGGTAGAGCACTTCCTTCTGGACTTGGGGGAGGCTGGAGGCTCCTCAATTCAAGCTACTGGGGCTTTGAAGGAGGCTCCTTCTAATCCTCGAGGTGGGGCTGAACCTTCCACCATCCCGCCTCACGATAGGTGGCCATATGAGGACATTGTTCATACGGTCCCTTCCGTCGGCTCCATTTCTCCAGAGTTCGGCCACCTTCTGCTGTCGAACCGCATTTCGGCCGACCATCCTATGGAGATTCAGGGGGAGCCCTATCGGCCCCCGTTCATCGTGGGAAGGGATGATGTGGCCCTCCTGGACTTTGGGACGGGGGCCCGTCTAGCAGAGAATATCACTCTGCCAAGAGATTTTGACTTCCTGTAGGGGGTCGATCTTGAGACGATGGCCAACTGCTTTGTCCATAGTGGCCTTCAGGTTTGTTGCCAGTGGTCCTTCCTTCTGTGCTTCCCCTTCTATTTTTGTTGATTGTCACCCTCTGCAGGTGACCATTTTCGGTGCATGCCAGCGCCGCAGGGCCCTCGACCTGATCGAGGGGCAGCGCCGGCTGGCGGCTGCCGAGAACCAGGCTTCTGAGCTCAGAGCTCAGGTGAGGAAGCTAGAGGAAGACTTGGGGATGACCATGTTGTAGGATCCTGCCAAAACAGAGTTAGGATCGATAAATGAAGTTGAGACTTACGCTTGCGTATGCGGCACAGTAGTCACAGAACTTCGCCTTCGGATTCGCCACGACGGATCAAGTCTTCTCACGAACGGAGTAAGGCTACTAAATCCACAATCTAAATCTCTACTTTTAGATTAAGAACTTGGATAAAGAGAGAGGAAGGATTTCGGCAGAGCTTCGCTAGAATGAAATGCATGCAAGAATGCCATGCAAAAGTGTAAAGAAATGGCTAACCCTTGGGTCTTATTTATAGCCCCCAAGGTAGTTATTTTAGGAGTAATTGTTCCTTTGGAACAATTTAACTAAGGTGTACCATCGTACATGGCATATTATAAGCTTAAGTTGTACCATATGCATGGTACAACATAAGCTTAAGATATTACCCCTTTATTAGCCATATGTCGCATGCACTTATGCACATATAATGCGACTTTCCCATCAATCTAGAGATCCTCTCCGCAAGGGAACATATTCCCTTTGCACACGACTTCGTGTACGCGACGTTCGAGGTCCGTATTCCCTCGTACATCCCCCACAAGGGTGTACAAACGTCTTCCATATCCAACATCTCCCACTCACACTTGAGGGGATTGTAAGAGAACGTCTTTCTCTTAGTTCTTTCATCTATCATACCGAGAAATAGACCGTGCGACCGTCATGCGCATAGAGTCTGTTGTTGTGCACTTGTTAGAGATACACAACGACCTCGAAGGTGCAAAGTTGAGTAGTTCAACACATGCTTTACCCTAGATTATTTCTTCACATTTCTTATACTTTAGATTCAACAATTGAATCCCATCTGGATCATAATTGGCTGGCCAGCTTTGAATCATTAAAGTCCAAATGTGAATATGAAATCAATCTTCCTCTTCTTGCGAACCTTCTGATCTTGACTTGATTCGCTTTTCTAACGTGCCCCGCCGAGCCGAATTATCATAGCCCATTAGCAACACGCTAAGATAGCGATCATCTCGTCAAATCTAAAGGAACCAATTGGAGTCCTTGAGGGTAAGAGTTAAGGCCCATATGGCCTTTGAGTCTCACATAATAGCAAACACTATTGCTACTAACTCAGTGGTCGAAAATGCATACGTGGTATGAACACGTATTACAACATCGCTCCTTTCCCAGGGAGTGTATGTCTCAATGATGTTGTAAGGATGATGATCAGACACCATAATGTCTGACTTTGAGTCCCTTATTCTACTCAAATAATCCTTTGGACTCACATCCCGCATTTAGACAGATAGGATTTCAAAAAAAAATCCTCTTAGATCTTTTGTAAGCATCCATATGATGCAGATCTTTCATGCGACCATTTTGTTTAAGTCATGACTCTTAAATCATCCGTCTGATGATTTTGACTTCAAACAGGTCTCATCTCTATTCCATCCGTCTGATAGAATAAGGCGGTTGCTCATGTGAGAGAGCCAACCTCAATCTGTCCGACATACTAGAATTCAGCTGAGATTTCAAAAAATGTACACAAACATTTCTTAAGAAATTCATATGCAATGTTTGAAAAAGAACTTATTCTTTTATTAATTTTGATCATTTACAGACATGGGAATTTACATTGGTACAACTCAGCTCTTACGCAATCCTTGAGATGATAAGTGTTTGTAAAACACATCTCTGGGGATAGCCTTCGTAAGCGGATCCGCTATCATCTCATGCGTAGATATGTACCTTATGTCTACCTTCTTGGTCTTATCATAGTCTTTTGCAAATTTGTAGCGGATATCTATGTGTTTGGTCTTACAATGGAATTTCGGATCTTTGACATAGGCTATAGATGCTTGACTGTCGCTGTGTATGGGTACAGCACCTGAGTCACTTGCATTAATTAGCCTGTCTAAGAACTTCCTAAGCCAAACATCCTCTTGGACTGCCATGCTAAATGCTACAAACTCGGCTTCCATGGTTGAAAGTGCGATGCAGGATTTTTTCTTGCTACTCCAGGATATTGCACCAGATCCGAGTAGAAAAAGATATCCTGAGGTAGATCGTCACTCATCGAGATCACCCGCCCAATCAGCATCAGTGTAGCCTTCGAGCCTCAAGGCATCTCCTTGATAGCATCTGCAGATCCTTTGAGATATCGCATTATCCTCTTAACCGCTTTCCAGTGTACTTGCCCTGGGTTGGATTGGTAACGACTTACCATTCCAACGGCAAAACAGACATAAATTATCGCACATTAGACTACCAACTGCACTGGAATATGGAACTTTTTCCATAATCTCCTTCTCTTTTTGGTTCTTTGGACATGATTTCAGACATAAATTGTCGCACTTGCTTATTGGAGTATCAATGGACTTGCAGTCCTGCAGTCTAGAACATTCTTTATATAAGTCTCCTGTGAAAGAGAAAGAAGTTTCTTTGAACGATTCCTTGAAATCTTAACTCCAAGGATATATGCGGATTCTCCCATGTCTTTCATCTCAAAAACTGATGAAAGCCAAGCCTTGATATCCATCACAAAGCCCTTGTCATTTCCGGCTATTAAAATGTCATCTACATATAGAGACATAATAACATACTTGTTCTTATTCCTCTTGATATATATACACAGTTATCTTCATCAAGCATGGAAAATCCATTTGATAAGACAACCTCTTGAAATCGTATATACCATTGCCTCGAGGATTGTTTAAGACCATATATGGATTTAAGAAGTTTACAAACCTTATGTTCATTTCCTTCTTTTACAAACCCTGTTGGTTGTTCCATATAGATCTACTCGTCCAATTCTCCATTGAGAAAGGCAGTCTTTACATCCATTTGATGTAATTCGAGGTCTAAGCAAGCTACCATTGCCAGAATCAGGCGAATTGAGGTAAAACGAACAACAGGTGAGAAGGTCTCTTCATAGTCTATCCCTTCCTGTTGCGTAAAACCTTTCGCGACAAGGCGAGCTTTATATCTGTCAATAGAGCCATCAGCCTTATGCTTGATCTTGAGAACCCATTTGTTCCCAATAGCTCTACGTCCTCTGGGTAAGTCAACTAAGTCCCAGACTTGGTTAACTTTCATGGATTCTAACTCCTCTTGCATCGCTTCCATCCATTTGTCTTTCGCAGGGCAAGATATGGCTTGTTTGAAAGTAGCAGGCTCGTCATCTTCTTGTAGTAAAGTCATAAAGGTTTGCGGAAATTCATCCTCAAATCTTAGAGGAGCCAACCTTGTACGACTACTACGTCATATTTGAGATTCTTCAAGTCCTTGTTGACTCGAATTTAGATCAATTCTAATATCACTCCCACTTGGAATGTCGTTAGAATTGCTCCCACTTGGATCATTATTCCAGTATGGAATAGGATAATCGTCATTCATATAATCCATTGGTGAAGGTTGAAACGTATTTTCGTTTTCACCAAGAATTCTCCCACTCGAATGAGGTAATCCTTCTTGATCATAAATCTCAAATAGAGATAAGTCCTGACTTATCTCGCCCTGTCTTGGAAACTCGTTTTCCAAGAAAGTGACATCCCTCGACTCAAACTCAATTAGCCCACCATTGTCTTCCTAACTAACAAAAACATAACCTTTGGAGTTTTCTGCGTATCGTATAAAGATACATTTCCTTCCCCTTGGCCCAAGTTTGCCATACTTATGGGAGGAAATATGTGCGTAGGATGCACAACCCCAATGTTTCAAAATGTTTAAGTCAGGAGATCTTTGGTTCCACAACTCATAAGGAGTGGAGCTAACTGATTTCGAGGGTACGCGGTTTAAAATGAAAGCGGCCGTCAATAATGCATCACCCCAAAAGGTGATTGGCAAGTTAGCTTGCACCATCATTGAACGGACCATTTCCATTAAAGTCCTATTTCTCCTTTCTGCAACACCGTTTTGTTGAGGAGTATAATGCATAGTTACCTGATGTACTATGCCTTTTTCATCACAAAGTTCCTTAAAACTTATTGATTGATATTCACCGCCCCTATCGGTTCACAAGACCTTAATCTTGCGATCTAATTGATTCTCCACTAAACTCATATAGTTTTTAAAGCAAGCCAAAGCTTCACTTTTGTGGGATATCAAATAGATATGTCTGAATCGGGTGAAATCATCAATAAAAGTGATGAAATATGACTTTCCGCGTCTTGTCTTGACATTCATCGGACCACATATGTCCGAATGGATAAGCTGTAATGGAACCTCGGCCCTTGTGCCGGTTCCAAACGGCTTGCGACAAGATTTCCCCACAAGGCAATGTTCGCAGGTCGATATTTCAACCTTTGAAACATTGGATAGAAGGCCACGTTTGGCAAGTCTATCCATACGTGTTGGTCCAATATGACCAAGCCTTGCGTGCCAACAAATCACATCAGACTCATAAGTCTTAGAATTTGCAATAAGGAAATTTTCATTACAAGAGGAATCATACATTGTACTCATTACAATAAATCCTTTAAATACAAACCCAGTACCAATAAGAGTATTATTACAACTTAAGTCCACATTACAATCATGAAAAAACCAGTTATAGCCAAGACCCATTAATACGACCACAGAAATTATATTCCTTCGAATATCTGGAGCGAAGAGAACATCATGAAGTAGGAGAGTGCGGCCGTTGCGAAGACTAGCTTGCAAGTCCCAACGCCTTTCACTTCAACACGTGTGTTGTTTCCTACATAGATCCACTTCGTTCCTTGTGGTATCCGGTGATACTCCACGAAGGACCGTCTGTCCCTTGCTATGTGGTCGGTGGCACCTGAATCAATTATCCAAAATGGATTAGATTCCACAAGAAATATTGAACTAGGAACACATATGTAACTAGTATATTTACAAGTTACCTCGTCGCCTCCACTCGTACATGAACGAGCATAGTGACCGAGCTTGTTGCACTTGAAGCACTTGATCCTCTTCAAGTCTTTCTTCTTGTGCCATTTCTTGTGCCCACCCTTATGTTTGGGTTTCTTGGTAGACTCAGGTTGCTTTTTACGTTCATTAGTGAACTTCGAACGATCTTTCCGTTTCTTTCCCCCGTGTGAGGAACTAGCAACCATGTGCACTTCTGAACTTGGCTTGGCAGCCGCAAGCCGCTCTTCCTCTAATTCGAGGTACTTGGAAACATCGCTGAAGGTCTTGATGCTCTCATTGTGAGTGAGATGCATCTTCATTTGATCCCACCCATTTGGTAGGGAACGTATAACTGCTTGGATTTGTTGCTCATCAGTGAGCACATGACCTGCGTCCTTTAACTCCGAGATAAGGTTCGCCATATGTCGCAGATGTTTCCCCATGGAATGATCTGGACGTTTCTTATATGAATCGAACCTTATAGTTAAGGAGCGAAGTTTGGACACCGATGTGCCACCGAACTTCTCCTCTAGCTTGGACCATATGTCCATGGCTAGGTCATGTTCTCGGAAGATGCGCATTATGTCATCAGCCATACTGCTTAATAACGTAATGCGCGCTATCTTGGTCTTCCGAGACCAAGCATCAAAAGTTTCCTTGTCTCGTCGGTGTTGGGCCGTAGTGCCCAACTCGGGTTCAATCATAACGTTCTTTAGAGTTTCGAGCACTTCTTGCTCCTCTAGAACGTATTGTATCTTGATGGACCAAAGTTTGTAATTATCGCCGTTGAGTTTTTCACCTCTGTTTAACTCAGCGACGATATTCTTTGAAGCGGAAGACATTTTACTTTTAAAATGCTGCAAAAAGACATAAAACCAAAGGTTTGATCAAAAAATTGCATTGAAAATTCTTAAAATACAATTCCCATTTGAAGTGATATTAGAATATCCCATTTGGATAGTTCTAATTTCAACTCCCACTTGGAATGATATTTATAATTTGATAAGTTACTTTCGAAAAATATTGAAGATGTTACTCTAGAATCGGAAAGGTCACTATGTTTCCAATCACCATCTAGAGTAACTTTCAATATTTCTCCCTCACTTTATCAAATGTTAGTACTCTTATAGTACTTCGCAGTGGAAAAGCGTTTTTGAAAACGTATTTTTCAAAACGTATGAAAACGTATTTTTCAAAAAAATGTATATTTCATCTTAGTACCCTTATGATACTAGTGAAACATTCGGCACTTCCTGACCATTTGTCGGGAATGAGCCGTAGCCGTGCCAAGGTCGGATCCCCCTTTTGGGATTTTTCTGCAAACTATCGTCGCCGGCTCCCGTATGGATCCAGGCGTTTCCCCCGTATGAGAGAATTTTGATGCAGACGACTGTCGTTTGGCCCCGTATGGGCTAGTCGGCACGATCATATTCGACCAAGTCCTTTTGCCGAATTGGTCGACCAAAATACCCGAATTGGTCGACCAATGATAATGGTCTGAAATTTCTCCGGCCAGGGCCTCTGCCCTGGCCGAGGCTGGCCAAGGGCCGGCCAGGGCCTCTGCCCTGACCGGCCAGGGGCCCTGGCGCCTCGGCCAGGGCCTCTACCCTGGCCGAGGCCGGCCAAGGCCGGCCAGGCCCTGGCCGAGGCCAGGGCGTCGGCCTTGGCCACTGCCAGGGCCGGCCAGGCCCTGACAGTGGCCAGGGAGCCGGCCCTGGCCACTGCCAGGGCCGGCCAGGCCCTGGCCGAGGCCAGGGCGCCGGCCCTGGACTCTGCCAGGGCCGGCCGGCTGGCCCTGGCCACTGCCAAAACAGAGTTATGATCGATAAATAAAGTTGAGACTTACGCTTGCGTATGCGGCACGGTAGTCACAGAACTTCGCCTTCGGATTCGCCACGACGGATCGAGTCTTCTCACGAACGGAGTAAGGCTACTAAATCCACAATCTAAATCTCTACTTTTAGATTAAGAACTTGGATAAAGAGAGAGGAAGGATTTCGGCAGAGCTTCGCTAGAATGAAATGCATGCAAGAATGCCATGCAAAAGTGTAAAGAAATGGCTAACCCTTGGGTCTTATTTATAGCCCCCAAGGTAGTTATTTTAGGAGTAATTGTTCCTTTGGAACAATTTAACTAAGGTGTACCATCGTACATGGCATATTATAAGCTTAAGTTGTACCATATGCATGGTACAACATAAGCTTAAGATATTACCCCTTTATTAGCCATATGTCGCATGCACTTATGCACATATAATGCGACTTTCCCATCAATCTAGAGATCCTCTCCGCAAGGGAACATATTCCCTTTGCACACGACTTCGTGTACGCGACGTTCGAGGTCCGTATTCCCTCGTACATCCCCCACAAGGGTGTACAAACGTCTTCCATATCCAACACATGTCCACCAAGGTCGCGTCGGATTGGGCAACCGCGAAAGCGAAATCCAGCTACGCCTCCATGTCAATCACCAGGAAGCAGGCGGAAGCTCAGTGGAGGAGAGAGCGATCTCAACCTTGTATTGAGCTTGAGGCATCGAGGAAGGAGGTTGCTGACCTTCAGGTCAAGCTTCTCGAGAAGTGAAAGAGGTTGATGCTTATAAGGCTTGGACCACCTCCATGATGGATAGGGTGGCAAGAGCGATAAAGGACCTTTTTACACCCGACGATGCCTCGTGTTACTAAATTTTGCGAATCATTACTTTTGTAAGACTGCTCTCGAGCGGGTCATATGTAATTGCCCAGAATTAAATGAAAAGAATTCTTGCAACATGAAATTTTCGCATTTGTTTTTTTGAAGTGTTTTTTGGCATCCTTGTCAGTGTTTAGATATGTGTGCATGTATGTGGCCCCTCAACGACGTAAGTTTAGTAGACTTGGGCCATTGGAGTGTCATTACACTACCTCATAAGAATTTGCTCGACATGGTTGTTCAGTGGTGAGGGACGTGGTCCCTTCGACTTATGTCCGACGACGATTGAGAGTCGTTCAGTGGCAAGGGTGACCCATTGGCTTACGGCTGACGATCGAGGGTTGAAGATCATTCGGTGGCGAGGGACGTGGTCCCTTCAACTTATGGTCGATGACGATCGAGAGTCGTTCAGTGGCAAGGGTGATCCCTTGGCTTATGTCTGATGATCGAGGGTCGAAGGTTGTTCGGTGGCAAGGGACGTGGTCCCTTCGACTTATGGCCGATGACGATCGAGAGTTGTTCAGTGGAAAGGGTGACCCCTTGGCTTATGGCTGACGATCAAGGGTCGAGGGTTGTTCGGTGGCGAGGGACGTGGTCCCTTCGACTTATGGTCGACTACGATCGAGATTCGTTCGGTGTCGAGGGTCGAGGCCCCTTCGTCTTACGGCCGACGAGAGTGTTACGACTTAGGTCGAAGAACGATCTACTTTGCATTCATAATGAACAGGTATATGAGAAAAAATGAATGGTCGATTTACCCCTTTAGTACAATCATTGATAATACTTTCGTAGATGTTCCGCGTTCCAAGGATGAGGAAGTTTCCTATCATCCAAAGTAGCGAGTCGATAGGTGGCAGGACCGAGTACGTCGATCATTGTGTAGGGTCCTTCCCATTTTGCAGCGAGCTTTCCCGGCTTGAGGATCTCGGTAGTGAAAGTGGCCTTGCGTAGCACCAAGTCTCCTATACAGAAGCTACGTTTGCGGACCTTCGAGTTGAAGTAGCGAGCCATGCACCCCTTCTGTTCGACGAGGGTTGCTAACGCCCATTCGCGGACCTCGTCCACCAGTTGTAGGTTGAGCTCGAGACCCTCTGAGTTTCTTTTTCATCATAGTATTGGAGACGAAGCGGTCGCTCATTGACCTCGACGGGGAAAATGGCCTCACATCCGTGGCCAACATGAACGGGGTTTCCACCCATATAGGTTTTGTGGGTCGTTCTGTACGACCATAGTATACTAATGATCTTGTCCGGCCAAGTTCCTTCGAGCCCGGTTATCCTCTTCCTCAGGGGCCCAAGGATGCTTCTGTTTACTAACTCTGCCAAGTCGTTCGACTATGGGTGGGTGACGGAGGCGAAGTGCAACTTGATCTTCAGCTCTGCACAGAAATCTCTGAAGCCGATGCTGTCGAATTGTGTCCCATTGTCCGTCACTATGTATTGTGGGATGCCAAAATGACACACGACGGACTTCCAGACGAAGCTTCGAGCTTCCTTCCATGTGATTCGGGTAGAGGCTCCACTTCGATCCACTTAGTGAAATAATCGGTTGCCACTATTAGGTATCTCTATTGCCTACTCGCCGGCTTGAATGGTCTAAGGAGGTCCAATCCCCATTTGGCGAAAGGGACGGGACTGACGATGGGGATCCGATCAGTTGGTAAGACCGAGCTGATCTTTGAGAACTTTTGGCAGGTTGAGCATCGTCGAACATATCCGACGGTATCTTTGAACATCGTTGGCCAAAAGTACCCTTGTCTCACAGCCTTCAAGGCTATGGATTTCCCTTTGCAATGGTTCCCGCAGTCGCCCTCGTGGATCTCCTGGATCACATGGTGAGTTTCCTATGGGGCTAAGCATTTAAGATAGGGGAAGATATCATACCTGGTCCATCGTCTTTTGTATAATGAACCATCTAGTAGGATGAATTGGTAGGTCTTCTGCTCAAGTTTTCGTGCCTCCACTGGGTTAGTCGGTTTCTCCCCGGTGTTTAAGTAACGGATTATCGGATCTATCCACATGGCCCCCTGATCGAGGCTCAGAAGTTCTTGTACCAGCCCGCTGGGATGGGGTCGACGTTGTACGTACACGGTCCGACCGAGTCCCGCAGGGGAGGATGATGCAAGCTTCGACAAGGTGTCAGCTCAATGATTCTTCGACCTTGGCATGTGATGAATTTCTACGTGTGTGAATGTGGCAAGCTCTGCTCTAGCGATTTGCACGTAACTCTGTATTAAGTCATCGCAGGCCTCGAATGTCCCATTCAACTGATGGACGATGAGGTTGGAGTCGCTGAATAGTTGGACCACTCTCGCCCCCAGGGCTCGAGCCTGTCGGAGTTCGTTGATGGCCACCTCATATTCCGCACCATTGTTGGTGGTTTGAAAATCGAAGCAGAGGGTGTATTTGAATATGTTTCCCCCGGAGCTTTGGATGATTATTTCGGCCCTGCCCCCAACTTGCGTGGATGAATCGTCGTCTTGTACGATCCAGGTCTACTCGTCCTTGATTGCGTCTTTTGCCCTACTGGTTGAGGGTAAGGGGATAGTCTCAGGCATTGTGCTAGTTGCACATACCTCTTTTTGGGGGCAGTTGTCGGAGGTGAGTTCGACAATAAAGTCGGCAAGAGCTTGCCCTTTGATGGCGGTCCTCGACTTATACTGGATGTCGAACTCGCTTAGTTCGACTACCTATTTTTTCATTCTCCCTGATCGGTTGAGCCTCTTCAGGGTCAGTGATTCGGAGGGAAAAGTGTATATGTATACCCCATAACTACCCACATTTTGTGCTAAAGATTATACTTAATCGTGCTCTTTTGGGTATATTTTCGCTTTATGTCGTTTTTAGGGCTTAATCTCATTCTTGGCACAAAATATGGATTTTACCGTCTTTATTGGCTTCCTACTATTTTACATATGCTCCTGCTATTATTGTGATCATATCGCTATTTTTTTGAGAATTATTTGAGCAATGGATTATTTTATATGATTATCGGAAGTCAATATTGTGTTTATAATAGTCATTAAATTCATTTTCACATCAAATGGACTAATTTCCTCCTCCCCTATTTTTCAGGTACTTGTGGGAGTCTTGGAGATTTTCCAGAATTTTCTGGGATTTTTCTGAGATTTCTAGATATTTTTCGGGAATTATTTGGAGGAAAAATAGGGGAGAAAAGCCCATTTAAAAGAAAATCAATTGGGCACCACGTGGCGCAATCCGGCTGCGCCACGTGGCGCAATCCGGCTGCGCCACGTGGCGCAATCCGGCTGCGCCACGTGGCGCCAGGCCGCTGCTCCTTCATTTGTGCGGGCCGCTGGGCCGCACTAATTTATAAAAAAATAAAATTAAAAAAAATGTTCTGCGGGCCGGCCCAGCGGCGGGCCGGCCCGCTCCATAATTTGAAGCACGAGGAGCGGGGGTGGGGCACGCGCGAAGCGTGTGCCCCCGCTGTGCGGCCTTCAATTTTTGCTTGCGGGCCCCGCAAATTTGGAGCGGGGTGAATTTGGGCGGGTCGGATCCGACCCGATCCGACCCGCCCCCCATGTAATTGCTCCCAGCGCGCGCTGATGCTTTGAGAGCGGGTTCGGGCGCAAATTTTGAGCAGCGCCCGACCCTTGACACTTAATATTACGTCCTGAAGGGGTTTTCGAATGGGGTTCGAATTTTTTGTTGCAGGTTACTGTTCTTGGGCGATTTTAGCGTTTTCTTTGGGGGTTCTTCTTCCCCATTAGGGCTAGGTCTAGGGAAGGAGGCCATTGGAGCTTGGGAAGCTTAGAGGAGGTGTCCAAGTGAGAGGGAAGCCTCATTTCTTGAGATATTGGTGATCTCTTCCCTCTTTTCTTGTGTAATTTTTGATATCTCTCTTTGTATTGAACCTTGATGATTTTCGTTTATGAATCTCATGTATTGAACCATCGATGAATCGTCCATCCCTATTGCAATATTTCACGTTCATGAAAGCTAAACTTTCCGATTGGGCTTCCTTAGCTGGATGACCAATTGAGTTATACGCGGTAATTAGAGCTTAATTAACGCCAATCTAAATGAACCCACAACCCATGCTCCTCGCCTAGCTATCCTAAATTCCCCTTTGGCTCTCTAACCCTAGCCACTTAGGATAGATTTTTAGTTTAACCACACTCTTTCCTACCCATCCATCGTTAATTGAGGTAGCTGTAAAACACTTTATTTTTCGTTATCAATCAATTTTGTGAACGTAGAACGACTTGTCCCTGTGATCCGACCCGGTACTCACCGGTTATTTTTATATTGCATTGACACTCCTACGCTTGGGAGTGGAAGGCGTGCCACTTGCGCGTTTTCCGAGTCAACCAGTCAGCTCTAAGGGAGTGTCGATGAGGACCAAGATGGTGTGTGGGTGGAAATATGACTGTAATCTCCTGGCGGATTGGACCAGCGCGAAAACCATCTTTTCGATCCTCGAGTAGTTGACCTCCGCATCTCGGAGGACTTGACTGACGTAGTAGATGGGCCGGTGTACCCCAGCGCCTTCTTTGACGAGCGCCGAACTTACAGCCTCTTCGGCGGCGGCCAGGTAGAAGATGAGCTGGTCGCCCTTATCTGGCTTGGTCAGGAGTGGTGGGGTGCGAATGTACTCCTTCAACTCTAAGAAGGCTTTTTTGCAGTCCGCATCCCATTCGAAGATTCTCTTGCCGCTCGCGACAGAGGATATCGCTTTCTCAGCAGTCTGAAGAAAGGTAATGACCTCTTGACCGACTTAGACAGGAATTGTCCCAAAGCCGCTATCCTTCTGTTTAGCCTCTGGAGCTTCCTAAGAGTTGAGGTGCTCCTTCATCGTGATGATGGCAGCAATCTTGTCTGGGTTGGCCTTGATCCCTCGGTTCGTCAGCAATAAACCAAGGAACTTCCCCGAACGAACCCCGAATGTACATTTTGGCAGGGTTTAGTCGAAGGTTGTATCGCCGGATTTGTGTAAATATCTCCCGGAGGCCTGCGAGGTGATCCATTGGCTTCTTCGACTTAACCAACAGGTCGTCGACGTAGACTTCTAGGTTTTGCCCTATTTAAGCCTCGAAGACGTCGTTCATCATGCGTTGGTACGTGGCCCCTACATTTTTCAAACCGAATGGCATTTTGGTGTAACGTAATACTCCTTGATCAGTGATGAAGGAAGTTTTCTCCTCATCTTTCGATGCCATTTGAATCTGGTTATACCTGGAGAATGCGTCCATGAAGCTGAGAAGCTCGTAGCCCGTAGCCTGAGGCACTGTCGACCAGATGGCCAATTCGTGGCAGGTGGTAGCTATCCTTAGGGCACGCCTTGTTAAGGTCGGTGAAGTCGACACACATTCGCCATTTGCTGTTTGCCTTCTTGACCATCATGACATTCGAGAGCCATTCGGGGTACTTGACTTTTCGAATGAAGCGGGCCTCCAGAAGTCGATCTACTTCTTCGTTAGCAGCTTTCATCTTTTTGCCTCCCATGTTTCTCTTCTTTTGCTTCATGGGCTTGGAGGTCGGGTCGACATCCAGCTTGTGGGACACCACCTCAGGGTCGATGCCGGGCATGTCCTTCGGGGTCCAGGCGAAGATGTCTACATGTTCTCTTAGGAGGTCGATAAACTGCTCCATTAGGTCGTAAGGGAGCAGCGACCCGATTGAGACGGTGTTTCCGTCCTCGCGAGAGATCTTGATGTTCTCTGTTTCTTCGACTGTGGCAGGTCACCGATCTTCGATCCTTGGGTCGACTGGGTCATTTTGCTCGACCCTCCTCAGGGTAGTGGATAGTGTGTAGCACGATCGTGCATGTTTGAAGCACGGGGAGCGGGGGCGGGGCACGCGCGGAGCGCGAGCCCCCGCTGTGCGGCCTTCGATTTTTGCTTGCGGGCTCCGCATATTTGGAGCGGGGTGAATTTGGGCGGGTCGGATCCGACCCGATCCGACCCGCCCCCCATGTAATTGCCCCCAATGCGCGCTGATGCTTTGAGAGCGGGTTCGGGCGCAAATTTTGAGCAGCGCCCGACCCGCGACACTTAATATTACGGCCTGAAGGGGTTTTCGAAGGGGGTTCGAATTTTTTGTTGCAGGTTACTGTTCTTGGGCGATTTTAGGGTTTTCTTTGGGGGTTCTTCTTCCCCATTAGGGCTAGGGCTAGGAAAGGAGGCCATTGGAGCTTGGGAAGCTTAGAGGAGGTGCCCAAGTGAGAGGGAAGCCTCATTTCTTGAGAGATTGGTGATCTCTTCCCTCTTTTCTTGTGTAATTTTTGATATCTCTCTTTGTATTGAACCTTGATGAATTCGTTTATGAATATCATTTTGGTTAGTATGATTGAGTAGTGTTGGATGCTTGTGTTGTGACTCATTGAAGTTGGATGTTAATTTTTGCCCTAATTGCCTCTTGCTCATTTTGAATGTTAATGTTGGATGTTTCATTAGGCACAATTTGATTGGCTAAGTCCCGAGAGGGCACAATTTGAGAAAATACCATGCTCTTAATTTGATTAGTGCTTCGATGAATCGTCCATCCCTATTGCAATATTTCACGTTCATGAAAGCTAAACTTTCCGATTGGGCTTCCTTAGCCGGATGACCAATTGAGTTATACGCGGTAATTAGAGCTTAATTAACGCCAATCTAAATGAACCCACAACCCATGCTCCTCGCCTAGCTATCCTAAATTCCCCTTTGGCTCTCTAACCCTAGCCACTTAGGATAGATTTTTGGTTTAACCACACTCTTTCCTACTCATCCATCGTTAATTGAGGTAGCTATAAAACACTTTATTTTTCGTTATCAATCAATTTTGTGAACGTAGAACGACTTGTCCCTGTGATCCGACCCGGTACTCACCGGTTATTTTTATATTGCATTGACACTCCTACGCTTGGGAGTGGAAGGCGTGCCACTTGCGCGTTTTCCGAGTCAACCAATTGGCGCCGTTGCCGGGGACAACGGTTTCTACTATAAGCAATTTTTGATTGATTTTGAAATATTTAGTGTGATACTTCTATCTTTTAGTGTGTGTCTTTTCGTTTATTTATTTTCCTTTTATTGAGTCTTTTGGCTGTTATTTTCATTTTCTTGGAATTTTTTTTAAGCATGGCATCATCTTCAGATTTTTCGGACGTTGATTTGGAGGATATCCCACTTCCGCCATTCTTTCATGGCTCGGAGTGGGAGAACCCTCATTTACATATTAAAAAATTTGTAGAGTGGATGTTTTCATGTCTTGGTGGAAATATTGATGATGATTGCATATATTTTAGATTCTTTCCCTCTTCTTTACAAGATGATGCTAAACTGTGGTTTGATTCATTGTCTCTCGACTCACATTTTACTTGGTTGTCATTTCAGGCTGAATTTCTCCGAGTGTTTTTGCCTATCTTTTTGGAGCAGGTACAGGGGCGGCAGGCCATGGAGCAGTACATAGCGAGCTTTGCCCAAGCTGAATGGGAGGCCTACCATCAGGCTTGGCAGAGGTTCACTGATTTGGTGCTTGAGTGCCCACACCAGAGTTTCCACGATGATCATCTCCTGCAGATATTTTATACTGGATTATCACCATCTCGGCGAGATTTCGTGCAGATGAGCTGCGGTGGGGAGTTCTTCGATTATTCGACCGAGGATTCATGGTGTTACCTTAGGGACCTTGTAGAGTGGGAGCAGACTGTGCCATCTGGAGAGCTGTCACTTGGATATGAGGATGATAGCCAGTCTCAGTTTCCACTTCAGGATGCAGAGCAGCAGGTCCAGGACCAGCCTGAGGAGCCAGCTGAGTGCTCTTTCCAATGCGACTCTATGGAATACCAAGAAAAACCTGTGAAGAGGGTGCATTGGGGCCAAGTAGAGGAATTTGAGCATATATATTTTGAGGAGTCAGATGAGATAGATGATGGAGTGCGTGTCGACCACGACGGTGACACGATGCATTTTCACTTTGAGGTTGAGGATGAAGCGGATGTGCATGATGGCCTAGATCAGATTGAGGACACCATGGAGCCTGAGCCACAGTCCACTTCAGAGTTAGCTTCACAGGTCGAGGCGGTTGAGTACTTAGGGAGGACGACTGAGATGAACTATTTCTGGGATGACGAGGGTGATGCATGCTTGGATTTGCCCGAGACGAGTCTACCTCTAGTCCTGTCACATATGTCACTTCCCTCGCTTCAGGATGCGCACTTGCCAGTCATCGAGGAGGTTTGTCAGGAGCAGTTACCCATTGTGGGGAGTGCAGCAGAGATCATTGATGTTGATATTGATGTCGAGAAAGAGGATAGCGACGGGGATTGCGAGATGGTATATATTGAGCCCGAGCTCCCTCTTACTCCAGTTTTCTCTCTGCAGACACGTCCACCTCCTCCTGAGGCAGCGTATCATGCCACACCTAGCACCACATTTCAGGGAAGTTTCCACCATCTCATGCCTTGCATTTCTGAAACCAAATTTTCACTTCCATATACATTTGTTTCAGATTGTCGTCCATTGCATTTAAATTATTTTATTTGTTTTGACGACCCGGTTTGGAATGCTTTTGCAGGGCATGAGGACATGGCTTGGATGATGCAGCTCGTCTCCCACATGATCCATATTATCCAAAGGAGATGCTTGGAGTTGCATTGCTGGAATCCAAGGAGGCCGGTGGCGGCCTAGCTCCAAAGCAGCTGGCGGAGGAGCAAAAGGATATGATCGAGCAGTTGCCACCGCCGTTATACATCCGGGATCCGCCTTTTGCTAAGGTGTATTCTTTCCTTTAAGTAGTGTAAATAAATAAAAAATTAGTTAGTTTGTTTTTGCATGTTTGCTTTCGTTTTTTTTTTTCTCTTTTCCAGGATCTTTTGCCAAGATCTGATACTCTTCCATCATTGAGGACAATGTTTATTTTAAGTTGGGGGGAGAGTGTTAGAATCTTTAGAATTGTTAGGATTTTGATGTTATCTTTAAAAAAAAAATTTTTTGAGATCCCTCCATGTTTCCATCATTCCATGGTTTTCATTGCATATCATATTTTGGCCTCCTTGTCCATACGCCATTTGCTTTATGTAGTCCCTACATGCTTCCATGCCATGCAATTTTTCGGATTATTATTTTGGTATCAATTCATCGATGTTTGATTGGCACGTTTTCATTTCTTTTCCAATTTGGATTCAAATGTTAATATACCATGTATGAAGCTATTTTATATGTTGTGATACTCTCTTTGAGATAATTTGGGAAAAGTTTGGTGTAAGTAATTGCATGAGTTGGGATGAATGGTGTAGTTTTTATTTGGATTGGATTTGGCCAATTGTGCTTGCTTTGTTTTCCTCTTAGGAGTGGGTGGATGAGTTGCTAATTCATGTTGGAATGAGAAAAAAAGGTTAGTATAAGTGAATGTTTTTTTTCTAATCGAATTGAGTAGCCGGTGCCCCACGAAACATTGGGGAGGACTCCAAAAATGAGATTTAGGAGATCATTCCATCCATTTGCATATATAGCATCATCGCGTGTAAGCAAATGTGCCGGTGTTTGCATTTATGGCGTTGTCGCGTGAATGCAAAACATAAACATCAAAAACAAAAACAAAAGAAAAAAAAAGAAAAGAAAAGAAAAATGAAGTATATATGAAAGAATAAGCCACATGAGTGATGCAATCTCATCTCCCACCTCTTAGAAGAAATTTTCTTTTGGTTTTGGCCATTTTCATGAAAATTTGAAATTTTGACATCGTGATATATCCTAATGAATGTGATACGGCTTATTTCCTTACTTTTCTTTGAGTTAGATTGAAGAGAGTTTCATGTGTTATCTACTTTCATACATTGGGTATATTGGCTTTGAAATCAATTGGAAATAACATTTTGTATATGCCATGATGATATCGTGATGTTGGTGAATGTTTTTCAATTTAATCCGAATTTATCGCATATTTTGCTAGGGAATAGCAAAAAGCTAGTTGGGGGGTGTGATTCGGAGCGAAAAGTGTATATGTATACCCCATAACTACCCACATTTTGTGCTAAAGATTATACTTAATCGTGCTCTTTTGGGTATATTTTCGCTTTATGTCGTTTTTAGGGCTTAATCTCATTCTTGGCACAAAATATGGATTTTACCGTCTTTATTGGCCTCCTACTATTTTTCATATGCTCCTGCTATTATTGTGATCATATCGCTATTTTTTGAGAATTATTTGAGCAATGGATTATTTTATATGATTATCGGAAGTCAATATTGTGTTTATAATAGTCATTAAATTCATTTTCACATCAAATGGACTAATTTCCTCCTCCCCTATTTTTCAGGTACTTATGGAAGTCTTGGAGATTTTCCAGAATTTTCTGGGATTTTTCTGAGATTTCTAGATATTTTTCGGGAATTATTTGGAGGAAAAATAGGGGAGAAAAGCCCATTTAAAAGAAAATCAATTGGGCGCCACGTGGCGCAATCCGGCTGTACCACGTGGTGCCAGGCCGCTGCTCCTTCATTTGTGCGGGCCGCTGGGCCGCACTAATTTATAAAAAAAATAAAATTAAAAAAAATGTTCTGCGGGCCGGCCCGCTCCGCAATTTGAAGCACGGGGAGCGGGGGCGGGGCACGCGCGGAGCGTGTGCCCCCACTGTGCGGCCTTCAATTTTTGCTTGCGGGCTCCGCAAATTTGGAGCTGGGTGAATTTGGGCGGGTCGGATCCGACCCGATACGACCCGCCCCCCATGTAATTGCCCCCAGCGCGCGCTGATGCTTTGAGAGCGGGTTCGGGCGCAAATTTTGAGCAGCGCCCGACCCGCGACACTTAATATTACGGCCTGAAGGGGTTTTCGAAGGGGGTTCGAATTTTTTGTTGCAGGTTACTGTTCTTGGGCGATTTTAGGGTTTTCTTTGGGGGTTCTTCTTCCCCATTAGGGCTAGGGCTAGGAAAGGAGGCCATTGGAGCTTGGGAAGCTTAGAGGAGGTGCCCAAGTGAGAGGGAAGCCTCATTTCTTTAGAGATTGGTGATCTCTTCCCTCTTTTCTTGTGTAATTTTTGATATCTCTCTTTGTATTGAACCTTGATGAATTCGTTTATGAATATCATTTTGGTTAGTATGATTGAGTAGTGTTGGATGCTTGTGTTGTGACTCATTGAAGTTGGATGTTAATTTTTGCCCTAATTGCCTCTTGCTCATTTTGAATGTTAATGTTGGATGTTTCATTAGGCACAATTTGATTGGCTAAGTCCCGAGAGGGCACAATTTGAGAAAATACCATGCTCTTAATTTGATTAGTGCTTCGATGAATCGTTCATCCCTATTGCAATATTTCACGTTCATGAAAGCTAAACTTTCCGATTGGGCTTCCTTAGCCGGATGACCAATTGAGTTATACGCGGTAATTAGAGCTTAATTAACGCCAATCTAAATGAACCCACAACCCATGCTCCTCGCCTAGCTATCCTAAATTCCCCTTTGGCTCTCTAACCCTAGCCACTTAGGATAGATTTTTGGTTTAACCACACTCTTTCCTACTCATCCATCGTTAATTGAGGTAGCTATAAAACACTTTATTTTTCGTTATCAATCAATTTTGTGAACGTAGAACGACTTGTCCCTGTGATCCGACCCGGTACTCACCGGTTATTTTTATATTGCATTGACACTCCTACGCTTGGGAGTGGAAGGCGTGCCACTTGCGCGTTTTCCGAGTCAACCAGTCAGCTCTAAGGGAGTGTCGATGAGGACCAAGATGGTGTGTGGTTGGAAATATGACTATAATCTCCTGGCGGATTGGACCAGCACGAAAGCCATCTTTTCGATCCTCGAGTAGTTGACCTCCGCATCTCAGAGGACTTGACTGACGTAGTAGATGTGCCGTTGTACCCCAACGCCTTCTTTGACGAGCGCCGAACTTACAGCCTCTTCGGCGGCGGCCAGGTAGAAGATGAGCTGGTCGCCCTTATCTGGCTTGGTCAGGAGTGGTGGGGTGCGAATGTACTCCTTCAACTCTAAGAAGGCTTTTTTGCAGTCCGCATCCCATTCGAAGATTCTCTTGCCGCTCACGACAGAGGATATCGCTTTCTCAACACTCTGAAGAAAGGTAATGACCTCTTGACCGACTTAGACAGGAATTGTCCCAAAGCCGCTATCCTTCTGTTTAGCCTCTGGAGATTCCTAAGAGTCGAGGTGCTCCTTCATCGTGATGATGGCAGCAATCTTGTCTGGGTTGGCCTTGATCCCTCGGTTCGTCAGCAAGAAACCAAGGAACTTCCCCGAACGAACCCCGAATGTACATTTGGCGGGGTTTAGTCGAAGGTTGTATCGCCGGATTTGTGTAAATATCTCCCGGAGGCCTGCGAGGTGATCCATTGGCTTCTTCGACTTAACCAACATGTCGTCGACGTAGACTTCTAGGTTTTGCCCTATTTAAGCCTCGAAGACGTCATTCATCATGCGTTGGTACGTGGCCCCTACATTTTTTAAACCGAATGGCATTTTGGTGTAACGGAATACTCCTTGATCAGTGATGAAGGAAGTTTTCTCCTCATCTTTCGGTGCCATTTGAATCTGGTTATACCTGGAGAATGCGTCCATGAAACTGAGAAGCTCGTAGCCCGTAGCCTGAGGCAATGTCGACCAGATGGCCAATTCGTGACAGGTGGTAGCTATCCTTAGGGCACGCCTTGTTAAGGTCGGTGAAGTCGACACACATTCGCCATTTGCTGTTTGCCTTCTTGACCATCATGACATTCGAGAGCCATTCGGGGTACTTGACTTTTCGAATGAAGCGGGCCTCCAGAAGTCGATCTACTTCTTCGTTAGCAGCTTTCATCTTTTTGCCTCCCATGTTTCTCTTCTTTTGCTTCATGGGCTTGGAGGTCGGGTCGACGTCCAGCTTGTGGGACACCACCTCAGGGTCGATGCCGGGCATGTCCTTCGGGGTCCAGACGAAGATGTCGACATGTTCTCTTAGGAGGTCGATAAACTGCTCCATTAGGTCGTAAGGGAGCAGCGACCCGATTGAGACGGTGTTTCCGTCCTCGCTAGAGATCTTGATGTTCTCTGTTTCTTCGACTGTGACAGGTCGCCGATCTTCGATCCTTGGGTCGACTGGGTCATTTTGCTCGACCCTCCTCAGGGTAGTGGATAGTGTGTAGCACGATCGTGCATGTTTCTGATTCCCTCTTGCTCTTTTGATCCCCTCGGGGGTCTGGAATTTGATCATCTGGTGGAAGGTTGAGACCACAGCTTCTATGGCGTTCAGTATTAGTCTTCCGATGATCCCGTTGTATGCCGAGTTGATCTTTACCACCATAAAGTTGGTTAGGATAGTGAGTTGTTGAGGATACGTACCGAGGGTCACCGGTAAGGTGATAATGCATGTTATCGGGGCGGAATGTCCGGTGAACCCCACCAAGGGTCCTGTGCAAGGCGTCAACTCTACGGACGACATTTTCATCCTCTCCAGCGTAGTGAAGAAGAGTATGTCGCATGAGCTTTCGATGTCAACGAGCAACCTTTTCACGACGATCTCTCTGATCATGGCCGTGATGACCACGGCATCATCGTGCGGTAGCTCCACCCCTTCCAGATCTTCATCCGAGAAGGAGATAGGAGGCATTGAATATCTGGGGTGATTTTGCCCCCATGGATACGGTCATCAATCTCCCAGCGTAGGATCGTTGGAGAGAGGTTGATAGCTCCCGGTGCGGGGAACCTCCCGTTATCATGTTTATGATCCCGACGCTGGGAGATCCTGCGGCATCCTCGGAGGACGTGGTTGGATGAGTCGACATAGTCGAGTGGTTCGTCGATGGGGATGTCGACTCGTGGTTTTCCACAGACGGCGCAAAACTGTTAAGGCCAAAATTGACCAGGACAGTTGTCAGGCTGTCGGAGACTCGTAGCGCTGAGCTGGAGCCTTGTCAGCAGTTGAGGTGGGACCCTTGGTTGGAAGAACCAGGGTCGGATGTTGGTAGCTGGAGACGATACGACCTTCGATCGACCTATGAGCGGACGTTGGGTCGATCGTTCGAGGTTGATGACACAACGTCGACCTTCGATGCTGGATGGTGATCGTCGATCTGCACCACACGGAGTCGTTAGAGGGGTCGGATCTAGGTCCGACCCAAATCCCCTCCGATACTTAAGTTTGTAGGGAACTTAAGGAAGAGAGGGAGCTCGGTGTAGCTGAGATCGACCCACGGAGATTCGTCTCTAGACTAACGAGCAAGCTCGAATATAGGAATGGTAAAAGCAAGAAGATAGAGTTTTATGTATTAGTCCTCATACCTTGAAGATGGAACCTCTTTACCTTTGTCTGTCGGCCTATTTATAGGTAGCTCCTTCTTGATGAGGCGTAACCGTCCCTCATTGATTAGGGCACGATCTTCTCCGGGATTCGAGCGAACAGCTGCCCATTTACTCGGCCCCATTAAATCCACCCCATTAATGTCGGCGAGAGTCCAACGGTTGGGAAGATTTATTCCTTCGACTGAGTCTCACGCCGCCTCCATCTCGTTGGCAGGCCCTGAGCCGTTGTCGTATGATATTGACCGTGATTGGGCCTCAATTGTGTTAGTGGTTGTGCCCTAGGCCAAATAATTGACCTTTATGTTATGTCATTTTCATTTATAAAATGTTTCTCTTATTATTGTTAGTATTATATTGCTTGCATGTTTCTTTATAATAATGGTTGAATAGTTATTTTATGCTATTCTAATAATCCCTAGTCATTCATCATTAAAGGTTTAATGAAGAATTAAGATTAGTATGAGTTTGGTAGATAATTATGAGATAATTATATGTATGGTGATACAAATCAAACTTATAGGTACTTGTTGGAGAACATGTACTGGATAGACTCGCTATGAGATCGTTACATGGATTAGTGTCATAAATGATCTCATAATAGTTATGTCATTGAATCCTTTGACCTGAGCTCATCACAGTTTCCTACATAAGGAACATCATATTTTGACATAATCAAACGTTATCTTTAATCAGATAATCATAAAGGTTATGATCGAATATGATGTGAATTATGCAGAGGAAAGTGAATGAACAAGATGGAATTTGTCCCTCTCCTATGAGAGATATCTAATGGGCCCCTCGATAAGTAGGACTGAGAAATGCATGGCCGTGCTCAAATGAATGTCATTTGATTTTATCAGTCTACTTAGAAAGCGAGAAATTAAATGTTTGAACAATATAAGTATGACACTACCCATGACTTATGTTCAAATAAGATATCGTGTGACAAAAGGATTATGACATGTCATATTGGTTAGGTTAATATCGGACTAACGATATTCATATTAATTGGGTAGTCAAAATGTCTTGCTAGAGGCCAATTATGACTTGTGGGCTTCTAATGAGATTAGGCCCACTGCCAATTTAATATGAGCCTATTGGGTCGCACACAAAGAACGAATTGGATAGGATAGGGTTTAAACATGATTTCGAATATGATTTGAAATTCGTGATAAGGTGAAATATCTTAACCGTCAGATATCGTATCTCGTTAAGATATTATCCCTAAGATATCGTCGCTTAACTGAAATACGTTAATGTGTTAACGTGGGATTCTTATCCTAAGATAGCGTCACGTAACTGAATGTTGTTAATGGGTTAACGTAGGATTCTATATAAGATATAGAATCCTGATTTTCAGTTTTACGTTTTTCAATCTATCTCCTCCGTTTTTGAGAAAAACAAATAGCGAGAGAAACCCTAGTTGCGGAAAAGGAGCTAGCACCCTCGCAAGTCCTGTTCGTGACGTTCGCGTGTGGATACCGATTGAGGGTGGTCGTTCGTAGAACAGCACCTATAGTCCGACAGATTCAGATCGTCGCAGCACCTACAGTCCGACAGATTCAGATCGTCGGAAAGGTTAGTAATCTATTCGAATTAATTAGAATCGCATGGATCTCTTGGTAGGTTTATATTTTCCGCTGCGTATAAGTTAGTTGTACTATGATAGAAACCCTAACAAATTGTCCCATGTTGTTTCGTCGGGCGTACCCGTGTATCCATAGCTACATACCTGAACTTAAATGATACAATGTGGATTGAGAATGCAGTTGCTAACAACACTGACGTTAAGTATGAAGAGCTGTTGCCAGATGAGGTTGAAGAGGATTAATGGATCAATGCACTGGTCAAGGAAAATACTCATGTAAGAAATATAGAATTCACGGTGATATGTACGAGTCAAAGACCGATTTGGTTCGAGCGATTAAGAAATAGAGCATCAAATACAATGTGTATGCCAACCGATTAAGACAAATACCACTTGTTAGTATGTTGTTTGTGGCTTAAATAAGCTGGCAAATCCCAAAACTAAAGAGGAGGCAAGTAGGAATTATTCATGGTGAATATACATTACAACTGAGAAAAGAACCAATAGACTGTTCAAGATCACAAAAGTTAGAGGAGAACACATATGCAGTAATCTACTATTGAATACATGAGTTCTTTCATGAGCAATAAGATTATGCTTATGTGAAAATGAAGCTTGATTTGAAACTAGCTAAAATATAAGAATCCAAACACATCATGTTAAAAATTAAAATATCATATGTCAAAGCTTAGGAAAGATTGCATATTGGAAGGCCGATGACTGTTGGTATATCTTAGATGGAACTATGTTAGTATATATGCAGATGGAATTTGTTGTGATACTTTTTGTGATACTTCTTTGAAGATGGTATCACATATATTACTCATGACATTAAGGTGTTACTGGGGTTTGATATATTTCCATTTCCTAGATACCTTAGCGAGACGAAGAGACTGGACTACATTGTAACTGTCACTGACATGCCTATAAGTACATTAGAGGAGAGTCCAGTGTTACATCAACTAGATAATTATGATTTCGAAACAGATGGTCTTCATATACAGCTAACTTCACTGTCATACATGTGAAATGATCGTAGAGTATGATCAAGTCTGCCAAACTAGTAATTGGACTTTATTAGAGTCTCATAATGATAATAGACTCGTCACGATAATCGAAGGAACATAACTTGAGGTACATAAGATATACACAAATATATACGCAAATGACAACAAGAAGTTGTGATTGTCATGACTGAGAGAGAGGAACTCGTTGCCAAGTGTTGTGAATATTAGCACAAAATGTCCGTAAGGAGTTATGGACGCTTTATCCTAAAAGAAAGATGAAAACCCACGAAAATTTGGCTGAGGACATCATCGATGATGAAAGGGCATCACTAGAGGATGGATGGATGGCCTACGGCTGGTGGCTGGCCACATGGCCATCTGGCCAGATAGCTAGATAGCTGGCTGCTGGCCAGCTGGCTTCTGGTGGTAGCTAGCGGTCACTGTCCCGGACAGTAGTGAAAAATCGCTACCTAGGCATGGGTTCGATCTGGGAATGTTTAGGGCAAATTTTGTATGGGTTTGATCCAATTATTAGATCATGATTAAATCGAAGAAGATAGAGTTTGACTCAAATTAGAACTCCTACGGGTTAGGGATTTTTAGGAATCTTTCTATAGTCTTACAACAAATAAGATAAGAAGATTTTGGAGATCTTAGCACTATATAAAATGATCATGTCATCCTCCCACCGGCATCCAACACCAAGAAAATTGAGAGAGAAACTTAAGCTCAGACTTTGAGGTAGAATTTTTTTCTTCCAAAGAAAGTTCTTTTTCCTTCTTATTATCACAAGTGCTAGTAATGCTTGAGAGCAAGCTCAAGTTCTTAGAGAGCTCCTAAAGAGTTTCATCATCAAGATGAAACTACTATTGCCCTGGTTAGCGAGGGGATCTGAGATCTTCTTCATCAGAATTCTTGAAAAGCAAATATCATGTAATTAGAATATATACGTAAAAGCATGATTTTTGTTCATCAGTATTAAGTTATGAGATCTGTAGATTTCTAGGTTTTTTTTTTCTAGGATTATAAAAAAATTTTAAAATTCATCGCTTGATGATGAATTTTGTGGGTTGCCTTGGGCGTTTGGCTATCATAAATCCAGAAAAAAGTATGTGCATCGTGCTCCACTGCTTCAATCCTAACATGTTCTTTGTATTTTGTATCCCCTCCCCTCACCATTACAGAGTGTATTCTCCACCTTAATTTGAGTCTGTTTGTGTTTAAACTTTGAAGTCTGTTTTATATAATAAAATATCATCCGTTCGAATTTGTCTTTCACAGTCAATCGGCCAACTCCAAGAGAAGCAACAAAACTGCAACAAAAATGTAGTCATTTAGCACCGCACTTAACAAGCGGAAAATCCACTGGCCAGTCGACAACAAGTCATTTAGCACCGCACTTAACGGCTAAACCGCCGACCAACATAAAATCGGTAGCATATATTAATTATTAATTAGCAAACTAATCAAATCGTCTCCCTCCTCCCCCCACACGCCAACTTGTCCCCCTGGCGTGGACGCAACCAGGGGCTTGCTATTATTGGAAGCAACCGCCATGATCTGGCCGTTTGTATATACTACTTGCCCACATATTGCATCTCAAGTCCAGTCCCCTTTGCGTGGCCAACGATGATGGCCCTGCAAGCTCGCAGCGATGGGGCTGCTGCCACCCTGAGCGACGACTTGCTGGTAGAGATCGTCACCAGGATGCCCCTCAAGTCCTTCTCCCGCTCCAAATGCGTCTCCAAGTCCTGGCAGGCCCTTCTCTCCGACGACTACGTCCGTGCCCGGCTCCCTCCCGTCGTCTCCGGCGTTCTCCAGCCCTCCCTCAAGAACAACGGGCCCGTCTACGTCTCCGCCCCCGACGGCTCCCTCCTCGAGCCCGCCCGCCTCGACCCCTTCCCCTTCGCGGCCGGCTCGACGCTGATCGACTGCTGCAACGGCCTGCTCCTCTTCTACTCCTCGTCCGCCGCGTCCTTCCACGTCTGCAACCCGACCACGATGAAGCACGCCGCTCTCCCCAGGCCGTCGGCGCAGACCAAGCTCGCGGTCCTGGCGTTCGACCCCGTCCACTCCCGGCACTTCAAGGTCGTCAGCTTCACCTGCTGGCGCGGCCGGAGCGCCGACCTGGAGGTCTTCTGCTCCCGGTCCGGCTGCTGGGCCGCGCGCGAGGTCGACTGGGGGACCGACACCAACGACATGTCCGCGACGATGCGCTACATGGGCGGGGTCCTCTACATACTGGCGGAGCCGAACCGGGTCGCGGCTGTGGACCTTGACGACATGACTTGCGACCTTGTCGAGCTGCCGGCGGCCGTGGGCAATGAGTGCTGCATTGCCAGGGTGGGAGGCAGGCTGCACTACAGCACGACCGAAGGAAACAATACCCTCAGGATTTGGGCGCAGCTGGGAGACGATCGGTGGGTGTTGAAGCACTGCGTTTCGATCGGGGTGGGGGAGTTCAGGGTGATGGCGCTGGATCCAGAGAGAGACGGCGTGGTCTATCTGTGCGTGAAGGGGGGGCTGGTGGCCTACGATGTGAGCGAGGAGAGGGTGGAGGGGAGCTGGGAGATGGGGGAGGAGAGCAGAGGGCATTTGATTCAGGCCTGGGTGTTTCCTTTCTCGAAGAACCTGGAGAACTGCTTGGCCGATTGAGTGGTACTTAGAGAATCCAGGGTGAATTTGGTCGCGTCATTTAGTTACAAATAGATACCGTGTTTGCTCCGCAAAATATGGCGCGCAACACCCTCACAAAGGCATGCAAAGGATTGGATGTGGGGTCATTTTCTTTGTAGATATTTCACCCCATCACAAAACAAAATTCGAATTGGCCTCCCTCCCTCTCTCATCGGCAATTTGCCTTGCAACTCTTTTCATGCTAACGTGTACTTACACGCATAAGCAAATGACGCAACGTATATTTATCTGGTGTGAATGGGCTTTTGTAAGCCCATATGAGGCCCGTGTGGGACTAGGTATCCACCACCAAGTAACTCTAACACTACAAGACTATGGGCTGCATAGCCGCCATCCTTCCAACAACACATTATCAGCACGTTCCAATCAACCGATAGAAATTGCGGCGATCTTTGGCGGACGAAGAATGATCCGTCGGATTTTCCGTTAGCATCTCAAGTGTCGCTAGATCTGGAGGACAGATGTAGAGGTAATCAATCAAACTAGATCTAAACCTCTCTTTCTTTAAAGAATATGTTTAGATCTACAATTTTATGGATCAAAAATCGATGTTTTTTTCGATAAAAATCAAATTTCTATCCTAGGGAGTATTTCTATACTAGAGAGTATTTCTATTGGGGTTTAATCGGAAGGACATGATGGAAAACGCCCTCTTCTACCCTAGGGAGTATTTCTATCATATAAATATCAAGAGATACACACGCGACGGCTAAGGTTTTTTTCGCACTGGAGAAGTGTGGAGATTTCCTTGCGTCTTCAAGAAGAATGTGACTACGATCTTTGCGAGAGTAGTATTACTTGTTCTAAAGTCTCTGGTAAGATCTCTCCCTTAGTTGTGTGCATGAGACATTGTAATTGGTAGAGTGCTCGAGTTATTTTGTCGAGAGGGCATATATTGTATTGGAGGAGATTTGTAGTCGGTGTATTATCTGAATTATCATCTCTAATCTAGTGGAAGCCGTGACAACGGAAGACTGGACGTAGGCCATAGTTTGGGCCGAACCAGTATAAATCCTTGCCTCACTGTGTGGTTGCTTGGTCTTGATTGTGTGGTGTTTTCTTGTGCTTATTATGATTCGTCCAAGATCCTAACTCTGCATTGATTTAGTTGGCGACACATTATTTCATATATTCCGCTGTGCATACTTAGGTGTTATTTGATATTGTGTCAAATTCCCAACAACTGGTATCAGAGCTATCGGTAAGGAAGAAGCTGTGTCACGCCCCGTTCCCCAGAATACCCGGCAATGAAATTTTTTTCCCAAGTATTCTGAAGAGTGAGGGTGATGAGGAAAGAAAAAGGGAAAGAAAGGAAAAACTGAATATGCAGGCCATTGCACACATGCTGGGATAGTACAAGTAAAGCTCCACTATAATATCAAACAGCCTCATAAAATAACAACACCATTTTATATACAACATGTTTCATTTATTTACATAGTCCAGGTGTATCAATACATATACACAGCCACTCTCCACCTCCAAGGACAACCACGTCACAACGCAAACTACATCTCACACCAAGTGCTACCCCTGAAACTCAACTCCAGGTCACCGCCAACCATGCTACCCATGATACCTGAAAAATAGGGAGGAGCACGTCAATGCGTGCTCCAGTAGGAACCAACTTGGATCTGGGCATCGCTTTAGGGTTATCAATCCATAAGGCAAGGCAAGGGAATAAGACATATAAACTAAATATATAGCGAAAGGTGAATAGCCAAGTAAGAGGATCATACATGCGGTCCAATGTTGAACTACTGCAAGAAAAAGCACTACTACAAAAAAACGCTTGCATAGCGCTTTTTTTACACTTGGATAGCGCTTTTAAGCGCTATCCAAGCTACCGCTATGGTAGCTTGGATAGCGCTTTTATAAGCGCTATCTTAGTGGTTTACTAAGATAGCGCTTATAAAAGCGCTATCCAAGCTACCGCTATGGTAGCTTAGATAGCGCTTTTTAAGAGCTATCTAAGTGGTTTACTAATGTTTGGACTGTCCGTGGCTAATATGCATTAGCCACGGATCGGCCGTGGCTAATGCGTATTAGCCACTGCGAATCCGTGGCTAATGTTTAATTTTTAAAAAAAAAATAAAAAAAGAAAAAAATTTCGTTGATTTCGTCAATTTCGTCGTATTTCGGCAATGTATCAAGATCAATCATAAATAAGCATTAAAGAGAACATCCTTGCTCAAAGAAACAACACTATACAAGATTATTAGACTCAGGTTAAACACAAGTAACAGCCTCCCAATTTAATCGGTTTATCGAATACATGTTCCCTTGTCGGATACATCAGAAAAATAATAAAAGTGGCATTTGATACAGCACTTCGTCGTATAGAAACATAACAAACTACACCAAAATGTAAGCTAAAATGCAGGTCACCACTTGCATTTGATATCAACTGCCCTTCTCATGCCTGTACTGAATGATACCTCATCCCAATCCAATGCCTGTAATATCAAACAGAAGCATATCATCAGATAAAGCCTCTTCTTTTTATTGCGTCGTCTAAAATGCAAAACAAGAACATTTGATTGTTATTTGCATATATATGAATGAGATTGTTTTCGGTATGTTTGACATAACAAATTTCGGCACTGAATATTGTTTCACGAAGCCATATCGGACCCAAACAAGAAGACAATGGGAAAAACTAATGGTCAGGTGATTGGATTTCTAATGATTCTTTATAATGATAACTAGTTGAAAGTTCTATTATGGAAAGAAAGGAGTAAATCTTCTGATGAATATCTTATATACATTAAAGAATACACTAACGTGTTGCTTACCTTGATGTCAAAATTTATAGATACACATGAGAACTGAAGCATATGCCGCAAATAAGTGTTTGCATCCATTGATACCAAGAAGATGTCACTTATTTCTTTCAGATGTTCAAGGGCGTGAAGGACTAATTCTAGTAAATCGCATTCACGACCTGCGGTGATCTTGAGATTGATTCTCCGTATGCCAATAACCGGTTCAAAGGATCCGATGATTTGGACATTTTTCCTGCTTATTGACCTGCTGATGTCTTGTTTAGGTTTGTCTGTTGATGAAAGTTGCATTTCCAGCATTTGATTCTTTTGCTCGAGCTCGAAAATTTGAGCATCCAAAGTTTTCAGGTAGTCCTTTGTTTTGCAACGAACAGATGCCTTGTCCTTCTGCTCTTGACCCAAAAAAAGAGCATAACATAATATAGTGATTCCGATTGGAGGTAATATTACTCTTTTGAATCTGAATGCACACCTTAGAGCTAGGAGGAAGCAGTAGCCTGAGTTCATAGAAGCTTCCATTGAGTTTTTCCCGACGTTTTCTCTCTGATGTCATATGAAGCAAGTGGTGACCGCTAGGCCCTTCTTCTTGATACACATCTCTATGCAACTCGGCAGCTTCAAGGCCATGGTTACAGTTCATGAGAGGTATATCCACATGTTAACTTCTATAAAAAGTACCAACATAGTAACAAAAGAAACCTCTGAGAAGGCCATAAAATGGCAACAGTCTTAAGCATTGAGTGCTTCAAATTCAGATTGGTTGTTGCTGACAATGCAAGTCACAAGCTCAGAGAACTTCAAAATAACATTCTGGACCTGCTCATCTTCGTCAGGCTCCGTGTTCCTAGACCATGGGGGTGATTGCAATGACACTCGGAATCCTCTTGGTCCATTCTTCACCTTTTTATAGCTTGATAAAGCTTTTTCCAGGTCCGACTGCTGACTGCTGCAAAGCTCGTGGCATCTGCAACATCCAGCAAAAATTAGGACCTCGTTTATTTAACCATATATAAAGGGCATTTGTAGGTTAAATAAACATTAACCATATATAAACCGTAATTTAACAATTTAGCACACCTTATTCACAACCGGGCGCAATAGATGTGCTATTTTGTTAAACGACTTTTTACATCTGCTATTTCACTAATTTTAATTACATGTGTCAACAAAAAGTTGAAATTTGTTATTGAGGCACTAGGAATATAAGACAGTCAAAACATAGAAATATAAAATACCTTGCAGGTTGCCATTTGTTGATTCAGTATGCATGATTTTTTTCCTTGGCAAATGTCGCACCAGACACTTCCAATGAAACATTATTGTCCTGTGGCACAACTGAGCTGCTGAATCCACAGAAGGTATTGAAGAGTTTAGCCTTTGACTTGATGATCTCGGCCATAGCAATACTTGTTTCAGATTGACCTGCAAATTATTTAAGATTAATCATATCCTTCAGAAGCTACATTTTTACACTTTTCCAGTTCATGCTCTCGGTCATCCAACAAGATAACCAAACCTAATATCCACTGAATAACAGTGCGAGCTCCCAACTGTTGGGCCTCTCTTTTGTTCCTACCATGATCATCTGAAAAAGTTTTTCCCTCAAAGACCACAGTTGTGATGAATATTGGAAGCGGCCCATCTGATTTGGATGTTGTGTATGTCGGCAGCTCTAGTTTCATCCTAGCTGCATACTCATGAAGGATAATTTTGCAAAATGCAGCATCCTGGAAGGTATAGAAAATTAAATAAGAGTTACTAATGATATAACAACCTCAGTAGACTAGTGACATTGTGAATGCCCCACTATGATGGGGGTCATTGCACTTACCGTGATGTGTCTTTAAGACAAAGAAAACTCCTATGTAATTCTGCAGGAAACTACACAGTTTTATCACAATTTATTCTAAATAAAACTCTGATATCAACATAAAATAGGAAACATTTTCAAAGCAACTCAATATGCATATGATTTGTAGATAAAGACACAAGGTGTCGAACGCATGACCGTCCAAAGCCCAGACATACGGTTATACATGCATACTGCTTCCAAATGTATGCATATTCTGAAATAAACATTGACATACTGTTATACAATTTTGATTTAATTTTGACAAATAAACATTGTATATCTAGTGGAAATGCTAAAAATAACACCTAAGAAATTCTAGTTGTTGATTGTTATCAATATACCAAATTGGCCATTAATAGTGCATCTAGAAATGACAACAAATAGACCAACTGGATATAGTCATGAACCTTTTAATCTTTTATCATCTAAAGGTAACGATCTGTGGTCGTTGAAGTTTAAAAACTTTTAGGCACTTTTTATCCCACCCCAGGTTCCAGTTTCTTCTTTATAAAAAAA
This sequence comes from Scilla litardierei, assembly GCA_030789695.1. Taxonomy (NCBI): domain Eukaryota; kingdom Viridiplantae; phylum Streptophyta; class Magnoliopsida; order Asparagales; family Asparagaceae; genus Scilla; species Scilla litardierei. The sequence continues at coordinate 176,853,361 of CM061138.1, forward strand.
TAAAAACTGATTTAGAACAATTAATATGTAATAGCAGAGCTACTCCTTTTATATCCAGTTAAGTTAGACAAACTTTTTTTGGCTGCATAAGAGATCTCTTGGAGCTCCTGGTTAAATATTACAGAAGTGTAGTGATTTCTTGTAAGCATATTTCCTTAGGCCACTTCCAGGTGTATCATTCAGTATGTTGTAATAAAATATCTTATTGGACAATCAAAAGGTCAGCAGTGCATTCGAGAGTACCAAAGGTCCAAAACAACTACCATGGGCAAATAAAACAAATAATCCTACTTTTTTTCATTCCTCAGTTGTTCATAGGCTCTAGTTTATGTGTTATCAACCATCAAAAGCCTTTGCAATTCTCTTTAACTCTATTCTCACAAACGAATGAAAAACTTTCTAAGACTAATTGTATGATATGTGATACAAAAGCTCATAGAGTCATACTTAATAATAATAATAATAATACCTTCATTGACCTATATACAGAAGACGGGCAATTCATCTTATTATATTGCAATCTTTACTGAAATTCAAACACAAGTTAAGCTTATCAAACTCTTTTTTAAAATAAGTCGTGCTAAGATTTTGAAATCAAAAAATTGGTTTCATGATTTCTCTAGAGCTGAATTCCAAACATGAAAATATTCGGAAAATTTTTAGGTTAACGAACCGAATGGATCGTACACAGAAAGGGATCATTCGAAAAGGATTTCCATCAGAAATAAATATATAAATAAGAATTTAACTCCACCAACGGGAAATAAGTGGAGGACAAGAAATCAAGAGGATTTTGTAGCACTGCAATCAAGCAAATAACAGATTTTATCAACAACAAAATAGATGTGATCGTGTACCTGAGATAACTTCGATCTTCCTCTCAAATCCAAGATCTCGCAGTGGAGATCCGAGTCTTCTAGGCGTCAAGATCCTGACATCATCTAGGCGTCAGCTTGTTTTTCAAATCAAGATCCGAGTCGACGCTCAGCGACACGTTCTTGCGCCGCACGAAGGCGAACTGCGGCGCCTTGTTCTTGAACCCGTCCTCATGATTGGCATCTGCAGGCTGTAGAAGGACGACCGCCGGTCCATCTCCTCCTCTATCGTCGGCATCAGCTTCCTTTCTCCCCCTTTTTATTCCAAAAACGATGTAGCAACCTCGGATCTTGATTTGAAAAACAAGCTGCTGACCACAAGAGACGAGAATTCTTAGAACGGAGAAGAATGAAAGATTAAGATCTGAAGATGAGTGAACAAAACATACCTTGAACGAAAGAAGAAAAACAGATAGGATGATGAGATTGAATGAGGAGGGCGCGGCGCCCCTCCTCCCCTCGTGTTGCCGACAACCGCACAAACCCTAACCAAGAAAGTGAGAAAGAGACAGAGAGATGAACTATGTGTGAAGGTTAATTAGGGCATGGAATAAAAAGGGGGGAAACGAAAAAGATGGGCGGCCGCTGAAATCTCAAGCGCTATCCAACGTTATTATATGCATATTTTTAAATAAAAATGCTTACGTAACGTTTAGTATCATAGCGCTAACAAAAAGCGCTATGTAAGGTATTACTTGGATTGCGCTTTAACAAAAAGCGCTATCTAAGTGATTTTTACCTTAATTTTGATTTATTTTTATTTTCAGTAAGTACAGAAGCGCTATACAAGAGCTCACTTAGATAGCGCTTTTAAAAAGCGTTATCTAAGTGGCGTTACCCAAGCCCAAATCTGTAGTAGTGAAGGGTTAGCACGAATAACGATACAAATATTCACACATCCACAATCTAATAAGAGAATCACAAGTGTCAGAATTATAACACAGTGTCACTAGTGAAGCAAGTAAAGGGAAGGGAAGTGCTGCCAGCAAAAGGAGTAACACACATATTCTTAATTTATTAATTTATAATTGAATTAATTGGAACTTGGGTAAACTGTGTGTTACCAGGACCTGGACTTCACCCCAAATTTGGGGTGAATATAGCATACGACGCAGTGGAAACGGGCACTGTACGCCGGGCCTCTCAGCTCCCACGTCACTAGCAGTAGTGAGGCTCTCCCACAATATCACAACCTCTGTATGTCCCCTCCACTCCCGGTAAAGGCGAGTGGGTATAAATATCCCCTCCACTCCCAGTAAAGGCGATTGGGTATAAATATCACATATCACATAATCATTTCCCCCAACTTCTCAGTCCAGGCCTCATATCCACAATTTACTCAAATCCCACCTAAAACCCGGGTTTTGCTAACTCACCCTCCTTAGAGAGGATTAAGACATTCTAAAACTTCATTTAACATTATATATAGCACTGAAGGGGACACATTGCATGGTTTCACATTCCACACTCATATCAACATGGGTCATGCACCGAAGTATCATGCCCTCCATCGTAATCAAATCATATACCAAATGGGTCATGCACCCAAATGTCATGCCCTTCAACATATCCATTTCAATTCATCACTCATAACATATGATACCATGCTTCATATGACCCCATCATTGCTATTTCACAACATATTTCATAGCACAAATGTTTACAAGCTCATTTCTCATATTATTCAACTTTCATTTCATTGTGGCATTTTCAAAAACACGTGGTGAACGTGACTTGTACGTCCATAATCACACTAGCAAATCCACTGAAAAAACATATCATTAGTCTACCTTCCATGTAAGAACAATAATCCTGCACCATCGCAGGTAGAATAACAACAGTACACAATTGTTTAACTACTTTAGCTTGCAGGAAATGTATCTGAAGTCCTAAAAGATGGATATTATCACCTAGTTATAGTCAGAATTTTACAAAACTTTATAAATGAAAGTTGGAGATATGTTAGTCCTGGATTTATAGATAAAATTTCAAGCAACAATATTAAGTACATGATTTATAATGAATTATTTGGTAAAGTGTGTCAAATCTGTTTTTCAGACAGATTTCAGGGTCTGTATTGAAAGCCAATTTTGGGCATGTTTCAGCCAGAAATTAGACATATAAGAACTCTGATGAATATTTAGAAACACTTGTTAAATTTCCAACAAGAGCAAGAACACAAAATTTCATTGTGTGTGCAGGTGTCTAGGCCAATTTTGCTAAACTGTGTCAACACTGAAAATCAAACAGACATGTTGTAAAGATGGATTTATTTCTCCTAATTTCTGAATTAAACCTATGTCAAAATTTATATGATTTTGGAGTAGAACTTCAAGATCTACAAGCTCATATTTTTTTCAAACCCTAATTCGAGCTACAGTAACCAGAATCATGGCAAATTCTGACATCAAGATTTCAGAATTTCAAAGGGGATAATTTTGTAAAGAATTTTCAGGGGAAATTCATGAAAATTGAATCATGGCATATTAATTTGATTACCACTACTTCATATTGATAAAACATGGTATAAAAACATGATAAAATGAAACCCTAATTAAATTTCTAAATCCAAGTTTGATTCCTACCTCAAACTTGATTTTCCTTCTCTCCTTCTCTTTCTCTTCCTTCCACCTTCTTTCTCCTTGAAGCAACCTAGGTTTTCATGATTTTAGGGGGTGGAAATTAGGGTTTTCCTTTGAAGGAGGAGGGGGAAATGGGGGAGAGAGAGAGGATATAAAATGAAAAGATAAAAGAAAAGAAAGCTAAAGAAGAAGGAAGAACTTTCCTTCAAAAATATCTCCACCTAGAACCCTCTTAGGATAAGCATGAATCTTTTTAAATGACTAAAATACCCCTCCATCATCTAAGTATTTACAAGTTTGTCATTACTTTATGCACACACCACTTGAGGATGTACGCACAGCAGCTTTAGTCAAAAAGACTGTTATGCACACACCCCTAACCCCTTTCACACTAGCATGGCTCTCCCTACACACATCCACGCACATCCATGCATGCATACATGCTTCACACACACACGTCTAACACATTCTTGTTGTTTTACACCCACGCCGTCATTTGCACTTCTCCTGTATTCACATTTCGCATTCTCTTCCCTTAGCCATGTATTACGGCCTAATCCTCCGTGCACTACATCACATACATCGATTTCTATGCTTATTTCATGCCCACGTATTCATCGTAGGTAGAAATACCACGTGTGTTCAGTAGAATACACGTATAGTACAAAATAGGGCATGACATCCTACCCACCTTAAAATAAAGTCCGTCCTCGGACTTCCTAGGGTGTGAACCTTGCCGAGGTCAGCCAGGAATGATGGTCTTACTACCCATGAAGTACAAACAAGAATATGTATCTACCATACACTTATATACTCTATATGCTTCACTATCATCCATACACATCTGTATCGTACACATGTCACAGATACATCCTATTACTCATCTAATAGTACATCCATATCACTATATGCATCATTACATATACATACGTATATGTTCTTCACATAAACATCTTGGCACACATACTTGTTGAATATTGGACTCCCCGGATTTGGTTTTGGATGATGAGCAAACATAAATAATTCATGAACTAACAATTTGTGAGCGCAGTTTTGGAGATCGTCGCCAAATTCACGAGAACAATCAAAGCGACATCTCAAGACTTCTCAAAGCTCGTATTCATTGCCTAAAGCTTCGTTGAAGCTCTTGGACCGTTTTGGAAGTCATGAAGAATTAATCGAAGCTTTCGAAGACCGTTCATTGAGGTTTTATTTATAGTCTTTTAGCTTCGATCTATATAATGTTAAGCCTTGAGTATATCTTACGATTCTATCTTCATAACGCTCATATCGTAGCTCTAGGATCTTAGTACAAGTTCATTCTAACTTCCTCGAAGCGTCGCGCTTCGATTCGGACTTGTTTGTGCATGTTAGTTGGTACAAGAAGAAGTACTGACCGACTAGATGGTGATCTAGTCGGTCAGCAACGCTTCTTGGACCGACTAGTTTGCTTCCTTAATTTCTTGCACCTTACTGTTTACAGTTAGTCGGTCTACGTTGACTCACCGACCGACTAGTTTGTGAACTAGTCGGTCAGTGATGCTTCTTTGATCGACTAGTTGTGATTTACTGTACATGCTAAATCTCTCCTAAGCTATTGTTTATCGTTAGTCGGTCTAAGAACGTTTGGTGACCGACTAGTTGATAATCTAGTCGGTCAACTTTTGTTCTTGGACCGACTAAGTCAATTTGTATTCAGACTATTTCATTTTGCCTCTTAGTCGGTCTATGTTCACTGACTGACCGACTAGTTGTGAAACTAGTCGGTCAGAATGTCTTCTTGGACCGACTAGATTTCTAGGTCTGAATTTCTATCTCTTCTCAGTTCCTCTCTTAGTCGGTCCATGTTGTTTGACTGACCGACTAGTTGATGAACTAGTCGGTCAGTGGTTGTTCTTTGACCGACTAGTTGCCTCAGATTTCTATCCGTTGGGAATTGACCTAACTTGTTTTTATGGGACCCTATAAATACGAACCTAGGTCATTTCTCTCTAGGTTAGAGCTGCCATTAAGAGATTCTTGGAGATTAAAAGAGATAGCCATTCTCACTCATTTAAAAATCTCTCTTCCTCACAAGAAACCCATTCTCTCACGTTCTAGATCTAGAATCCATATTGAGAGAAGCTTGTTCTTGGTGAGCTCTTCAAGCTCTTGCTTGATTCAAGTCTCCAAATCACTCCTAGGCACCTATTGCTGGTCATTTCCTTGGTGCTAGGTCTTGGTGACTTCATCTTCCTCAAATCCTTCCTTTCACCTATTGGGTAAGAAAAACTCAAGGTATAGGATTTTGTGGTAAGATTGTTTATTTCATTATAAACTTGTTTATATTGCTTATTGATTCTCTCGGTTGTGAGAGAAGGTTGTGATCCCGGGTTGTGGGATTCACTATTGCCATTGCATGTATGATTTGATCTTGTGAAGGTTTTTCACAAGATATTCATAGTGGAAATCTTGGGTTAGGGTTTCTAACCTAAGTATCCGGAGGGGATCCGGGTGGTTGGGACGTAGGATCACCGGGAACAAGTCGGGGAGACTTGGGTGGATCCGAACCCAGTAACATCTTTTGTTAGCATTGTTAAATTTGTTGTTGTCATTCAATTTAAGCTTCCGCAAATTGATTTGGTAGTTGTTTGCACTATAATTAGGAATTATACTCCTTGTTATTTTTAAAGTACTATTCACCCCCCTCTAGTACTTGTGCAGTAGCTTGTAGGGCATTACATTTGGTATCAGAGCCAGATACTTAGCTATGTCTGCCAACGACAACAAAACCGTGCGTCCACCTTCCGACTATGGCACCTTCAGGAACCGTGAAGGAGCGTCTTCGGTAATGGAAGGACATTCCTCGACAAGGCCTCCATTCTTCAACGGCGTCAATTATGGATATTGGAAATGCCGGATGGAAACGTTCCTTCAGAACGCTTCCTTGTGGAGAATTACCATGTCGGAGTATAATGTGCCTACCGAAGAGGATTTCGACAAGTGGACTACCGCGGAGGTCGCCGCAGAGATTGCAAATGCCAAAGCTATGAATGCTTTACAATGCGCATTGGAACCCGAAGATTTTAATAAGATATGCACATGTAAGAGTGCATATCAAATTTGGAATTCGCTCCTCATTTTGCATGAAGGAACGAGTCGGGTAAGAGATTCTAAACTCGTAGTAGTCAATAGAGATTACGAATTGTTTCATATGGAACAGGGATAAAAGATGAAGGAGTATTATGCTCGCTTCGTCGACATAATGAACGAGTTGGAAGCTCTCGGCAAAACCTACACCCAAAAGGAGAAGTGTTCGAAGCTTATCGAAGGACTTCCTTCTTCTTGGGAGAAACGTACCTTCGCCATCGAGGAAGGTAATGACATGAATAAGTATACCGTAGTTCAATTGATGTCATACGAGGTACGCAAAGATAGCAAGGTGAAGTTACAAGAAAAGATGAAGTCCTATTTGAACCAAGATGTGCCTAAGAAAAAGGCGATTGCATTCAAGGCGGCTTCATCCACCTCTACCGATGATGAGGACTCGGAAGAAGAAATGGACATGGAATCCATTGCACTCATGGCAAAGAAGTTCAATCGCGTCTTCCGAAAGGGTAACTTCAAACAAAAATCTAAATTTACTTCTACTGACGCCTCTCCACCTTTGTGCTTTAAATGCAATAAGCCAGGACACATCAAAGCGGATTGTCCTCAAAACAAGCAAAAGGAGAAGTGGAAGGCGCCGAAGTTCGACAAGTCCAAGAAGTACAAAAAGGGGTACAAAAAGGGGCTTGTCGGAGCAACATTCACCGACTCCGAGGATTCCTCAAGCGGAGAGTCAGACAATGAGGAAGTGGAGCAAGCGCACATGTGCTTCATGGCAAGAGAGGAGCATGATCAAGGATCTTCCTCCTCCGATGATAGCGACAACGAAGGCGATGAGGTAACCATGGATGATCTTAGGAATGCTAACTCTCAATTATGGTCTAAATACACTAAATTAGTAAATAGATATACTAAAGTAAAAGATGACCTAGCTAGCATTCAAACCTCGCCTAAGACTATCATCACCAACAACGACACCGTTGTTGAAGAGTTAAGAAATGAGATTGTTAATCTCAAATATAAACTTGAACATGTTAGCATTGAGGATCCGGAAGAACATAAGATAGAGGAGTTGACTTCTCAAAACTCGACTTTGAGTATTGAGAATGAAAGTCTTAAATCTCGTGTTTATGTGCTCACGTCGCAAGTATCCACTTTGGATACTTCTTTGCGTTCTCTCACCGAGAAATACGAGAACACATTAGGCCGAATTAATAAATTCAATAAGGGTAAGGACCATTTGGATAAAATCCTAAGTGACTTACTTCCGGCCAATCACCACATTGGTTTGGGGTATACGATGGGATGTCCATCCAAAGCGGCCACTACTTTTGTTAGGCCAACTTCCGGTGACTCTACGAGTAGTAGCAAACACTCTATTGGTAGTTCATCTACCAATGGTGCTTCCACATCGTCCACACCCTCTTTCGGAAAGAAACCCACTTTGGGTGGACCTCCAAAGAAGGGGCATGCTTATATGTACACCAATACCATGCCACGTAGGAACACACGTCCTACTCCACCGTCTCACACATATGATGATTTTTATGCAACACATTCTCGGGCACGTGCACACCATGTGAGACACCCTCACGCACGTGTTCCCACACATGCATATGTTCACCCACCTCATCATATGAATAATTCTCGTCGTGCACCATTTCATCATGTTCCGTATGCCTATCCACAACATGCATCACGTAGAAAGCAACGTCGCATGCATGCACCCAATAGGATGAGGGCTCCCAAGATTTTCACTATTTGGAGCCCAAAGGACACAAGCATGGATGAAAAACAAGTGTATATGAATGCTTATTTTTCGGATGTTGTGCATAGTAGAAATTATGTGGGGAAGTCTAAGTCCAATTAGACTTGGCTTCCAAAGGTCTAACCTTTGAGGACCCAATGACCTTGGGGACCGTGATATGAAATTCTCTATCTTTAGGTACTCAAGGAAAAGAAAAAGAAAAGGAGCAACAAATTTAAATTTAGCTCCAAAGGGAATTGGATACTCGATAGCGGGTGTTCAAAACAAATGACGGGTGACGCTCAATTGCTCTCCGGAGTAGTTCCCATTGCAAATGGAAACCGCGTCGTATTTGGAGGCAACGAGAGCGGAACCATCGTCGGTGTTGGTAAAGTGGGTAACCCATCTAAACCCTTAATTAGTGATGTCTATCTAGTTAATGGTTTAAATCATAATCTTATTTCAATAAGCCAACTTTGTGACAAAGGTTACAAAGTTAGCTTTGCAAAAGGATTGTGTCATATTTCAAATGATAATAATAAATTATTATTTTCCGGCACACGCCATAAAGATATCTATATTTTGGATCTTCCTAAGTCATATGAACAATGTCTCGTTGCCAACACAAGTGAACAACACTTATGGCATCGACGCTTTGGACATGTGAACTTTGGAACACTTTATAAGCTTTCAAAATTAAATTCCATTAAAGGTTTTCCGAAGCTCGTTTTTGAAAAAGAAAAGTTTTTGTGATTCTTGTCAACGTGGCAAGCTTCCTAAATCTTCATTTAAACCTAAGAAAAGCATTTCTACTAAACGGCCACTAGAGCTATTGCATCTAGATTTATTTGGGCCAACTAGAGTTGCTTCCTTAGGAAATGCAAGATATGGTCTTGTCATCGTCGATGATTATTCTAGATTTACATGGGTATTTTTCTTATGTAATAAAAATGAAGCTTTTGAAAACTTCACAATATTTGTGAAGAAAGTACAAAATCTCATCGGAACCACCATTGTCACTATTCGTAGTGATCATGGGGGTGAATTTGAGAATGAGTCTTTCTCAAATTTTTGTGATGATCTTGGAATTACTCACACGTTTTCTTTCCCTCGCGCACCTCCTCAAAATGGTGTTGTTGAGAGGAAGAATAGAACGCTTGTGGAGTGTGCTCGTACTATGCTCGAAGATAGTCAACTTGGTTATCAATTTTGGGCGGAAGCGGTACACACCGCTTGCTATGTGTTTAATAGAATACTTTTGAGGCCCGGCACCAAACAAACTTGCTATGAATTGTTGTTTGGTAGATTGCCTCAAGTTAAACATTTTCGTGTTTTCGGCGCAAAATGTTTTATTAAAAACACATATGATAATTTGGACAAGTTTGATCCGAGATCGGATGAGGGGATATTTGTTGGGTATTCCTCACGTAGCAAATCCTACCGGATATACAACAAAAGATCCTCTACGATCGAGGAATCTCTACATGTCTCTTTTAATGAGAATTTTACTACTCCTAGAATTTCAAATGATGATGACTCTATGGATGTTTTATGTGATTCGTTTGAAAATTCTAAGTCTATTGATTCAATTGATTCTATTGATACTAACCCGACTAATGAAGTTGTTGAGAATGTGCCTAGTGATCAAGGTATTCCCAAGCGGCTTCATACCGTCCGCGACCATCCCCATGAGCAAGTCATTGGCAATATTCATGATAGTGTCAAGACGAGATCTCAAGTCCACCACTTCGCCAATTGTGCCTTTGCCTCATCGATAAAGCCAAAGAATATAGTTGAAGCGTGCGAAGATAGTGCTTGGATCCTTGCCATGGAGGAGGAACTCATTCAATTCGAGAGGAATGAGGTATGAGAGCTTGTTCCTTTGCCATCGAAGAACCACACCATCATAGGGACAAAGTGGATCTTCAAGAACAAAACCGACGAAAACCAAGTCGTCGTCCGGAACAAAGCTCGGTTAGTTGCTCAAGGCTATCGCCAAGAGGAAGGTATCGATTTCGAAGAATCCTTCGCTCCGGTAGCTAGATTAGAATCAATTAGACTATTATTGTCTTATGCATGCCATAAAAATTTTAAGTTATTTCAAATGGATGTTAAAAGTGCATTTTTAAACGGAGATGTTGTTGAGGAAGTTTACGTTTCTCAACCTCCGGGCTTCATAAATGAAAAATTTCCAAATCATGTTTTTAAACTAAAGAAAGCTCTTTATGGTTTGAGACAAGCTCCTCGAGCTTGGTATGATCGCCTAAAGAATTTTCTTTTGGATTTCAATTTTAAAATGGGCGAAGCCGATTCTACACTTTTTGTTAAGCATGCGAATAATGATATTTTATTAGTTCAAATTTATGTTGATGATATCATTTTCGGTGCTACTAACTTCACTCTTTGCGAAGAGTTTTCTAATGTTATGAAGGAACAATTTGAGATGAGCCACATGGGCGAACTCAAATATTTCTTAGGTCTCCAAATTCGCCAATTGAACGATGCAATCTTCATCCACCAAACGAAGTATACGGTGGAGTTGCTTAAGCGATTTGGAATGGAGAGTGCTTTCGGGAAAAAGACTCCAATGAGCACGACTACGCATCTTGACAAGGATACGGGCAGTAAGGATGTAGACATTCGTCTATATCGAGGTATGATAGGTAGTTTACTCTATCTTACCGCAAGTAGGCCCGATATTATGTTTGTCGTATGCGTATGTGCTCGTTATCAGTCTCAACCTAAGGAGTCTCACTTAGTAGCGGTAAAACGTATTTTCCGTTATCTAAGTTATACACTTGATTTTGGATTACTTTATCCAAAATCTAGCACGTATGAGTTAGTCTCATATAGTGATGCCGATTATGCGGGATGCAAATCCGACAGGAAAAGTACTAGTGGCACTTGCCATTTTCTAGGAAATTCTCTTGTCTCTTGGTTTTCCAAGAAGCAAAATTCCGTATCACTTTCAACCACCGAGGCGGAATATATTGCCGCCGGTGCCGCTTGTGCCCAGGTTCTTTGGATGAGACACACACTGAAGGATTTTGGTATTCATTGTGATACTAGCCCTATCATGGTGGATAACCAAAGTGCTATTTGTCTTTCAGAGAATCCGGTGCACCATTCACGATCAAAACACATAGATGTCCGACACCACTTTTTAGATGATCATGTTGCTAAAAAGGACATCATTTTAGTGTATGTTGAAACCCAAAAGCAAATCGCTGATATTTTCACGAAACCCCTAAAGGAGGACTCCTTTGTGCGGTTGCGTCGAGAATTGGGGATTATGGGTGAATCCGAGATATAGGATTCATGTCTCATTCAATTATCTTGTATGCTTTTATATTTCGCGATATTTCGTTCATGCTAGATTTATTGGATTTTTGGGGATTTTATGTGATATGATTGAATTTTTGCTCAAATTCTTATTTGAATGTCGTATTTAAGATTTCGATGTTTTATGGGGTAGTTTAGATGACTAATGAGAGGGTTAAGATGTTTCATCCAAGTGGTTTATGAAGAGAACTCATTTATCAACTTTTGGACTCTTCTAGTCAGTTTCAGTTCATTAGCCAACCGACTAGATGCTCATCTAGTCGGTCAGCTAGTGAACTCAGACCGACTAGATCAAGCTTTAATCTATCTATTGTCATTTTCTTTCTTTAGTCGGTCACAGTACACTTACCGACCGACTAGATTGAAAATTAGTCTGTCAGTGAGTATACTGTGACTGACTAACTCTAGCCCTAAAAATTTCTGTTTGCCTCTGTTTCGACTTAGTCGGTTCAAGCTCATTGACCGACCGACTAGATCGTAATCTAGTCGGTCAGTGCTTGAACTGTGACCGACTAAGTGTGTTAGGGCAAACGCGTCTTTTCGCATTCTCAACCGACTTAAATCACTTCTATCCGACTTCTTTTCGTTTTAGTCGGTATTCTAAGTCTCTCCAGCTCGAAAACCCCTTAAACCCTGATCGAACCTCTTCGTCTTCCCTCGATCTCCGGCCAGTTTTCCGTCCATCCGCCGCCGCCGATCGCTCCCCTAGGTATCTCCTTCCTCCTCCTAGGTCGTTTTCCTATTCTAGGGTTCGATCTTGGCCGATTTCACCTCTAGGGTTCTAGGGTTTCTAAGTTCTAGTTTTAGGGCTTTGTGCTTGTTTGATTTCATTTTTAGGCTTACGCTTAGGGTGTATTTGATCTTATCTTCATCGTTTGATTATACTCGTTGTGCCGAGATCATGGCACGAACGAGAATCCCGATTACATCATCTGGGGCATCCCCTATGACCGTAGAGGGTGCTACCGCTTCGACCCCTCCCAAGCGTAGGGCCAAGACCACACGTCCCCCCTCTTCGTCTTCGACTCCGTTGAAGAGGAAGAGGACGTCCAAGCCTAAACCTACCGGCCAATCGTCCAAGCCTAAACCTAAACCCAAGAAGTTCCGTGCACCCACTCCTCCCGGTGAGCGTTCAGATAGTGATTCCGAGGATGATACCGATGAGGAATACACTCCTGAACATCCCGAGAAAGCTCCTTCTCCACCCCCTCCTCCACCTCCTCCTAAGTCCCGTAAGGCTAAGGGTAAAGCTCCTATGCCAGTCGGCGGTGTAGACATATCGTTGTGCCGCGACGACCCTCAGTGTCTCGCAGCGTACAACCGTATAGAGCACTGCCCACTGCTGTTAGAGCATTACGTTCAGTTTTCTGATTTTCTTGGCCTTGCTGATCTTCTCTCCTATAGTGGCCTATTGGACTACCTTCGATTTGACGCTAAGGCGAACCCTAGACCATATCCTCGCCTGGTCAAATTATTCTATGCCAACCGTGTCCGGGGTCAGTACGACGAGTCTCACTCCATCGAGACTTCTGTTTTGGGGACTCCTATAGTCCTCACGGCAGAAATCTTGGGGGATTTGATTGGTTGCTCGTCGTGTGGCCTCCTCCCTTCTGACATCTCTGTCGATGATATCTCCTCCCTCGATCAGCCTACCCTAGGTGAAATCTTCCAGGTTATCCCCCCCCGCATTCATTGGAGTCCCTTCCAAATCATTCAAGCCGAATGCTTGGGTGATTAACCTGATCTTGAAATCATGCCTTCTTCCCAAGTATGGATCTTCATCTCTTCCATCTCAGCCGTTTTTGAAACTGATTTACGCTCTGTTTATGGGTAGCGAGATTAATTGGGCTCGCATTATACTCGATAAGATGGATTCTTTTGAGTGTATTCGCAAGACCACTAAATCTGCGCATATCCCATATCCATGTCTGTTGACCTTGGTTTTCCGTCGTTTCGGTGTTCCCCTCCCTCCTGATGATGAGCGTCCTCTTGGTCCTCCTCTGAACGCGACGGCCGTAAAGAAATCTCTTACGGCATTCCGTCACGTGCAGCGGTCGACACCTTCTGCATCTCAGGCCACTCCCTCGGCTGCTTCAGTCCCTCCTCCTTCAGCTGCTTCAGTGCCTCCTCCCTCAGCTGCTGCAGCCCCCACTCCTTCTGCCACATTAGATGATGTCGTACGCTTACTTCGTCGGCACGAGTCACGTTTGGCTCGTACCGAGGAGGTCGTCTGCCGTATGGCTAGCTTGATGGGCGTCCAGCTTCCTCCTCCTGTTTCTGAGGACGATGAGATGGACGATGAGGAGTTTGATGAGCTTGTCACCTCCTTGGCTCGTGGCGATGAGGCCACTGCTGCTGCTGCTGCTACCACATCTGCTCCTGGAGATGGCACCTCTTCCGGTGCTCCAGAGACTTCTGCACCAGTAGTTCAGACTTCTGAGGCTGCTGATGCTCCTGTTGACGACCCTGCTCCTGTCTTGCCTGCTGATACTCCTGTTGAGACCCCAGCCGTTGAGCCTACCGTCGTTGTTTCCACTCCTGCCCCGACGATCCCGTCTGTTGACACGCCTCTCCTCCCTGCAGAGCCTGAGTCCACTCTGTCGACTGGACCCACGGAGACTGTAGATCCAGCCACTTCCTCGTGATCGTCTGTATCGAGGACTCTCCACTGCTCATTGGATGATGCATCTTATTGAGAGTATTTTGGGTTAGGATGGAGTTTGAGGGTTATTTTGATGTATTTTGATTTTTCTGGATGTCGGTGTTGTATTTTGATGTACTTTGGATGTTGCTGATGATTAGATGATGTGTGATGTATTTTCCTTTTAGTTGTTGATATCCATGGTATGTTATACTTGATGTACTCGATGTGATATTTTTTTGGATGTACTCATGATGTTTTTCTATATATATATATCGATGTTCTCTATGTTTTAATTCGTTGTGCACATTTACTATTCGTTCAACGCATATGAAATGTGAATTCGTCGCTCGACGTTTGGAAGCTTGGTTAAATAGATTATTTTTCTATGATTGTATAGAATTGTTTTCCATGCACGAATTTAACCAAGAATATTGAATATTGGAGAGTATGTTCCTTTACTCAATAAATGAATTAATATTTGGTATTTTTGATGATTTTCGCTTTTAAATGATGGACAATTTTGGCACACCTTGATTTGATTTCAACACTTTTCCCTTGGTGTCAATTAGGTCCATCGTCATTGTCTATGACTCCCGATGTTGGATTCTCCATTTCCTAGTTGTTGTCGTTGTATGCCCCCCATTTTTGGGATAATGCCAAAGGGGGAGAGATAATGATAATAAATAGGTCAAATGAAAATTTAACTCAATTTCCATGAATCTAGTTTGATATGCTAGATTCAGGGGGAGTTAAGATATATATAAGGATTTTCAAAATCCGATATTTCAAAAATCGATTCTCTTTATTTATCTTACTCATCTGATTGATGCAATTCATATATATTCATTTTGGAATTAACGTGTCATCAATGCAGGGGGAGTAAGTATTTTTCATTTGAATCTTTATTTTTTATTATTATTTATGTTGGTTTGTCATCACCAAAAAGGGGGAGAATGTTGAATATTGGACTCCCCGGATTTGGTTTTGGATGATGAGCAAACATAAATAATTCATGAACTAACAATTTGTGAGCGCAGTTTTGGAGATCGTCGCCAAATTCACGAGAACAATCAAAGCGACATCTCAAGACTTCTCAAAGCTCGTATTCATTGCCTAAAGCTTCGTTGAAGCTCTTGGACCGTTTTGGAAGTCATGAAGAATTAATCGAAGCTTTCGAAGAACGTTCATTAAGGTTTTATTTATAGTCTTTTAGCTTCGATCTATAGAATGTTAAGCCTTGAGTATATCTTACGATTCTATCTTCATAACGCTCATATCGTAGCTCTAGGATCTTAGTACAAGTTCATTCTAACTTCCTCGAAGCGTCGCGCTTCGATTCGGACTTGTTTGTGCATGTTAGT